>JAPSGF010000041.1:96759-123716 GCA_035772895.1 Perdix hodgsoniae
GCTGCCATTTGAATCATCATAAAGCAAATTGGATTGGTTTAGTTGTTCTTTGGTGGATTCATTTCTTTGATTTCTTTGATAGCAAGGAAAGCATTGTTAATCCAATACTATGAGGATCTTAGAGTTCCACAGACTAAAACTCTTACAAATATTTAGCTCATATAGAAGAATGTGTCTTAGACTTTACAAGTCTCTGTGTCAAAAAAGTCACTCACTCAAGCGCCATGTTCGGCACCAAATTGACAGTTGTAGTTTAACCCAGCAGGTGCCTGTGCAGATGGTGGAGAGAACTGGGAAAAAAATGTGGAGCTCATGAGCTGAGATAAAACTATTTACTAAGACAGAAGAAAAGAAATAGGAAAATATTTTTGAATATATATATATGTAACTATGTCTGAATATATGAAAGTATGTAACAAGTGATGCACAAGCAATTGCTCACTACTCTCTGACTGATGCTCAGCTAGCTTCACACCTCAAGCAGTGGAAGAGAGTGAGATGAATTCCCACCTCCTTCAAAACTCCTTTTACACGATGTCATACAGTATGGAATATCCCTTTGACAAATTTAAGCTAACTGTCCTAATTCTGTTCCATTCCAGCTCCTTGGACTCTTCACTAAGAATGGTCCTGGCTCTGTACAACACTGCTTAGCAGCAACTATAAACATCCATGTGTTATCAATATTGTTTTTGTCCTAGAACCAAAATCATACCAGACACTCTGAAGATAACAATTTCATCCAAGCTGAAACTAAGACAGCTTGTCTAGTATGTGAGACAACTCTTCCAACAATGTTACCCAGTTTTACACCATGAAATGAGGACTCTCCTAGAACAGCTCCTAGCTGCAGTGAGAGCTTACTAATACAATATGTGCCCTGAAAGACTGTTTTTTCCACTGCATCTGAATCTTCAAAAAAGCTATTGTGCATTTACAGAAAAAGTCATTCAAAGTATTGGCATTACTCTCTAACAAATTGTTTACAAATAAGTCTGTCCTGAGGGCAAAATCTGTTTGGGTAAATCTAGGTATTCTGCATTTTTTTTCCTTGTAAAAAAGAAAACAAATTCTTACTGAAGATATTCATGCATTTCAAGAAAGTCTCATTCTGAATTCTGATCATCATGAGAGTTAGTTACATCACTGGATAATTGCCTTGCAGGTAAGATATGAGCTGTGGAGGCACTGGTGGAGTGCTACACTCTGTTTTGTGAATGATCAGGTATTCACTGCTGTCAGGGCAAGATATCATATTTAGGTGCACAAATCAAACTGCAAGAATAGATGCAATGTGTGTGAGAGCAAACAGAAGGTGAATAAATGCTTTTGGCAGTCATACTGCAGGTATGGCAATGCTGCAACATAAAGCTTTATCCATACATAAGAATGGCTTTGGCAAGTACCTGTTTTTGCTATGATTTTACAGCTCAGACACTGAAGCTCAGACAGGTTATGAAACTTGTCTGAAGTCATGCAAGCCCAAGGCCATGTAAGAAGCGTGGGCTTTCAGGTATTCTTCAGGAGATGTAGGCTGTGGTTGGTTCTACTCACTGAACTAGCCTCTTCCTCTTGGTTCTTCTCAACTCACCTCAGGCCCCAACTTCCTTTCTACCACAGTCAAAGTTCAGTGAGTAAGCAGATCAAAATGAGAAGAGCTTCTATGTCATATGTCTTTCCATTGAAAGGGTAGTAGAGAAAAACAAACCTTACTCTAGTGAAGTCAGAAGTAATTGGGATGCAAGAGAAGTGAAAGAAGAAAATCCAGAAAACACTGCAAAACTGCCTATGCCTGGATCATGCAGAAGATATCAGGGGCATTCAAGAAATAAGAAAAACCTGCAGTAAACCTTAAAAAAGTAGGACAATGCAAATCAGGCATGACAGTTCAATAATTCTCCCAGGCATCAACGCTTTGTTCATCAACAATCAACTGAAAGAGTTTTAATTTTTCATTTAACAAAGGCGTGGTCCTAGACTTCAATTTTCATAGTAGAAATCCTTATTAAAATGAAGCCAAATGCTCTTGTGCTTCAGGAAGTAGGAGAATAAGGGAAGTAGGAGAATAAGGGAAGATTACTTTGGATAACAGTATAACCTCACAGTGTAGCCTACACAAGGAGAGATGCACAGCTGCATCTCCCCAGGAGCAAAGTCTAGAATCACACTGTATGATGTGTTGAGTTACAGCCTGAACCACTGATTGAGCACCTGGAGAAAGGACCCTGTCAGCCCTCGGAGCTTCTGTGACCAAAAGGGGTGGAGCCTGGCTCCCGCTGTCTTATATCTCATTTAAGAGCTGACTGCCACTGTGGAAAGATCTTTAGTTGGAGATCTTTCACCTGTGGAATTTCTTCTATGAGCCTAGATCTTCGGAGATGGCTGAGCACCTTTACTTTTCCTTTGAAATACCTTTATGTCTGTGCTAGTCTTTTTGCTGTTTTGCTCCTGTACTGCCCTTCTATTGCATTAATCTTTCCAATTGTGACGTTGGAGACGATTCCTCTCTGTTTTCTCTCCATGCTACATGCTTTCTTTGCTCTGGTACAAGAGTTGATTATTTCATCCTCTCTTTTTCTTTAACTAAAATCGTGGAGCAGTTCAATCTCCTGTTCTCCTAGTTAGCTACTTTCTTTAGTAAGGAAGGGGCCTGCGGCCAAGCTTGAACTGTCTACGCTTCTGTCATCTTAACACCCTCTCTCCATCCACTTCTTCTCAAAAGGGTATACTGAGTAAACAACTTCTGTTCTCCTTGCTGCCAGCAGAATTACAATTAGCAGACTGAATTTCAACAGTTGTGAGAACAAAGTTGTGGGGAAGAAGGAGAGAGATATATTCTTCTCTCATATTCCTACCTGACTACTTGGTGGGCATGGCAACATGTGGCGGATTTAACCCAGCAAATATATTGTGTACTCAGTCAGAGATGAAGGTCTATGTTAAAACAATATTGGATTGCAGGTACTCAAAAAATAACATAATTTCAATCTTTTCATAGAAAATATGAAAGGGATCCTACTTTAAGTACAAAGCAAAGCAGCCTCATCTTTAGAGACTTTTGGGAGGTAAACATACTGAAAAACTCTTTAAAGTTAAGAGGCTAATCAACATTTTTGGATAACTGGATGCAGAGCGGATAATGTTCTCAGGCTTTATTGACAATGGGAATACAAAGAGGTTTGATGCAAACAGTGAAGGAAACTAGGGCAACCTTACCTGTAGCTTGCACTGCTGGGAAGATCACAAATACTCAGGGAATATTTCTGTGCCCTCCAGGAAAAGCAGTGGCATGCACAAAACTCTTTTCTGTTCTGTGCTTCTATTTTCTCCCCCTAGACCTTCATCTTTTTGTTGAAAACACATTAAGCCTTAGAAATTTCTAATCATATAATGAATCATAGAATCACCGAATTGTCAAGGTTGGAAAAGACCTAGAAGATCATCTAGTCCAACCATTACCAATACTCCCCAGCTAAACCATATTCCTCAACACAACATCCAAACGTTTCTTGAACACTCCCATGGTCGGTGACTCCACCACCTCCCTGGGCAGTGCATTCCAGTGCCTGACCACCCTTTCCGAGAAGTAATATTTCCTAATGTCCAGCCTGAATCTCCCCTGGCGCAGCTTAAATCCATTCCCTCTAGTTCTATCACTAATTATACGAGAGAAAAGGCCGACCCCCAGCTCAGTACAACCTCCCTTCAGGAAGTTATAGAGAGCAATGAGGTCTCCCCTGAGCCTCCTCTTCTCCAGGCTGAACAATCCCAGCTCCCTCAGCCGCTCCTCATAAGGCCTGTGCTCCAGACCCCTCACTAGCTTCGTAGCCCTCCTCTGAACACGTTCCAGGGCCTCAATGTCTTTCTTGCAGTGAGGGGCCCAAAACTGAACACAATACTCAAGGTGTGGCCTCACCAGTGCAGAGTACAGGGGGACAATGACCTCCCTGTTCCTGCTAGTAACACTGTTTTTGATGCAAGCCAGAATGCCGTTGGCCTTCTTGGCCATCCGGGCACACTGTTGGCTCATGTTCAGCCGAGCATCAATCAGTACCCCCAGGTCTGTTTCCTCCACACAGTCCTCCAGCCACTCCGCCCCAAGCCTATAGCGCTGCCTGGGGTTGTTGTGGCCAAAGTGCAGGACCCGGCATTTGGTCTTGTTGAACCTCATCCTGTTGGCTTCGACCCAGCTCTCCAGCCTATCCAGATCCCTCTGTAGGGCCTCGCTACCCCCAGGCAGATCGACACTCCCTGCCAATTTGGTGTCGTCTGCGAACTTACTGAGGGTGCACTCAATGCCCTCGTCCAAGTCATCAATAAAGATGTTGAAAAGGACAGGCCCCAGTACCGACCCCTGGGGGACTCGACTCGTGACTGGTCTCCAACTGGATTTGACTCCATTTACCACCACTCTCTGGGCCCGGCCCTCCAGCCAGCTCCTTACCCAGCCGAGAGTGTACCCATCCAAGCCACGGGCTGCCAGCTTTTGCAGGAGGATAGCATGGGAGACAGTGTCAAAGGCTTTGCTGAAGTCTAAGTAGACCACATCAACAGCCTTTCCTTCATCCAGCAGACGGGTCACAGGATCGTAGAAGGAGATCAGATTGGTCAAGCCAGGAACTGCCCTTCACGAACCCATGCTGGCTAGGTCTGATCTCCTGGTCATCCCACACCCGCCGCGTGATCTCCCTCAAGATAATCCGTTCCATTACCTTCCCTGGCACTGAGGTCAGGCTATGAAAGTATTTCTCTTTTTACTGTATACAGGGGAGCACAGTCTGTAACTTCAACCTTCAATCAAAATACAGTGAAGTGAAAAGCAGAGGAGAGCATGGAAGGTCAAAACTGAAAGATTCAGGATATCTGGAGTACTGAAGTCATTTGCATGTGCAGAGATTAAATTTACAGAGAAAATGCTACATCTATATTATTTAGTGAAGATAGGAGACATTTTGGGACTGCTAGAAATTAAATAAAATTGCAGACTATCTAGTCTCATTTTAAATTACTATGCCTGGGGAGAAATCTGAATATGCAACTCATAAAAATTGGACCTCAGGAGCTAGTTTCTGCCTTCTTTCGTACAGAAAGCACAGAGTATAGACTGAGTCATGTACAACAGATCATAATCTGGCATAGTATCTGAGCTGGCTCAGTATTGTATGAAGCTGACGTCAGTACTAATGAATTGTAATGAGGAAATCTGGTAGGGAATTGCTGAGGTGTTAATGTTCCTAATCGTAATAGTATAATTCCATTTACTCGAGGAAATCTTAATAAACAGTGCTGTGTCTTCGGATTCAAGTTGCTTTTTTAGACTTAAAATAACTACTGTCTTAAGTAGTGCTTGTTCATATTTATCATGGTGTAAGTTAAGAGAGAAAGTTGAGGAGACCTTTCCATGTCTTTCCATCTCTATCAAAAGCAAGGAAGGGAGCATATGGAAATCTTTGAACAAGAAGATGAAGCCTTATCCTCTGCATCTTTCCAAAATCTTTTTTTTTTTTAAAGAAAAAAAAAATTCCTTAACTTTGGGGAAAGCTTGAGTCTGTGCTGTGAAACTTGGAGTCATCTTCTTTGATGGTTCTGATGGCCCATAGCTATGTGGAAGAAAGAAAATAATATTGCAAGAAAAGCATCTAGTTTACCTAGATTGTAATGAAAGAAATGTCTTAACATACAAATGCAATTTCTCTAAATATGTTGTAATTTTACTGCCTTTTTACTACATGTCAGTTGAGGTGGATAAGAATTTAATCACGGTGTAAACAGTGATCTTTCAACTCTTTTTGTTTGTTTATAGCTAAAGAAAATTATAAGAAAAGTACATTTTAGTTAGTTGAGGGAAATCTGTACATCTGTATGAATTCAGCCATTCTGAGGCTTTCTCCTAAGGACTGAATGGGTTCAGATGAGAAGCTGTGATTTTTGGCCTCTTTACCACTTTTATCTATCTTCATTTAGTTTAGTTCTTGCACCTTAGAGCCTAGAGCTCGTCCTAGAGCATTATTTTACTAGTTAGCACTTAATGTACAATAATCAAGGAATGACAACACTTCAGCTCAATATGTAATGTAAGAGGCATTATCTGTGATATCTAGTAGGCAAAAATTCACTATATCAAAGACTTTATTCAAAGAACTCAAGTACAGCAAGATAAGAACAGTCCTATGGCATTCTTGCCAATGTTGTATTCTACACAGACCATGCCAGGAGAACACTCTCAAGACAGGAAGTTTTTCCAGAGGTTTAAAAAGAAACACATTGTCAATTTTGTACTAAAATAAAATCCAAGTGATTATAAAACTTTCAGTTAAAGCTGAAGGGAATGAAAGGAACAAAGGTGAAATTTCACATTGGGTCCATAGTCATTTACATCTTATTAGCTCTTCTCCTTGGTGCTCTGGGAAGGCAAAATTTAGCACTTGTAAGGAAACAAAGTCCCACAAACTACACAGTTAGGAAGAAGGGAAGAGAAACAAACAATGTTTATCACAGTCTCTCTTCAGGCCCCAGATAGTTGTTGGCTGCTCTTGACAAGTGAATTAATAAATACAAAGGAATTGTATTCCTTTTGAAGATTGTCTAGTTGGAAATTTTCTTATGCATTTTGCTTTCATTTCCTCTTTTTAAAACATCCTTGCTCCTTTCTTTAGTTACTCTTTAGGCTCCATATGTCACATATCCTATGTATGAAACAGTTTAAACCAAATTCTCATTTCATTTCTGTGATCTGATTCTAAGGCTTTACTGCTATGAACGGCTAATATAGATCACTTTGATCAGTCTTTCCCTCTTCCATTTTCTAAATGTCATTTAACTCATCACAAGGCTTTTATATTCTTTTCTGTAAAAATAAGCCCAAATAAGTTTTCATTTGTAAGTGTTCCTATTATTAACTCCCTTAAAATCTACAGCTGGTTGCTCTCTGACTTAGTTCATTATCATACTACTTGAGTTCATTTAAGTGCATTTTTGAAGTAATGCAGCATAGAATCTTTTTTCTCTTTTGCTTTTCTCTAGAGTATATGTCAAAAAGGATTTGTCTAGTTTGTTTTTTTAATTATCAGAGGCTTTTCAAGAATTTTTCTATGCTTTGTACAAGCATAACAATTTTCCTAGTCAGATTATTCTCTTTGGTTCTTTTTCCTTGGAAGAAATTTAATTTAGAATCTTCATAAATATTTGCTGTATGCCATTATATAAATATTCTGTGTAAGAAATGCATGTACTTAAAATTGTCCAAACTGTTCAGTGTAATTACCAGCTAATGTGGGCTGGGGAAAATTCCTCTGCATCTGGTGTAATTAAATACATGCAAGCTAATGTGAGTGATAAAGACTGTCCTGCCCTCTCTTCTAATATTCACATTCTTCAGACCTGGTCTGTACTGCTTGTTTTTAATCATGTGTGTTCTACAGGTGACAAAAAGACCAAAGAAACAGAATTAAAATGGACCACCAGAAAAGCTGCATCACTTAATCTATGGAATGTTCAAGAAATTTGTGTCAGAAATGTACTGTTTTCAGGAGAATCATTCAGGGCTACTCTAGTTCTTGTCATTAACACAGCAATACGGGCAGAAGATTGTGAGTCTCTCTGAATCTGTCCTGGCAACAATGAATTTTCCTCTTTTATACTGTTTTGCTTGTTGAATTTTGCTGTATCCATAAAAAGCATGGAAATGCAACTGGTAGTAGTTGCCTATTAATGGAGACAAGCTGGCAATAATTCGGCTACAGATCAAGACCAGATCTATATTTAAATTTTTCCCACATAGATCTTCTATCTGTTCCAAAATTTACTGAGGGCTGATGAATGTAGACGGTATCACTATGTAAAACCTCATATTTTACAGAGATTGCCTTAAATTTGGTTCAGTGGGCTATATGTTGCTAAGACACTTCTGTTGTTGTTTGGGTTTTTTTTTCCCCGTTATCCCTACGTTAGCCACAGGGTCTCTGTTGTACGCAATTGTTTTGTTCTTTATGCTACATCTTATGCTCCTTCAGATGTCTACTTCAACACTCGTCCAGAAAAAGGAATCTGACATCTCTGTAGAATGGCTTCCAGAGGGAGATGTAGACTGTAAAACATGGACATCTCTTCCTGTGTTGTTAAGCAGATATTTTCTAACTCCATGGAGAAGCCTAGTAGTCAAAGGAGACTAGGATCTGAATGCAGAAATTGAAGCCAATTAACTGGGAGCAATTAAGATATGTGCTCTCTACTCTGGTTCTTGAACAGGTATATAGAATCATCAGAGTTTGCAAAGCTGAGATGATGCACAAAATAAATTAGTGTTAGGATCTTAGTCACATTTAATGGAACTTTTCTGGTGACATTCTCTATATCATGATTTCAGAAATACTGCTTCTTTAGCTTTCATATATCGTGTACAAATGGAATTTCAGTGCAAACTGGTGCTCTAGCATAGTTAAAGATCAAGAAGTAAATGTTTTCAGTTCAGTATGCCAGGGTACAGACTATGTGCTTTTATTCAGTGCTTTAATTCCACTTTTAATTGTGTAATGATCAGCACAAAAAGCTTTTAGGATAATTCTATTCTGTACCATTATCTTGATTCATGTCTATTGGACACTTCATCCAAATCAATTCATGGAGCTGAGGAATCATCTCCTGACAATCAATACAAATGTCTGATGGAAAACTAACTTCTCTGTATATATGACCTTGTTACCCTATCTCAGCCCAGAAGAAAGCTTTCTTCACTGGCCTGTTGTCTTTAACATAGCAAAGTTGAATATGCATTTGAAAAACAAGAAATTTTCAAAGCCTATCAGAACAGAGTGAAGTCACATGCTCTGCTGATAAGGACTGTTGAGTAGAAATGAGAAAGAAATGAAATAAAATATACAGAACAAATAAGGCGAGTATTAGCTACTTCTTAGAGCTAAGTCTTGGTATTGCAAAAGATAAAACTTTAAATCACTGGAGCATGTTACAGTCCTAAAGATTGAATTAAATAAATGCCTTTTGAAATAATATTTAAAATATAGAAGAAAGGAATCTCAAAAGCGGAGGTAGCCTTAAAGTATTAAAAGTTACAAACTTGGGAAGAAAATCCACTAGTCAATGTCAGAAAGTTTACAAGTTGACCACCTGAAAACATTTTGGATTTGATAAATTAAAGCTTCTAGTTTGACTTGAATTTTAGAAGAAATAAATATTTTTAAAAACACAAGTTGTCTATTTGCTTGAAGTTAATAGGATTTCTTTCCATATGACTTGAGATTTGACTGGACTTTTCTTCTTCAAGATATTTTCTGGAATTTGGGAAGTGTGGGATGCATGATATGGTTGTTCCAAAGTAAGAATCTCAACTGCTTGCTAGATAGTAGCTAGTCGGTAACCTGAAGAATAATATAATTGCAGTGGAATTATCATAACTACCAATGTTGTACAAAAAGTAGGAGATAAAACTGTCTAAAAGCCTTGAGGAAGTCTTTTTTTGTCTGACATTACAGTATTTAGATTTTTGCCTAGATGACCAGATCTTCTATAGCACAGTGTGTTTATGAAACAGTATTACCTTGGGAAGAAAATAAACCTTTGTATGTCATACCAGCATACATGCCAAGCAGGGACTGTTTTAACATTTGATGCCAGCGAACTTTTTCACCAATTCTAAAACTGGTAACTTCATTTCTTAATTTAAAAAAGTGTCCTCCCTCCTACCTATCCTTGTTCTTCTTCTCCCCACTGTCATCACTGTTAATGGTTTGAGTAAGCTGGTAAAAATAAAAATATATATTTGCCAGTACCGTTTATTGTTGTTTGCTGGTATTGACTGCCTAAATGGCACGTCTATGAATTGACAACAAGCCACACACATCTACTGAAAATTGACTCTTTTATCAGTCTTTCTCCTATTGTCTTTCCATTAGACATACCTTAAAACTTTTATCTTAGATTGTGAGCTTTGGGGGATATAGATTGATATCTTACTTCATGACTATACATGATCAGTCAGATCTTGAGTGCTAAGCATCAGAGTCCTGTAGTTCCTGTGCAGAGAAAGCCGAATTTTCTGTCTTTCAGTGGCCTTTCCCCTGCTTTGGGAATCTACATGCTGTATTAACTGAGGTCATAGAGCAGGAGAAACATCACTGAATTGCAGCTGTGTATTTTATTTCATAGGGTTGTGTGAGAGAGCAAACTTACTAGAAGGCTTTATTTCAGCTGCAGCTGAGTACTATAACCCTTTTCCTGACTGGATGTGTGCCCATTGGACAGTCCCAGAGAATCTTGGTTGCCTTCCAGCCCCAAATGCCAGAGGCATGTCCTGACTTCCTCTCCCCTTACATGACGAAGTCTGTTGGGTCTCATTCAGTGTAACTTACAAATAACGTCTTACACAGTCTTAGGTCTGTGAAGTCAGAATCTGATTAGGGCCTCCAGATGTTATTGTAATAGCAATAATAATTAAAAATATTCTGTGATTAATCAAATATACCATAAGTCTTTAATCTTTTTTTTCCAGAGTTTTAGGAAAGCTGTTGCAAATCTGTAGTCATAAAAGAATTGTCCTTTAGCGTCATGCACACAGTATCTGTGACTTTGCAAATGCTCCTGACTTCAAGTACTGTTAAGACCAACTGAAAACTGGCAGTTCCTAGAAATTCTGCAGGATATCTTCTTGGTGTCCAGATAGTCAGAAATAAGTGTGTAGTGCTTAAGTTCAATAATCTGGGTTCTTAACTCCCCTTGGAATTGAAATTATTTTGAGAAAACAATTAAGGACTTGTTGATGCTGCTAAAATTAGCTTCATATTTTACAGTAGCATTACTGATGAACGTGTAGCTGCTGCAATGTCCTACCGATGTTACTAATGTCCTACCAGCATGTTACTTTACTTTTAGTTTGAGATTTTTGCTGAATTTGACTCCTAGTACAAATGATCTGTTTGTTTTGCTTCATTGTTGTTTGGGTAGCTACAGTGCATTTACTGATTATGAAAATAAGAAATGCAGTTTCCTAAAATGATTTTTCTACCTATAAAATGTGATAGTAGTATTTAACTTTGTCTCAAGGATACTGTTCAGTACACTGTAAGAACTTTAAGACTAGATTTGCTGTGGGAGCAGTTAAAGACAGCTCCTGGATCCAACATTCCTTGTATTTTTGTGAAGTATTTTTAGGTGTTTGTGTCCACTGTGTGTTTCACACATCTGTTTCACAGAAACTAAATAAAACCTAGGGAATACCAGGGTTTTGCTTGCCACAGTTTTCATATATAAAGCATACATATAATTAAGATATATATGAATATAGCTATAAATGATAGTGCTGGACACAGACCTTACGGATTCATTATTGGTGTGTACACTGATTGAGCGGTCTGTGGGTAGACTAATATGTGGCTTTGAGAGGCATGAAAGCGTTCAACCCCTGCCCCTAAACAGTGCATTTTGCTCATGATGCAGAAGGTAACATAGTCAGGCTTGCTTATGGAAACCATGACACTGATTTTACTCATAAAGTTAATTTCCTCAATTTTCACGCTAACTTCACGAAAGAAAGAATAAAGGTGACTTCTAATTACTAGAGTTATAGTTATGTTTGAGAAGAAAAAAGTTATGACCCTAAACATGGGTATAGAGTAATGAATTACAAGTACAAATAATGTTACGTGCTTATAATTTCACTGGTCCCAAGGGTAATCTGCCCCTGTTCTTCTGTAATGAAGGATGTCTTGATTTATCCTATGCTTTCTTCATCTTTAATGCCTTTTAAATTTGTGATTGACAGCCAAGAGCATGAACTGTAATCTGTCTTGCTAAACAGAGAGCTTTGTAATATGATATATAGCATGTTTTGTATAATCATAGACTTATTAAGATTGGAAAATACCACTAAGATCACCCATACAACCAATTACCACCATGCCCTTTAAACCATGTTACCCACTGCCACATCTACCCTTTTCTTGAAAACCTCCAGGGATGATGACTCTCCACCACTTCTCTGGGCAGCCTATTCCAATGTCTTATCCCTCTTTCTGAGAATTTTTTTCTAATATCCAGCCTGAACTTCCCCGATGCAACTCAAGGCCATTACCTCTCATCCTATCAAACCTGAAGGGCAACCCCCACCCTGCTACAGACTCTTCTCTTGTACTTCTAGAGAGTAGTGAGGTTTCCCTTGAGCCTCTTCTCCAGACTAAACAATCTCAGTTCCTTCAGCTGCTCCTCATAAGACTTGTGTTCTATTCCATCTCCAGATGAATTCAGTGGGAGTCACTCTGTCTCCATTTGGTGAGATGGAATTGGACTGATAAAGCTGTGAGAAAAAGGAATGCTTTGGGAGTATTTAAAATTACTTAATGAGTAAGGATGAAAATACACAATCCCTCTGGTATTTGCCTATATATATATATATATATATATATACATATGTATGTATGTATGTATATATATATATATGGTATTCCCTTCATATATCCAGTAATACAGTATGTCAGGATATTGGATACTGGAGTTTATCCTCTAAATCCACTATGCCCACAGCTATATCAAACAGTGAAGACTGTCATCTTCTTACATGATTCACCTAAGTACTGTGTTGAAATGATTTTAGCTCTGGGAATAGAAGAATGCAGTTCCTCATTCTTCTTCTGCCCTTTTGGCCCCTGCTACTCCCGGAGATGGCTATATCCAAGATGGCAAGTAATACGAATTTGTGAGTATGTTAACTACCAGCATAAATGGTCTTATGTGTACTACATTCATATAAATTCTCTATGCCTGATGTCAAACATAATTACAAATCATTCCTTCTTTGAAAGCCTGATGTATACCTGTGTGTAATATTTTATGTTCAACAGTAAAGGACATTCCTCCAAATGCAAGCAGTCATAGCAACTTGTAACATTTACATTTAAAACAGAATAAACATTGTCTTCATGTCCAAATCAGTAAGCTGCAGGAGCATAATTAAATTAATATCTGCAATCCTATACTTCATTTTTTTAAAAATTTATTTATTTTTTTTCCGAACAGCGGTTGTTTAATAAGCTAACATCATTGCAACTGTTTATTGTTTTTAAAATCACAATGCCATATTCCTAAAGGATTTTTTTTTTTAAATTGAAAATAACAAGAAACCCTTCATTGTTAATTTCTAGCTTGCAAATTCAGTTTTCCAAAATTTCTATGTCTAGAGGTGTGGTGCTATTATTATTATTGTTATATACTTGGTGGAGAAAGTGGCAATTTTTTTAAGAGAGTGTTTGAGTGTTTCCAAATGTCACATCTTTCACTTCATCATTCACTTCAAATGTCACTTCATCTTTCTAATATACGTAAGATAGAAGTTTAGAAAGAACTGAGATGAAATAGGATTAGTTGTATTAAGTCCTACACTTTCAAAGGGAGTACAAACGTTCCGTATGTTTTCTGAAGATCTGTATTCTAAACAGCAGTTATCAATCCTCTTTTTTTTTTTTTTTTTTTTTTTTTTTTTCTTCTTTTTCATAAGGATTGATTGTAAGAGGGTGGGTGAAATTTCCAGTGATCCTGTTCCCACATACCAGCTCTAGAATTGAACACAAGGGTCTGTAGAGTTTTCTCTAGGTGTTAGCAAATCTTCAGGAACTGCACTCAATTTAATTTAAACATAATAGAAGGAGAACAGCATTTGATTGTTCTTCACCTCTACTGCCATGGCTGCATCTGAGACAAACACACATTTGACTTTGGTTTTAAGAAAGCTTCTGAGAGGTTCTCTTTCTGTGTGTACAATAAGCAGAGCCTGTGCAGTAATGCCTTTGAGCAGTGAACCACCATTAAATCACGCTGTAATAGTAGTGTTCATATTTAGCTAGAGTATGTCTTGTTCCAGTGCAGTAAGTTCAATAGGCTCGGAGCTGAACTGCAATACAGTCATCAATCAAAAACCCTATAAAATTGGGTTCCAGGAATTTATAAGTATATAATACAAATATGAGCTGTGAGATTTCTTCTGTAAACACTGCATCTCAGCAATGCTTTGTGTCTCCCTGTGCACCATAACCTCACCAGCTAGCACAGCTAGTTTTAGCTTTTAATTTCTATGTGCCTTAACTGTGTTTTCTTGTTTTCCATTCCTGCTTTCTGTTCAGTCATTGTGAAGAAGAGAGACAAAGAGGACTCTTATTTCCACAGAAGCCTACCTGGCTTTTGTCAGTAGACAAAAGGAGAGTGTAAGTCAAGAGTAAATTGTATTATTTCTGGAATAAGGTAAACAGGACTGAATCTCACCTGCCAGTAGCCTGTCCACAAAACACCAGTTCAGTATAACGCCAAAGTCCTTATGGATTGCTCTATTAACTTCATTTGAATTGATCTATGAAGTCCAAATATTTTCATTATAAAACGAAACAGAGAAAAATTATACTTTGCTTTGCTTATGGTGAAGAGATGTTCTTTCTGTTTTATGCTTTTATTTTATTTGAAAAATACTTTTGTTCACTGTTCACTGTTGTTTTGCACTGAATATCTAATTTTTAGCTGTCAGGGAGGGAAGTCTAACACTTCAAAGCATAGGTGTCCAAACTTGGTTTGCGTGGGCCACACTTAGTGAAGAGGGTCACATATAAAATGTAGAAAAGGTATAAAATTAGTAATGCATTTTATTTTTAACTGTTTTTATTAAACCATAAAAAGATGGCAAAATAACAACATAACACTAGTAGAATATTTGACTGTTTTTGTGAAACTAATGATTATGTTAACTTATGAACTTATTATTTTACAAAATAACACAGGCTCAAGTTTTATAATAAGAAATCTTACACATCTGCTTAATAACAGAAAAGATGTGTCTTCGCAGATACATAGATACGTAGGTAGGTTGAGATGTTACTGTTGCTAAATCACTGCATTTTACTTGCCAAATGTCACAAATATCTGTAATGTGTAATGCACACAGATTTTGATTCAAGCAAGCGCATGTGGTGAGAGATGGAAGTTAGCACTGCACTGTGCCTCTCTCACTCCTCCACAGTATTCTTTTGTTGCCACCTATGCAGTTTGTGCTTGAACATGCAATCAACTCATGAGAAATATCACTAGAAATCATATAATTATGTTAAAATCTTATTATCTTGTAGGGTTGCATTCTTAGCTGTCCAACGCCCCTTGTGGCCCCTGAGCTGTGGGCTGGAGATGTAAGCTGTAAAATGTTCTCATTGTTTCCATCTTTTATTGAGACCTCTTCACTGGTCCTTGCAAAATGTTTCTAAGTAATTCTTCTGCAGAGGGTTGAAAATGGAGATCACTCCCTCAGCCTTCCAAGAACGACATGAAAAGGACTTTTCCAGTGAATTAATTTGTATTCATGTACTCTGCAATGTTTTGTTTTGTCTTGTCTTTGGGCAGACTGCCTTGCGAGGGCATAAGCACATAGTCTTTAACTTAGAAATTCTGTGAAGTAGAGGGACTTGAGTTTTCTTGTAGGCATTTGGGTGTCTTTTGATATTTATTTTTAATTTGGCATGAAAATGCATCTCAGGAATTCACAAACGACTTAAGATATTTATTTTAGACTATGCAAATGAAAATAGTTGTTAATTTTTAATTTCTAAAGGTGATGCAAAATACAAAGCTGCAGATGCAGTTCACAAGATTCATTTCTCTAGCATTTGGTCACCATTTAAAACTTATAAACCAAGAGCTAAACATGGTGGTTATTTGTGTCTGTTAAATATTTTCCTCTCATTTGTTATCAGCATTCAGTAATGATACATACGTATGTCATGCAAGGCAGTAAATATGCAGAAGTTCCAAGGGAAACTTCAGTGCTATATCTTTGCTGATTAATACATGAAACTAGCATAAAATCTAGAACAGCAATAACCTTCAGCATAGTCTGGATAAATGAATGCAGCTGAAAACGGGCTCCAACAGAAGGTGCCCCAGCAAAACTGATGCGACATCCAGCCTCCAATCTGAGGGCTGCAGACACTTATTTCTCCCCTAGGCGCATTTAGTTCAGTCTGAGGCAGGAAATTGCATTTTGATCTTCATTCTACTGCCAGCTGTAAGCTAAACTCATACTTCTTGAATTCTGCAGCAACAAATTCATTAAGCACTGGAATCTAGGGTACCTGTGCTCATTGGACATGTTAACTCTATGCTTCTGTTTTCCAGAGTTGTAAAATATGAATGAGGAGTCTTGCTGTGTGATGCAAATTCGAGGATTAACAGCTGAAGCTTTGCATAGTGCTATGGATACTAACACAACTGAAACACTAAGAAATGAAGAACCATAAGTGCATATCTGAGGAAGAAAGCATGAACACTGTAATTCAGACTAAGAAATCATAACATAGAGGAGAGATATTATGAGTCTATCAGACACATGTTAACCATTCCAGTAAAATTTTGTTACTAACATACTAGATAAAGATTAAAAACTGCACTTATGCCTATGTTTCTGTAATAATAAAACATCAAACAAGACAGCATGGTAGTCAGTGTGAAAGTTTTCAGAAATTCCTCAATACAGCAAATGTGCCACAAAAAGCTGTTTATCTTGCAATTGCTTAATTGAAGGATACATCAGGAAGATGTCCTTTGAACAGCTAGGGATTCTTACAGCACAGCTACAGATTTTATAAAATGTGTAAAATTCTTATTCTGAATGTCAGTGAGAACTGGATAGATAAACAGATTATACAGAGGGAGCAAGAGTTTGGGAGCAAGGGCGTCTTCATGTAATCTCTTCACATCCATTTCAGACTATGATTTTCTTGTCTGGAACATTCTGTTTTTAAGAACTCTGGAGCTACTGCAGGAGAGAGAAATGCCTATACGTAAGAAAGTCTGCAGATTTTTGGTTGAGGAGTGATGCAATTTGCACAGAGATGCCATATGTTATTTCAATAAATGTCTACTTCTGAATTCATTGTCTTTGTAAACTCACAGAGTAGCAAAAGATAGTAGAGGAAAAAATAAATAGAATATACAGTGCTCTAAAGAGAGATCTGGTGCGCAAAGTTTAATTTTGCATTTCAATTTTTTAAAATTGACAGAAATAACTAGTTAGTATGTATTTGAAATCAATAAATATACTGTGAAATAATCATAAATTTAATATGCATTAAAAAAAAAAAAAAAAACCAACAACACCATAATTTAATTTTGCTAGATGTCTTAAATATTGGGATCGGCAACTGAACCTTTACTTGCTGTGAGCTGCAAGGCATACAGTGATCTGCCAACTTAATAGTATAGTATGCATCCTTGTGCATTTATTTATTGAGACAGGGCAACTGAAACTGTGAAGGAATGCCACCAAAGGCCCTTGTGCTGCCCTTGCAGGCCTCAGCCTTATAGTAAAGGTAAGCAGAAAGGTTGAGAAAGATTGTGGCATATAGCACTCAGATGATGTTGTGCTTCATTCAGTGTGCTTTTGTGAAGGTTGGGGGAAAGTTGTTAAATATTTACATGTTTTTATGTCATGGTGTTGGGAAAAAACAGTTAGTACTGATTCTATATTCCTGTTGTGTATGAGTAAAAATCCTGGTTTGCCAGTCTTGTCAGAGCAAATCTGAACCTGTATCAGTCTGTTTTACTAAAATAGTTATTGAAATCTGGTAAACAAAATATAATGGTTTCAAAGCTTCTGTGAATAACTGAATGCAACCATATGCAATTGCAATCAAAAATGTCCTCTGGTATACATATGTTTTATTGTCTTCAGTAAATCGGCTGAATTCTCTGCAGCCTCTATACATGCAACACTACGAAGTGCAAATGCTTATATCTTGGAAAATAATTGTCAACAAGCATGCTGCAAAACAATGGGTGTGAATGTAGATACTGGACAAGAAAATCATAGGTTGGTTTTATAAGGAAAAGCTAGGAATATGATTGCAAGATTACACTGTAAGAGCAACAAAAATCTAATGAGTCCCAAACACACTTCAGACTTAATAACAAACTGAAATCATCTTACAGCAAAGGTAAAACTAGGATGAGCATTAATCTTGTTTTAAAAATGGCCATGGGTAACAATTCTAACTGTAAGTATCCCATACTTGCAGAAATCCAGCTAGTCCTCTAATAGAAGTCTAGCACATAGCAGGTGTTGAAAATGGAAATGCAATTTCCCAAGGCAGACATGCAATATTTATGAGCCAAGTCTATGGAAATAACTAAAACTGCTGATAGGTACAGAATAATTTAGCAGAAAATTAGCAAGTTTTACACTTCAAGAAAAACTGTCACTCACCTTTTGTCTGATCATGTTCCTACCACAGCCTGAATCTACTGTTTGGTGCTAAAGAAACAGTACAATATACTAACAAAAAATGTGAGCAGCTTCAAAAATAGAGTTAATTGCAGCTATTTAGTTATCTGGCTGAGCCAAGTGAAGTACATATGAGGAAAAAAAAAAAGGAAAGAAAACAGATGCTTGAAAGGAAAAATAGTCCACTACCTTGCAGCAGTACCTTTATTACTTTTTACCCAGTATTTTGGGTCCAAATTAAAAATAGACTGGAGTTGAATTTATATTCTGATTTGACAATGTCATAATCTTGCAAGATATTTTTTGAAATTTCTTTCAGGTTGGGTAGAAGCTTTTCATGGGCAGCAGATTCTGCTATGATGTTTCTGGAGCATGGAAATATATACCTCTTGCACTTTTGGATCTAAGTCAGAACAAGATCTGCAGAACTAGAATGTCTCCGGGAAAAACAAATCTTGAGCACGCCTTCTGCTCAGCCAAAATCTGAAAATGCTTAGGTTTGCTCTATGACTGTTAGGGAATAATTGATAATTGCCAGACAGGCAGCTCTGTTCCTGTCAACACTCCTAACTCAAAAGTCAGCTCCCGAATTTGCTTGAGAATTTCCTGTTTCATTCTGATAAGGTCTCATTTTGGCAGAATACCTACGTCAAACTGCCAAACTAGACATAGCAACAATTTTTACAGGTATTTGTGCAAATTCAGACAATCCTGGCGTGGGCCAGATCTCAATGGGTTAGTGGAGAATTAAGATGTGGAGAACTTAATGAAAAATTCCTAAAAAAAGAATAAATATAGTATATTTTCCTTCTTTCCATCTTGAATTCACTTCATTAGAAGACTAGTAAAGAGGCTGGGATCAAGATAAAATATTGTAATAATAGAGCTTAAGTAGCATAAATGTTGTGGTTTTGCCCATCATTTGCTCTCTGTATAGAGTGATCATCAACCTTTGAGAACTGGATTTAAGTGGATTTTTATACCCCTGTGAACATCCAGTTGTATTTGTGTATTTACAGATGTGTCAAACTATTTTCATTAAGTGACTGCTTTTTTGAGGTGGAACTAATTTGGGAGTTTTTTGTAAGTTTTTTGTCATTCACAGCAAAGCACTTTGGAGCCTGTTTTAGCAATCTTCTGTACTCACTTCCCTCTTTGCATTCCTTCCAGCATCTATCAGCAAAGATTTCTGCTTGCTGCAACCCCAGAGATCCACGGGCCCTCCCACAGGGGAAGGGTAACAGCTCCCATATGGTGCCTCTTTAAACTGACAGCCTTAGTCACCCTATCACTTGTTTTGGCAGTGTACCTACTACTCAAGTATCAGGCTTCACCAATAGATGCATCACTCACTTATAGAATAGAATTGTCCCATCCTAACCAACAGAGACTTCACTTTCAAGAACTATCCTCATTTTTGCAAATTTTCAATAAGCACTTTCTGGAATCAACACACAAAATTCCTTTAAAGTTCATCTTTCTTGTTCATGTTTATGATGAAGAGTGAACATATGGAAAGCAAAATAAAAAGAGTTACTGAACCCTACCAAAGCAATTTTGATAGCATATACTCTGTCCTAGAAAAATAATAAAAAAAAGTTTATATTCTCTTAGACGTTTTCTAATAGCTATTTTTGAATTATGTATCACCTATCACATGAAATTTTAATGAGTCAGTAAAGACAGTAGTCACAGAATGATAGATTGGTTGAGGTTGTCACCAAATTCTTGGTGCAAGCCCTATTCAAGCAGGGACACCCACAGTACAGTACTCAAGACTATGTCTAGACAGATGATTATTTTCTCCAAGATGTGAGATTCCACAGCTTCTCTGTGCAACCTGTTCCAGTGCTTGGTCACCTGTACACTAAAAAGTGGTTCCTGATATTCACAGTGAACCTTCTGTGCTACAAATTTGTGCCCATGAACTCTTCACACATGGGAACTTAAGGGTTGGAGGCTAGAGAAAGATTTGCAGTTGACACATAACAAATAAAATCTACTACAACTGAAATTACTTGAAAGCTTTCTGTTCATGTTAGTAGGTCATTTTATTTCCCAAGATACAAGTTTATAGCAATTAATGAAAAAGTTTAATGAAAGTAACTTACCCAGAAGGCTAAAAGAAACAAGAATGAGTGAATTAAGTGAATGAAGGGCAGACGGCTGTGCTAGTTTAATATATGAATATATATATATATGTAAAAGCTTATTTTAAAAAAATATAGCATTAAAACTACAGCAATAATGGATGAGAGAGGAGCACTAAAATATTCCTAGGTTATAGCAACGTATCAATAATAAGAGCTTATGAAATCTTCCTTAAAATATTAATTGAAACTTTTTCAGATGTGAATGCAGTGTGACATTCGCAGAGTAAGCCTGACAAATAACAGATCCCAGATATTGTAATGCATACGTTTAACATGAAAATACGTGTTGCAATGAGATGATAATACAACCTGAGGACCTAAGAACATATGAATAAGTAAATCCAATTCTTTTTGAGGAATCTAGATTTCCTGTGGCCAACAAAATCAGCATTCTTGGCCCATGACTTGAAGGTTCTAATCCAGTTATATGGGATACTTAGCTGGCCTTCGTTTGGCAGATATTGTCCTATGTCATGATCTTGCACTATATTATGGCACAACATGCTTCTTTTCAGATGGTTAATTCTTCTTTGGAATATGCAAAATTGAAAGTAAATGCATGCCAATACTCAGTGGAAAGAGCTGCATTTTTCAGATGCACTCCCTTCCACAGTCAAGCGATAAGAGGAACTTATTATCTTGTGACTATGTACAAACAAGTTCATATCTGCTGTGGGGGAAAGAGCCTGAAAGCTTTGTTCCCGGTTTTCTCCAATAGCATAATTGTGAATTCTCAGAGACTGCTAATTTGTCCAAAATAAGGTGCAGTGCTAGGAACCAGAGAAGTATTCAGCACTATTATAAATCTTTGAATTTGGAGGTTTCACGTAGACACTAGATGAGACAACTGTATCAACAGAGTTGTCAGCAGTGAAACTCTTGTTCTAGCATGTGATCAAGTGCCTCTAGTACCATGAAGTATAATAATAATGATTTATTCCTTTTTTTTTTTTTTTTTTTTTTTAAACAAGAGGTGAAACCATGTTTGAATTATTTCAGAGCAAGTAAGCATCAGAAAACAGCAGAATGAAAAAATTATTGCTTTTCCAGGATCCTCCATTTCAGAGGCCATCTGGACCACCAACCAGTTGATCCTAAATAATTGTTAAAAATTATGTTTGACATACTAAACATTAAAAAAAACAAAAAAAAACCAAACCATAAACATAAAAATATTCAGTGAAACAGAAGTACTGCTTAACAGTATAGAAATTACTCTACCTTGCAGCTCCTTTTGTTCATTCCTACTGTGCCTTTTTAGCCTGTTTTACTGAAGAAAAAAAACTATTATCAAATAGCCTGCTAATCCTTCCCATTCATTCCTAAATTTGGAAGTCTGTTATTTAACCAAATTAGCAAGATGTGCAAAATTTTCAAAAATACGAAAGTCCGACAAGTTTCATGATAACTTGCATGAAAACACTCAAGTTAGTGCCTTGTTTTTAAAGAACAAAGCTCATAGCTTCCTAGTATCTGCATTAGCATTCAGAGAGTTCAAATAGCAAAATGATGTGCTGTCTCTTCACAAGCCAGTAGTCAGAGAAGAGGAAAAGAGATATGATACTGTAGTTGTTTAATGGACAGGGAGGTGAGAGCAAGTGAAAGCTGAAATATTGCAGAATGTAAAGGAATGAGACTACTGGCACAGAAAGTAAGCTCATAAGCAGTTTGGCTTTATTAATGTAGCTGTAAACCAACAGTTTGTTTTGGTTTAGTCTTTGTAGTTTGAAAATGAATTTCTGTTAACCATGAAACCAAATACATCAGAACTGGATTATGTGCAGTTGGAAATTCTGACAAATGCACAGTTTGCATTAAATTCATGCTGTATCCTTTTGTATCATTTTTAATAAAGTATAAAGCTTTTTTTTTCTTTTTCTTTTTTTTTTTTCCTCCATGTATTAAGATCATTTACTCTATGAGAAATAGATAATGCCACAAACAAGTCTGAGGGAGAGATTTCACAATCTTGACCCTGGATAAATTATTCTAATCCTGTAGCAAAGACATAACAATTATATTAAATTTGTATGAAGGATAACATTCAGGTGGGAAGACAAAGGTCAGAGTTACTAAAAACTGTTCATGAAATGGGAAGGCAAGTAAACAGAACACATCATTATACAGACAGTGCTTGATACAATATTCATGTTTTGTATGATAAATACCACGCAGTCTAGTATCAACTCCAGTTGGGAACCACAAAGTTTTACATGCCTTCAAGCTGTTGAATAATATCAATATAACATATTCAAAGTACATATTTAAATATAATTTATTTCAAGACAGTTGAAAGTATCAGCTTTGTCCTTCTGAGAAGTAGGTATCTTTCACTATGAAAGGTTACAATAATTTTGCAAAGGGTGTTTCTTTCACAGGCTTGTCTGTAGTAGATGTAGACTAAGTTTAACAACTTGCTTTCTTAATTGCAAATTACACTTCTCTAATATACTGGGACACCAAGTTTGAAACCTAGCAAGCCTCTTCCACTTATAGATGAGATGATGTCTGCATGCATAAAATATTCTGACTGCATCTTTCTACATTTTTTTTTTCCACAAAGATGCTGAAAAAGAAGATGAGCAGCAATAATTATGTCAAATAATTATAATATAAGCAATTGTTATTATTTAATTATACTTTATATTTTTTAATATAATTATGAGCAAACAATAAATTTCATGGGAGCTTCTGGATTCTATCTGTTTGGACAGCAATGAGACACAAAGGAGTCAATCTGAGACATGAAAAAGTTACAAATTCCTGCTGCGTTTTCTGTGGGGAAAATTGTATTTCTAGGGTCTGTATTACCAGCCTTGTTAGTATGTCAAGGGAATATGATGTACTTACAAGTCTGGAAAATTAAAAAACAGAATACCTGCTAATGTACAGTAAGACTAAAATCAAAGGCTTTACTAATTCTTTCTATTATCATGTAAAAATAAAACAGAAAATCTACTCAGACATAGGTCATGATATCTACTTTCTTGTTCAATGTACAATAGACTCATATATATATGTACATGTACACATGTACATACACACATGTATGCGTATAAAACATGCCATACATATAATGTGTATTCAAAACAGAGGAGCCAGTGGATCAGACACCACTGAGAGACTATACAGAATTATGAAGATATTTGAATTCCCATTCAAAATAAGATTTACAAGTATTTCCATTTCTAATTGGTATAATAACAATTTCTAAATTACTCATAATAAAGTATAATTAACATTATATAGAAAGACTATGACATTACACATGGAAATTTAACTAGGAGGCAGAATGACAGGGTTAAGCATACTGTAGGAAAATTCAACACAGAATTTCCTGTGTTTTCAAAGATAAAGAAGAAATGTATTTCTTAACAATTTCTGAGAATAACTATGTAATTTTCAAGTCACTTGAACTATAGTGACAAACAAATGTTTTCAAACTAATTTATCTTCAAGATAATGTAGCCCTTATTGAGTCTGATTGATTTGATGCTGATAACTCGCAAAAAATGGGCTTGTGCTGAACAAACTTGACACTTGTCCCTTTATATAATCATTAGGTCTTCCAGATGGCAGAGTTTACTTTTCCCCATCTGCTCCTTTTCATGAAGAAAAAAGGAAGGAAAAAGTGAAAGTGCTAAAATATGACTTTAAGAGCTTCTTTTCATGTATTTTATTCTGCACCTGTGAAGACTAGGGGTTGTGCCTATGATTTTTTTTGCTTTGAGGAAAGTTAAATACTGGGTTTCATGCTTCAGGTCTTCCATGAGATAATTCATCTGAATTAAATTCATGGAGAAAAACATTGAAAGAAGCAGAGTAATCAAATCAAAATATACTTGCAGAAGGAGCAAACAAAACCAACAAATGAATGTGGCATCAGACTCATGATTAGGTAATATTTGATGTAATCTACCAGTAAACAGATCAGAGCAGAATTTCAGATGAAAATTTGCTATTCTAGATTTGGAAAATTGTTTCTACATTCAGAAAATATTTTGTACAGAGACAAGTACTGTCAGATAATGTGGAAAACATTCAAGAAACAATTAGAAAAATAAGTCTCTAGGGATTATTCTATGAACTAAAGTTAAAGCAATCAACTTTAAGGACCTGGCTGAAGGAGCACTTGAATATCTTAAATAGCAAGAAGCTCTCTGTACCTTTCTCTTCTGGTACAGTAGAAGGATCAAGATTTCTGCCTCTGTCCACCCTAAGAGAGCACATTGCCCTGGGGGATTTGGACAAAAATCTATGACTTAGTTCACCTTTCCCAGTGAATTTGAATCCAAGAGAGGGGACATGGAAGAGCAGATGCTTGTATGCTCTTTGAGAGTTTTTTTTTCTACAACTATATTGTGTAGCACCTTGCTTGCTCCTTGTTTTCCCTGCTGTATTAGGGGTTGGATTAAGGTTTTCATTTTGCTGTGTAGTGTGACCTTGATTTACATCATGATAAAATTTGCAGCTGAGAAACTGCTGTTTTGTATGCATTCATCACTGGAGTCATCTTTGGGTTTTGGCTGTTCAAACCAAAATGCTTCTATTACTGTGTGTCATGAATGTGTTTCAGGTTAAGTTTAAGATTAAACAATTATTTAAGAATATCATCCTGCAATCTGCCCCAAGGCAGGATAATTCTGAGTGGCAGAGAGTATGGGATCATATGGAAAAGTGTGAGATGGTATGAGCAGTGACCACAGATAGTGGTTTGGACCTTGACCTCTGAACAACAGCAGAATCCTGAAAAGCTAGCAGAGTATTTGGAAAAGATCCACTACTGCCCTGGCAATCCTAAAGAGGCACAATCCACTGTAGCATGCTGGGGCCAGGCCTCTGCCTGTCGAGCTCTGATCAACACTATTCAGAATCCTCAAGGGGAGGAGAATATCTATGGATCTGATGACAATGAAAGGAATCCTTCAACTACTGTCATAGATGCTGAAGCATCTCAAGTTCCTGCAAGAGTGAACAATTGTGGCCTAAATGAAGTCAGACTACCACAAAGTGATCTATGATAGAACACCAATCTGAACTCCCTGTTTTATCAGCAGTCAAGTCTTCTAAGTCAAGTTTTCGAGGGATCCACAAAGTGTACCCGGGAAACTTGTTTCTGGAGAGCTTTGCAATGCCATTCAATAAGAAATAAACCTAGTTTTCTTGGTGAAATTTTGCTAATTGATGGGATGCTCAAGAGGGTCTTCGATAGCATAGTGATGCACTGTGCAGGCATGCAAGTTTGTGTAACATTAATTTGGGGATAGTTGTCCAGATTTCTGCCGGATGTAGGTGTACCTCAGTTGTCCTTGCAATGTGTTCTCTCAAAAAAGAGCTTTTTCCAAAGAACAAACATTCCAAATCTAATTATTAAAATATTATTTAATTTCAGTAATGATAGTTTTTATTTTGACTTCTTCCCTGAAGAATACCATCATAAAAATGATCATAAGAAGTGAAAAAATGAAAAATAAAATTGTAAACAAAGTTCTAATCTAAAATCATCCTGTATTATGCCATTCTACCATTTTCCAGGCCTCTCCTGTTGCTAAAAACTTTTGTGTAGAAAAATATGCTACACTGTAGGAATAAATAGAATGCAAGTTGGATGGGGGATGATATTAAGATTTTCAGTGGAATAATGGAAGCCCACTTGAAGTGAAAATTAGACATGACAGATCTTTGAAGAATATGCCACCTGGTTGGTTTGGATCTTTGGACCACAGACTATCTTAGGAGATACTGAACTGTATTAGGAGATGGATTTTGTTGGTTTTAATTCTCAAATTCTGAGGAATTCACACCTCTCAACCCCAGCAGCTTTCACTGTCCCCTATGTGCGGACGTTGTTAAGTCCTGGATTGCTCCAAGCTTCACTGGCTTTGTCGTTATGACTGCAAGTATCAATTTCCTGGGCTGGATAATTTCCTGGATGGCTAATATCTCTAGCAGCCAACAGAGAGATCAATAAGAAGACAGGTTTTCAACCAAGAGGGAAATCTGCCAAGTTTTAAACTTTATGTACTAGGGGCCTTACTTAAGACTTAAGTGTACTTGGGGAATTATTTCCTTCTGAGAAATTGACAAATCCCAGCAAAGAAATCTATTTGCTATAATTATTCCTGTCAAATATAACGGTTGTCTAATATGGATACATTCTCTTCCTCTCTTGAATTTGTATGATTCAACATACTAAAATGCTTTGCATGTGAATCCATGGTTTTAAAACAAACATCAGGACTCAAATTTAAGGTTTGTTGAGATACTAGCTGGTTTTGGTAGGATCGTCTAGGTGTTACTGAGATCAGAATTTGGCCTGTAATCAGAAGCATTGAATCATTTACTCATCAGGCAAGTCCTGCTTTTATAACACTTGTGAAAATAAAAACAAATGTGTTGAATTAATTTAAGTGCTGTTGTGAAACAGTCATCAGAGACTGAGGCAAAGGCTGAACCTGAGACAGTGAGAAAGATGAAGGCAAAGAAATGAATCCACCAAAAAACAACTAAACCAATCCAATTTGCTTTATGATGATTCAAATGGCAGC
>JAPSGF010000041.1:128716-194790 GCA_035772895.1 Perdix hodgsoniae
TAAAGAAGAATGAACTCTGATGGAACCAGAACTCACTTCTGCAGCATGCAGCAACACAACACTGAAACATCCCTCCTGCACCAAAGGACTGTTATGATAGATGGAGCTCAAAGTTGTGAACTGTATGAGTAACATGGATAATTTAAATGGATAGCCCACAGACTATGGAAATACGGTATGTGTATATATATTAAAAAACAACAACAAAACAAGGTGGGTGATGGTAATTAGTTAGGATGTGTGGAAACTGTGGGACCTGAACACGAATAAGGGAATAAGGATAAGGGGTGGATATTGCTTTAGTTTCAGCTGAGAAGGAATTGTTTTCTTCAGAGTGTTTGGTATGATGTTATGTTTAAGCATAGGCTCTAGAAGAAAATCAGTGTTGTTAACCCACTGATGTTTACAATTGCTGCTAAACAGAGTTGTACAGAGCCAGGAACATTCTTAGCAAAGGGCCGAAGGAGCTGGGATGGAACAGAAATAGGACAGCTGATTTAAACTGGCCAAATGGATAAATGGATATTATATACCATATGACATCATGCAGAATGAGTTTTGAAGGGGGAAAAAGTTTATCTCACTCTCTTCCACTCCTCAGGGGGCTAGCTGGGCTTCAGTCAGGGCACAGTGAGCAATTGCTTGTGCATCACTTGTTGTATACATTCATATATGTAAACAAATATACTCTTATCTATTATTCTTTTCTCTATCTTTGTAAATCATTTTATCTCACCCCGTTAGTTCTGTGTTGTTTTTGTTTTGATTTGTGTTTTCCTATTTCTTTCCTCTAAACCACTGGGACTGGGGGGAAAGCATGTGAACAATTGTGTGGTGCTTAACTATGTACCAGATTAAACCATAATACACCATATTCTTTGCATTTGTTTATTTGTTTATTATTTTATTTTATTTTTAATCAACTAACTACATAACAGCTGTTTTACTCCACTAACATGTCAGTTTTATCAGTATTTCTGAAACAAATATCATTGCAGATCTCAGCCTTTAGTGGTCTGGCAAGTTTAACCTTGAAGAGAGCATACTGGGATAACTGGTTAAATGTCTACAGTGCATTTGTGAGGCCTGTATTTTATTGCTGAAATCTGTAACATCTGATCTTTTCTTGGAACCAAAACCAAATACTGCCTAACTCCCATATCTCAAAAAAAGAAAATTTGCTTTCATTCATTCATAGAATAGTTTGTGTTGGAAGGGACCTCAAATATTACCTAGTTCCAAACTCACTTCGGTGAGCAGAGTTGCCATCAAATATCTTGAAAGCCTGCAACTATACAGCATTCATTTGGCCATGAGCCAGAAGTGTGCCCTTGTGGCCAAGAAGGCCAACAGTATCCTGGAGTGCCAGCAGGTTGAGGGAGGTGATCCTGAATCATTCAGCCATTCAGCAGGACCTAGACAGTCTGGAGAGTTGGGCAGAATGGAACCAATTGAGGTTTAATGAGAGCAACTGTAGAGTCTTGCACCTAGAGAGGAAGAACCTTAAATATCAGTACAGGTTGGGGGATGACCTGCTGAAGAGGAGTTCTGAGGAGAAGGACTTGGGAGTCATGGTGGACGACAGGTTGGTCATGAGCCAGCAGTATGCCCTGAAGGCCAACGGGATCCTGGGCTGCATTAAAAGGAGTGTGGCCAGCAGGTCAAGGGAGGTGATTCTCCCCCTCTACCCTGGTCAGGCCTCACCTGGAGTACTGTATCCAGTTCTGGGCTCCTCGGTACAAAAAAGACATGGATCTTCTGGAAAGAGGAGAGCCACAAAGATTATAAAGTTCCCAGAGCATCTTCCCTATGAGGAAAGGGTGGGTGGCCTTTATCTGTTCAGCCTTGAGAAATGAATATAAGAGAGGATCTAATTAATGTTTACAAATATCTTAAGCGTGGGAGACAAAGGGACATGGCCAACCATGTGGTCTGCGGGGATTGGACAAGTGGGAATTACCATAGACTGGAGCATAGGAAGTTCCACAGCAATATGTGAAAGAACTTCACGGTGAGGGTGACAGAGCACTCAAATGGGTTGCCCAGAGAGGTTATGGAGTCTCCTTCTCTGGAGGTATTCAAGACTTGTCTGGCTGCCTACCTATGCAACCTGGTATAGGGAGCCTGCTTTGACAGGGGGACTGGACTCCATAATCTCTAGAGGTCCCTTCCAAACCCCACAGTTCTGTGATTCTGTGATTCCCCTCTACTCTGCCTTGGTGAGGCCACATTTAGAATACCATGTCCAGTTCTGGGCTTCCCAGTCCAAAAAAGAGATCTCCTAGAAGAAGTCCAGCGGAGGCTACAAAGATGATAAAGGGTCTGGAGCATTTCTTATATGAGGAAAGACTCAGTAACCTTGATCTGCTCATCCTGGGGAAAAGAAAGCTGACAGGAAATCTGATTGATGTTTATAAATATCTAAAGGAAGGTGGGAGACAAATGGATGAGGCCAGGCTTCTCTTGGTGGTGGATAGTGATAGGATAAGGAGTAATGGCCTAAATGTAGGAAGTTACATACAAACATGCAGAAGAACTTCTTTATGTTAAGGGTGATGGAGTACTGGAACAGGTTGCTCAGGGAGGTTCTGAAGTCTCCTTCTAAGAGATATTTAAGCCCTGTCTGAATGCCTACCTGTGCAACCTATTGTATTCCTCTAGCAGGAAGGATGGGTTCAACTATCTCTTGAGGTCCTTTTCAATCTTTGCAGTTCGGTGATTCTGTGATTCTGTGATTCACAACATCTCTGGGCAGCCTGTTGTGCTTCAGTGCTCTGTGAGTAAAAAGTGTCCTAATATCTTCTCTAAGAAATTCCTCTTTTAATTAAAATGCATTCCCGTTTATGCTATCACTATCAAACTGTATAAAGTCGGTCTCTCTTGTGTTTATAAGCTCCCCTTAAGTACTGGAAGGCTGCAATGAGGTCTCCCCAGAGCCTTCTCCAGACAGAATAAGCCCTGCTGCCTCTGCCTTTCTCCATAGGAGATGCTGCAGCCCTTTGATCACTTTGTGGCCTTCTTCCAGACATACTCCATTCTTCTAAATCTTTCTTGTGCTGGGGCACCCAGGCCTGGATGCAATACTCCAGCTGCGACCTCATGAGGGCAGAGCAGCAGATGAGCAGTCCCACTCACTGCTGGCCATTCCTCTTTTGATGCAGCCCATGATAATATTAGCTTTCTGGGCTTCAAGGGCACACTGCTGGCTCTCATCCAGCTTTTTATCCACAAGGGTCCCCAAGTCCTTCTCTCTAGAGCTGCTCTCAAGGAGTTTTTCTCCCAGTCTGTGCTTGTATTTGGGATTACTTCAACCTAAGTACTACACCTCACACTTTGCCTTGTTAAATTTCATGAGGTTCACCTGGGCCCACAATGAGAAATTATGCTTGTTCACCTCCTGGCTGAGGAAAAAGCTTTAGGAGAGAATGCTTAGAACTTGTCTAACCACGAAGTTATTCAGAAGCAGCTGCTGGGTTTAAATTTCACACTCACAACCTGAATTTACTTCTGAAGCCTTTAAACATTCATGTATAGTGCAATATACTTTTCCTTCTATAACTCACTGGCTTCATGTCAGCTAGCTCTGAAAATACTAATTTAGACTTCTGTCAAATAGAAATGAAGAAATAAATATATCTGAGTTAATTAGATTAAGAGTTTTCTACATGTTAACTCAGGTAACATAAGATAAAACATGCAATAAATACAGTAGAGACAAAACCCAAATAAAGGAATTTAGTGCTGGAAGATGTGAGAGAGAAACTGAAAAGTAGCATTTGAGTTCCACAATGGGTAACACACACAGCTGAAGCACACAAAATGTTGGAGGAGTGCTATAAATCTTAAAAGAAAGGAGCAATCCTCCAGGAATGTTTTCATTGCCTTTGGTACAGGCATGTAACAGATAACAAAAATGGCACTTGTTCAATGAAATCTGTGTATTTACATGGCTAGATGAGTGGTGACTCACTCAAAAATACAGACAGTGTAGCATTGAATCATGCACTCTGTTTTTCTGATGCTGCTTGTTGGAAATACGGAACTGCCATCCTTTTCATGTGCATTTAAATGTAACCAACAGGTTACTTTCCTGAGCTTCACATGACGACCAATGAATTTAGTTACAGTAAATACAGACACAGGACCTGTTCCAAAACAATTCTGCTTCCTTTTACACATTTCTTCAACATGTATTTCCACAGAGGAAAATTTCAAACACAAACCTAAAAGTCAGACTGGGCAAGACACGCGTGCGCGCGCACGTGTGTGTATGTGTGCGTGTGTGTGTGTGTGTGAGAAAGAGCAGAGAAAAGAGAGGAAGAGAAAGATGAGAGAGAGAAGACTATATGATCTTGTTCTGACCGTTCCATATGATTGTTGCCCTAAAAGGACAGGGGCTTTAAGACTGCTGTACTGAGCTTGCTCACGCAGTGAGATGCTTGTACCACACAACCACTGAATTGGATGGATTGTGCTCTTTTATTCCCAGCACTGAAGGACAGATGCAGGATCACCCAGATGTTCTCACCTTTGCAGAAAGATTTTGCTGGCTGTGCAGTGATTACAAAGGAGTTCAGATTCAGGAGTTCAGGAGCTCAAACACTCCATGTTCCTCACATTGAACACAGACGATTTACTCATGCTTTGAACACTTTCCTATAACCACCTAGCACTAATTGTGACTGTCAGTCCTTTTCTCTTCTCCCAGCCAGCTGGCAGATTGAATTACTGTTTGCTTTCTATTAGCTCAATGGTTAAACAGGGAGGAAGTCTGCAGAGGAATGCTAGGGCTTTAGCCTAACCTGCACTGGTGGCAGTTTGTTTCCTGTGACTTCAACACTGTTGTTTTTTTTTGTTTGGTTTGGTTTCTTGTTTGTTTGTTGTTGTTGTTCAGGAATTGATCCCTGGAAAAAAACTGGAAAGAGATCTGTGAACTTTCATGTGACTAGTGCTATGTAATGTAAGGAAGGGTGGTGGATGGCCCACTTTATCACTGCTGAGAGCAATAACAGCAATTTGTGCAGGCAAGACAAAGTGCTGTACCTTGCTTGCAGATTCACAACCAAGGGAAGTACTCTTCATGTCTGACAATATGGGGGTAAACAATTGTCTGAGAGCTAAAACTAGTGTCCCTATAGAGAAATTTCCACAGATCTCTACAGCATCCACTGAGACAGAGCTGGTAAGAAATGAGACTTCAGTTCAGACAGTTGTTAGCATTGAGTGCCCTGAACCTTCTCCTGGAGATAAGGTAAGTACTAACGCATGAAACACTGACATGGATGATCTTTTACAACAAGGAGCTGGGTTGCAAGAAGCAGTTTAAAGGCTTTGTAGTGTTAGAGGTGCCAATTGAGAGAGAGATAGGTTGTTTAATAGTCATATTCCAGAAGTGAACAACACTAGAAGGAAGACACCTTGATCCCTGGTGATCCACAAAAGCAAGTCTGCAGTTGAGTTCACACACTAGCTTCACTCTCAAAGCCAGATATGTTTATACAACTATAGGCAGTTATGGCCAAGATCTGCAAGAAAAAGCCGTACCAGCAGCCTGCATATAGTATATCCCTTTTATTGATGTTCCTTTCTGCTGGACTGACAGGATGTCTTGAGAGGTATGCTGCCTCCTGGAATCTGAGATCCAGGACATTGCTGAAAGCGTGCCACAGCTTGTCAAGAGCATGGACTACTATGCCCTGTTGCCCTTCCACATGTACATTAATGACACTGGAATCCAGAAAATGGGCAGAATCAAAGAAAACTATAGAGCCTTGGGAGCACAAGTGAAACTTCGCAGTTTTTCCAGTTGGAGGAAAGAGGGAAAACTGAAATAGTTATATAGTTCATATCAGTTCCTGGGTACATGGCTGGTGTTGGTATGAGGGTATCACAGTGGGACTTCTAATGAAGATTATAACCTGTTAGGGAGGAATGAGTCCATATGTCTAGAAGAGACAAGGCAGTGTTCAGCAGCAGGCTGACTAACCTAGTGAGGCAGGCTTTAAACTAAAGGACTCAAGAAGTGGGGTTAAAAACGGCAATGCTGGTGCTATGCTTATGACTGGGGAATATGCCAGGCCAACCAGAACAACTGTTTACGTAGTGCCTCCCATTACATGACCCAGAATGCCAGCCACCTCAAGGGTGTGTATAGCCATGGAGGATCCTTTTGAATCCCTAGGGATGTATTATGAACAAGTGGAGAGCTCATGGGTGAAAACTAAGGGGCAGGCAAATGTGGGTGACACTACTGTGAATGTTTACTACAGATTGCCTGATCAGGAAGAGGAAGTTGATGAGACCTACAGACAGTTGAAAGCAGTCTCACAATCATAGACAGTGTTTCTCCTGGGTGACTTCAACAGTTCTAGCATTTGCTGGAAAGGCAACAATGCAGGGTATAGACACAGTCCAGGAGGTTCCAGCAATATGTGGAAAATAACTTTCTGAGAGATGTTGTGGAGGAGCCAATTGAGAGAGCTCAGCTGCTAGACCTTGTTCTTACAAAAAAGGAAGGTCGAGGGTGGTCGAGGGTGTCAGGGTTGGGGACAGCCTTGTCTGCTGAGACAGTAAGACAGTGAGACAGTGAATTTGTGATATCAAGGACAAAACAAGGCAAAAAGTGGGATCATGGACTTCAGGAGAATCAACTTTGACCTCTTCAGGGACTTACTTGGAGGTCTAGGTAGAGCATTTCAAAATAAGGGGTCCCAAGAAAGATGTTTTACATTCAAGCACCACTTCTCCCAAGCTCAGTTTTGGTGCATCCCTAAGAGCAAGAAATCAGGCAAAGGTAGCAGAACATTTGCATGAATCAAGACCTCATGGAAAAAAATAGAAGAGTAAACTTGGAATGTGGGAAAAGAGTATGGTAACTTGGAAAAAATATAGGAATGCTGTCAGGGGCTGCAGGGAAGAAGTGAGGAAGGCTAAGGCCCACTTGGAATTAAATCTGGCAAGGACAACAAGAAAGGCTTCTTTAAGTCTCCATAAAAAGGAAGTCTAGGGAAAATGTGGGTCTGTTGCTTAATGGGGTGGATGCTCTGATAATAAAGGATGCTGAGAAGGCAGAGATGCTGAACACCTTCTTTGCTTCAGTCTTTACTGCTATGACTGCCCCTTGAGTATCCAAGACCTTAGAGATACGAGAGAGAGTTTGGGGAAAGGAAGACTTCTACTTGGATGAGGAGGATCTGGTCAGAGATTGTGTAGGCAAAATCAATGCCCACAGGTCCTGATAGTTAGCACCCATGAGTTCTGAGGGATCTGGCAAAAGTAATTGTTGAATTGCTGTTCGTCATCTTTGAAAGTTAGCCTCACTTTTCTCCCTAGGTAGGTGATGGAACAGCTTATTCTGGATGTTATATTCAGGAAATTGGAAAAAAAAGAAAGAATGTTATCAGTAGTCCGCATGGATTCACCAAGGGAAAATCATGCTTGACCAATCTTGTAGTATTCTATGATGTTATCACTGGCTGAGTGGATGAGAGGAGAACAGTGGGTATTATCTGTCTTGACTTTAGCAAAGCTCTTGATGCTGTATCCCATAACATCCTCATAGTTAAGGAAGTGTGAGATAGATGAGCAGACAGTGAGGTGGATTGAGAGCTGGCTGACTGACAGAGCTCAGAGTATTGTGATCAGCAGCCCAAAGTGTAGTTGGAGACCTGTAATTAGCAGAAGTCCACAGGGGTTAGTCCTGGGCATGGTCTTGTTCAGCATCTTCATTGGACAGGGAACACCTGCTGCAAGTTTGTGAATGACATAAATCTGGGAGGAGCAGCTAACACACCAGAAGCCTGTGCTACCATTCTGTGGTACCTGGACAGTCTAGAGTGGTGGGTGATGAGGAATTTTATGATGTTCAACAAGGGCAATTGCAGAGATAGATGGTGTTATTCCTTGGGAGGAATAACTCTGTGTATCAGTGCAGGTTAGGGGCTGATCTTCTGGAAAGGAGCTCTGCAGAGATGGACCTAGGTCTCCTGGTGGCCTATAAATATCTTAAGGGTGAGTATCAAATGGGTGAGGTCAGATGTTTTTTGGTTGTGTCCAGAGGCAGAAGAAGGGACAAAGGGTACAATCTGGAACACAGGAATTTTTGTATGAACTTCAGAAAAATATTCTTTACTTTGAGGGTGACAGGGCACTGACAAGCTGCCCAAAGAGATTGCAAAATCTCCTTCTCTGGAGATACTAAAAACCCACCTGGACACCTTCCTGTGATACCTACTCTAGGGAACCTGCTTTAGCAGGAGAGTTGGACTTGATGTTTTACAGAGGTCTCTTCCAATTCCTGTGATACCGTGATTCTGTGATTGCATATATCCACACACCTATCATCACTCACAATATGCATTTTTCTGTGCTTCTTGCTTGCCCCTTGCACTTAGCTCCCATGCTGCTCTTATGCTGCCATCTACACATGCATTACCACCTGCATTCTTAGTCAGCCTTCATCAAAGTAAGAGACAGATAACTGCAGACTGTATACACGCTCATAAAATCCTTCCCAATCTTCATTGCTCTTCCCTTCCCCACCCCAAATTGTTGTCATTCTCCCAGATCCCACACCCAGTTCTATACTAGTTACCTGTACTTCATTTATTTTGAGCATGCTGTGTGCACAACTCACTTATCAGACAGCTGTTCATTTCTACCACCTTCTTGTCTGTAATCCTTACAAATACACACAGTTTCTCTTCTTGCTCACACACCATCATTTCTCACCCCTTGTTACATGAGCTGTCATTTGCATCTAATCCCAATTCATACCCCACCACTCCTAACTCCACTAACCTATCCACACACTTCACACTTCACTTTTTAAATTAGTTGTCTGTTCCATCCTGACTACAGATGAGAGGCATCCTTTGTTTCTAATAGGCAAATAACTATTGCACCTTTGAACTACTTCCTCAGTTTGTCTTCAAAGCAATACAAAACTAATATTCCTCCCTGTGCTCTCTTGTCCTTTACCTCCATTAGACTACCCTTTGCCCACACATCTTTACAGAAAACCCAGCTCTTAATGTCATCCTTACACCCTCTTTATTCTTCATTCTTTCCTCATTCTCATGCTTCATGAGAACTGCCACATCTTCATATTTGCAGTTTTCCCTGTTCCCATAATTTTACTTATCTTGTATTTCCTCACAGTACCTTCACACAGCTTTTTCCTTCATTCTGTCTCTGCTTCATAACCAGTCACAACATGTCCACAATACTCCAGCAGGCTTACAGTCTCTGAAATTTCGCTCAGCTCTTCATGCTTCTATCCAAATATGCTCTGAAAGTAATGCCTCCTATTTTACTTTGTTGCCTACTACTTCAGAGGTGGATATGAAAGACAAGCCACTTTTCAGACAGCCATGCTGATGAATGTGAATGTGAATTATGAATGTTGTATGCAGGCTCTTTTTCATTGCTGGTGAAGATGCATAGTTAATGGAGGTGACTGTTGAAAAATAGTGTTTTGTAGCTGAGAATATGCTATATCAAATAGCGTAATTGTGCTCTTTGTTGAAATTTAATGGAAATAAACAGGAAGGTGTTACTTTCAGAGAAACCTATGTGCATTTTTCTTCCTCCTCCAGACATCCTTCCTGCACTGTGCTTACACCATTCTCTGTAAACTCCCACTGCATACCCCCCCACACACACCCCTCCTACATCTTTGTAGGTCCCTTTCATATTTTCACCCAGTATCCAGTCTGTATTTTTTCCCATCCCTCTCAAGTGATAGTTCCTTTTCTGAGCTCCTAAATTTTTTCTCCATCCATGAAGATTCTCTCTGTCCAGATGACTTGCAATAGTTTCCCTCTTATACTGACTACCTTTGCATGACTTACCTGCTCTAACTACCCAGTATATAGCACAGTACATTGTGGTTTATTTTCAGCACTTAATACTTTCCCTACAAACTCCTGAGGCATTTCTGTCTATGAATTAATTTTTTTTTTTTTTTAAATTAATTTTTCCTGGGAGGAGTGGGGGGTGGGGGGGATAAATAAATAAATTAATAAGAAACACAAAATATATTGGTTACCTGAAAATCTTCCTACACAAAGTACTTCTGTCCTGACCCTTCTGGTTTATCTTCTCCCCATATTTTGAGTCCTTCATCTGCAATCGTACCTTGTTTTCTTCCCCCTACCATGCTAACAGACTCAGCTTCTGGTACTGACATGTATATCTAAGAGTATAAGTCTTTATACTACGTGTTGTTGAAACCATGCTTAACTCTCATTCTCTACTGCTTTTGTCTATTTTTTTTTCACAAAGCAAGGTAGTTTAGTTATTTTCATTTTTCTGACATCTTAAGTGTTTTTGTACCACTCCTCTACTTACACACTTGCACGGACCACATATTTCAGTGCCTGAGAATGTCTTTCTTTTTTGTCTGGGTATTTTCCTGAGGGCACAGTGTTAAGTCAAACTTTGCATACCATTTGCACTTCTCATGCAACAAATCACATGAGCCTAAGAGTTAAGAGTGCTTTTTGAAACACTGCAGTTCATAACAATTGTCTGGACCATACAGCATACTTCTCTGTTTATTTAAAAAAGAAAGAAAAAGCACATACCCACTCCCCTCTAAATAACTGGTTTTGCAATATAGGAATGAGAGAATGTGTGCATAGCAGCCCTTTTCATTCCAAAATATCCATCTCTCTGAATAATGCATATTTATAGTTCAAGAGATAGGACCAGCACAGAGCTTTCACGTTTATTTTAACAAAGGATTAAGAACCGATCAGAAAACTATCTAAACCATTCAAGGATTTTTTCCCCTCTTAGCTAATAACGTTTGGTAACAACATAAAGACTCGCCAGTAACTAATGCTTTAGGCTGCATTTCAGCTGTTTAGATGAGAAACAGTTTTCTATTTTGCTCTCTATATGTCTGTATTTATTTATTGTGTGCTGCATTCCTAGAGGATGTTTACTGAACACTGAAAATTGTAGCATAAGAATAGTCGCCCTGCCATCCTACACACAAAGTGAGTGTATCTTTTTCACCTAGCCACAGATGTACATGGTATCCTTTGATCTCCAGTTCCTTCCAGAGAGTTTAGTATTGGGTTTGAGGGGAAGGGAGATTGATTCAAAGGTCGTGAGTAGGGTTTTCAGTGTCTGACTCGCACAAAAAATAGCAAAGTTCCAGCAAAGTTAAGTACCTGAGGCAGGAGAGGTCTAGGAATTAGGAATTTTGACTTTGCGTGTCATGGGTTCTAAGTTTCCCTTAGGGCAAGTCTACTGTGTACTCTGAGGCTGGTTTCTGCAATGTCTACTCAGGATTTGCAACTCCTTTTGTTACATCTGAAGTTTCTGGTTTCCATCTTAAAATAAAACCAAAAGTCTCCTTTGTTTCTGCCTCTTAGATTCCTTTAGCACCTCATATTTTTCCTCCACTGTTTTCTTACCAGGGAACAACAGTGTGCAGAGCAGGAGGAGAGAGGAATCTCAGGACTAAAGCAAGCTGTAGGGCAATTAGAGGTGGGGGAAGGAGGAGGCACAATGGGAAACACATTAACATTTGGGACAGATCTACTTCTTGCAAGACACCCCTCCCAAACTACCATTGTAATTCTTTAAAGAATCCCTCTCCCCCCTCCTCTCCCCGCCCTCTTAGGACCCTATTAGAAAACGTCAAATTTCCCTTACCGTGGTAGGAGTAACCATGGCATCCGTGTAAATGTTTCCAGAAAAGTCGACATGAAGAGAAAGGTAAAAGTAAATATGTTCATTCAAAGTCCCAAAGTTGGTCTGCTTGGGTTGTGCAGAGTTGCTCTATGGGAGAGGAGCCTTTAACTCTGAGTCCCGTGAACATAATCTCCTCGATTATAACAAACCAGCTCAGCCAGATGGCTCTGCTCTGTAGATTAACCCTTTTATTGCCATGCTCTGCTTTCACTACCTACCGTTTATAAAAATTTTGCCTGGCTGGGGAATTTCAGAGAGCTACACATTTTTTTTTTTAATAACATAATTGTCATAAAAGTCTTTCTCTCTCTCTCTCTCTCTCTCTCTCTTATATGCTTTACAGTACCCATAAAGTGTCTATTTTTTATTTTTTTTATTTTATTTTTTTTCTTAATCCAACCGATGATTTCATTTCTTTTCCTGGCAAAATCTTTTCATATTATAAAGAAAAGTCTTAGTACCCAGGAATATTTTCTGTAATTGTTTTGTTAAATCATAACCATATAACAATCTCTTCTGTCTCTAACAGTCCAATTCCCTCCTCTCTGTCTTTTTCTTTCTCTCTTTTTTTCTGTCTCTCTCTTCCCCCCAAACTTGCTTTGTCTCTCACATGCATACTAACATATATACACACATGCAGTCTTTGGTCAAACTGCCATCATGAGTTTCTATTCTTACCCATATTTAGAAATCATTATAGGACATGCAAAACAGGTGAAATAGAGAAACAGAACCGAAAAGCCATAAATTTCCAGTCTCTCTCTGGCTTTTTTATTATTATTATTGTTATTGTTATTACTTCCAAATTCTAGGCACATTTATTTATTTTGTCATTTTTCTCTCAGCCAAGTCACTCCTCACATCATAAAAATAGAAAGAATAGACCTTAGAGTTGAGTTTTGTCCAGATATGCCTCCAGTTTTGACTTGCAGATTAGTCCATTAGGAAAAAGATGGTGAGTGCCAAAAATATGGAAAGTTAATCAGCAACCAGTAGTGACTGGTTTCTAAAATTCTTATTTGGAGATTGCTCGCAGAGATGGCTGATAAATTTAGCTGCATTCCTCTAAGTCTCCTCTAAATTTACATGCTTAAGTCATCTTTCTTTTCTATTTGATACAAGCATAGTTAAACAAGTAATAACCATAAAAATCTGCTTATATAAAATAGATATAAGATAGATATAATACTTCAAAACAGAAGTCATCAGATGCTTCACAAGATCATGAACCTTTCTCTTTTGTTATTTTACGAAGAAATTTTCCTCTTTCTCATCCCTTTATAAGGATTACTGGACCTCAAATGCTGACAAAGCATTGTACTATCTTCTTTAAGATCTACCTAGATAGTTGTCACCATTTTATAAAATATTTTCCTCTGTGGACTGGAACATGGTAGGTGTTGTTTGTTGTTGTTGTCCTTTACTTAAATTTTCTCAACTATAAGATAATACTATTTAAAGAAGTCTAAATTCTATATATTGCATCTGTTTCTTAAGTGCTGGTTGAATTGCTGATTTTCCCTAACTGCCCAGATCTGGACAGAGAGAGTAATCTTCTGTCATTGACTCTTAAGAGCATTCATTCCACTGAAAACTACTGCTTCATCAATTCACAAACAAACAAACAAACAAACAAACAAAAACAAACAATAAACCAAACCAAGAGACACTCCAAAACTCACACAACGCAAATCTTGGCCTTTTTGTCTTTGCAAATTCATTGAATACAGTTTCCATCCTTTGTAGATCTTTCTCAGCTAAAAGAATGTAAGAATTAACTCCTTTTTCCCCATCCCAACACTCAAGTCAAATCTGAGAAATGCCTAAAGTATGACTTAGCTTTTAGTCTCCTCAAGTAGATAAACAGCTCTAGGAATAGAAATCATTCCCTTGGCTTGTGAATGCTCCTCCAGTGGTAGGCAAAGGGTTAAGCTTCTGAAAGCAACCCTACCCTAGAACTTCACATTTGCAGGTAGTCCAGCAAAACAAACAAACAAACAAAAAAACTTCCCAAGCAAAGGAGCTGCCTCCCTCTGATGGGAGGTGGATCTACTGGAGCCAGGCAGTATGCATGAATTGAGGGATTTTGCCTGGTACTCGTTGTCTGTGTCTGCGGGCTGTCAGACACCTTGTAACATGAGATGTGACAACTTAATCTTGCCAAATATGCATGCACTGTTAAAAGCATTGTAGACGGTGTGTTTTACAGCTACAGAAAATGGAAACATGCTTGGTACTTGCAGTTTTGCACATTTTTCTCTAAAGATGTTTCTCTCCTTAAACTGTTTTTGTCTAGATATTTTTATATCTTCTTCTGCTAGGACATTTGGTGCTATGTTATATCTTGTTTTTTAAGGATAAGCCTTAAAACGAACAGATTTTATTAATTTATTTTTTTGCACTTCAGACATGCTTTATAGTTGTTTTTGTTGTTGTTGTTGTTTGAAGAAAAAAAATAAAGATCTCAAACTTTTATTTTAAGTATAGTCCTTTGATCCAAGATTCTGACATAGCAATCAGGTTGTGTCACTTTTAGCTAATCTCTGTTAAGTCTTAAAGAAATCAAAATATTGCCCTGAGAATACTGTAGAAAATAATCTTCAGTTTGAATAACTAGTCATTTATCTGATTAATTAGGCCTTTGATTAGACTTCAGAATAGACAATATTTTATACACTTTGAAGGCTGTTTTTTTTTTTCTAGACATATTGATACCCCTATAATTCCATTTTATGTTAATAAAATAGAATACTTATAGAGAAGATTTGTATGTTAGTAAGTAAATGGATGAAGCTTTTCACTGGGTTTGATGGGTGCCTTGGTTCATTTTATATGCAGGATTTCCACATTAACCGTTAGTTTTGCAACAGCGCCACTTTGTGGTAGTTGTCCCGAGCAGATGCTGAGAGTAGGAATCCCTGCAGGGTTACTACTTGTTTCAAAAAGTTTGTCCTCATCGTTGCTTTGACATACATTAAATACATTTATCTACAGTGGAAATATATTCCAACCATGTGCTTTTCCATTTATGATAAGGTAGTTTTGAAGTAAAGACTAAAAAGAAGTAAAAGCAGAAGATTAGCTCTGAACATTTTGTGTAAGAACATCACTTTCATTCAAATTTCCAGAACTTTAGTGTTTGTAAACTTCTCTAGAAAAGATTTTCAGTGACAGTTGTAAATATTTCATTAAAAACAAAAATCTAAGCATAATTGAAATAGCGGCAGGAAAGATTAGATTATTGGGGCGGGAGGGGGCGGGGGGGGGGGGGAATAAAGCAAAAAGCAACCAACCACATAATTTAAATATTATTCCAAGAATACCAGAGGTATGATTTCAGAGTTGATAGAATTGCTGAATTGCTGAAACATAGCTGGGTTTGGCCTCCCTTACATCTGCATCAGTTCTGAACCTCATGTACACTTGTGCTGGAGTTTCTGTTCCTCTCTTGAACTTCAGAACTCAATCTAGAGAAATGATAGGTGCTGAAGAGAAATTCCAAGTAAGCTTCGTATTTTGTTCTGTTATACATTTATTGGAAAGTTGTCTTCAGCAGCTTTTTCTTTCATTAAAAAATTATCTGATGAGTTCTTAAAATAATCAGATTAGAATATAGCAATTAACAGAACAGATTCAAGGTGACAAACTGAAAAATATATATCCAGAGCTGCAGACATTCCAAGAAATAAAACATAAAAATACAGGGCAAGAACAATGAATTAATTTCAGACTCAAGTCATTGCAGTTCAAATCTATTCTTGAAAGCACTAGTCTCTGCACAGTTAGGTCACCTGTAAAACTGTTTTCCTGAGGATTAGCAAGGTGAGGTTAAATCAGATTCAAAATTTTGTACTTACAATAATAATAATAATAAATACCTGACTATTTTGTATCTATTAAGTATAACTAGCACTTTCTCACATTTTACATACACAACATACACAACATGGGATTACACAAACAAAAATTTAAAGTGTTTCACAAATAATTTTCATTTTGGAGTTTTCCTGCTTCATAAATGTAGGGATACTTATATATCAAAATAGAGGTATATACTAAGTAATATACAAGAAGAAACATATACTTGCCAACATATAACTAAGGTTTGGCGATAGGGTTATGGATCATCACAAATCTTGTCTACTGTAATAATGTAATGTAATAAGCTTCTCAGTTTAGTACGTATTTGGACTTGTGTAATATTTGTCTTCTTCTGATAGTATCTAATTTTTCCAGAGACAGTTTTTTATTGCAGGAATAATCAAGAAACTTTGCAGCATCTGATTACAGACACAATTTCTGGAAATAAAAAAGAAAAATCTTCCTAACAGTAGACATACTTTTAGCCTCTAGTCATTTGTTTTGATTACCAAATTAGTTGAACAGAACTCACATGATTATCTGTAAAAATAAGTCATTTCTTGTTTATCAGAGTATTGAGAAGATATTCTCACTGGAATAATCAACCACTGCGAACAACAGAGCTGCTTAGTAAAATGCTAAAATTTCCCTAGCAGGGCAGTACTGGTTTTTGCTCCTGGACTAATGCTTTTGTGCCTGTAAGATGCAGGAGAACTACAATTTCTGAAGCTGATTTTAAGAGAATGAAACAAAAGGAAAAGGGAAATATTTTCCTTTTATTCAATACTAAAAAAAATAAAATAAAATAAAATATAAATCTGCCATTAAGTTAAACAGTACAAAAATTAAGGGCCTTGGATCATTGCTAGTTTGTCAGCACAGCATGAGTTGTGTTTATTAAGTTTATTTCAGTTTATCATTGAAATAAAAGGGTCAGTTCCACATCTGATTTCCACAGGGAAATGTGTCTCTGACTTTTGTGTTTACATTTTTAGTCTTACTGTGAAATATAGCTGGTGTTCTGGTTTTTTTTTTTCTTTTTTTTTTTTTCCCCCAGCTTCCTGTAGTGAAAAGAATAGAAAATAAGGTTAATAAGGCAAGCAGCAACATAAGGTAGAGTAACGTTGGAAATGCAACTATGCTATAATATTTTTCTTAAATTATTCCTGAGTAGGGTCTTCATTTTGATCTGAGACTTTGCTGAAGAAATCAAGCTCTTTATTGAGTTAATAGGTGTATTATATATGAGAAATCATCTTCTGAATTCGATGGGGCTGTTCTCATCACTAGCTTTTAAACCAGGCAGTTAATATTTGTGGATTCTAACCTGGCAAGGTTCTTTTATTTAAATTAAGGCATTTTTAAAACTTTTTTTTTTTTTTTTAATGGATACTGATTCTCATTTGTCTGAGCTTCTGAATTTTAATTTTCTAAAATACTGTGAAATTGCATCTATTGTAGGAGGGACAGGACAGCAAACATGGTATGAATTAACTTTCAGGCATTCCAAAACTGAAAGTCCTATTTCAGTTAATTCAGATGAATAAAGAGGATTTTTTAAACAGCTGTGGGTCAAACTATCATTTGTTAATGCTTATTATAAAAAAAAAAAAAAAAAAAAAAAGAAATTTCCCATACTAAGGCATACTAAGTATGCTCATCTACTGCCCAAATACTTCTTCTGTACATAACATTTAATGTATATGTCTGTTATGTTCTCTGCAGCAGTTCTCAGGTAGTGTTTGGCAGGTCTGTTCCAATTGCCATCCCCTACAAGCAGTTTGTGTACTGCTGCCCTTTTTAAAGCTGTTCTTTAGCACAAATCTGGTCTGCTCTATGCCTGGTATTGTTGCCCATGAACACTTAGTTTATCAGTATTAAGTGTGGCTTGGTAGTGATATCATTAGGGTCTTCATGCACTGTAGTACCCAAATGTGAATTCAGAGATACACTATTGTAAGAGCCCTAATGCAGCAAGTGGCATAAGAGTAAGTAGAAACACACAAGTCCAGTGCCTGCTCTCAAGACCAGATTTGCTCCCTACCCAGATGACAAGCTTGCAAAGGCAGCTTCAAGCATGGCCATAGATTATCCTCTGGAATATGTAAGGCTCCAAGTACCAGAGACTAGAGTACAGTGCTGAGCCCAGAGAAGGTGGTGCTCTACGTGCAGTGTGAGATGCACAATAGGACAGACACCAGGGTGTCTTGATTGCAAATTATGCCCGAGAAATATTTGACAAAAGACTCTCCAAGGTTGTTCTTTCTCAGCCCACTGTGCACATATTTCTTTCCAAATTTTGATCTATGTTATTCTGGTTACACTTTTTATTAGTGTGAAGTATATTAGATTCCTTTTGACTTGAATATATTAAATATCAGTGTTAATTGACTTAGATATAAATTCTAACATAATTTATATATTAACAAACATGATAATTGTATGTTTATATTACTGCTATTATCTCTGTAGATGTGCTATTATAATACTTATTTAAAATGAATTATTTTATTTATTGAATTATACACACATGATTATTTATTATTTAATTTTCTCTGAGGTTAAATGATTTCAGAAATCCGGCTCTGTTAGTTATTCCATATCCAAGTAAAAGAGAGAAAGCAGACCACACACACTTTGAATCATATGTAAGTCAGTATCAAATAACTGTCTACTTAAGTCACTTTCACTATCCCAATTTACAGCCACGGATTACCTCCTTTACTGTATCTCATAAATAAATAAATGAAATCTTCCAAAAATTTAACCAGAAGGAAAGTAGGTACTGTCACGTCAACTGTAAAGAAGAGTGAAGGATTAAAAGACAGATAATAAACAAAAGTCATCTTAAAAAAAAACCCAAAAACGTGTGTTGACTGGATTTCACAGCTCTTTCAACAGAGTTGAAAATGTGCTGTTCTTTTTCAAACATGTGAGGTATAAAATTGTGTATATACAGCCTATGTGTGTTTTAATGAGATTTAGAACTGACCCTTCATGTATCACTTGACAATAGTTCTTCAGGACTGAAATATTCAAAACTCAATTTAGAATTAGATTTTGATTTCATATTATTGTAATAAATTAAAAGAAAGTAATAATTAAATAGAAGAGCTAAGGTGAAACATAAATAATTAGAACTCTGATGACCTTGCTTACCAGTGCAATATCTCTATAGGTAATTCAGCAAACCAGGATTAAAAGTTTGGAAACTGGGAACTATGCAAGAATTGCATTTTTCCTTATCTTGTAAAAATGACATCTGCTTTTACAATGTGCTTTGTAGCCAAAATGCTAAGTCACAACCTGAACCAGTAATTGAGCATGTGGTAGGAAGGCAGGGCCAACCCAGGGGAGTTCAGATGCATGCTATGCACCTGAGTAACCAGAAGGGGTGGACCTAGGATCCACCCCTTCCCAGACCTCATTTAAGTGTTGGCAGTGGAGGAAAGGGTGTATTTCTTGAGATCCTTGCCTACTGGAGGCCTTCCAAAGGTAAGTGGTTTTTCTTCCCTCATTTCTGTATCTATGAGTGCTGCATTTGGGCTTGTTCTCATTTGCTGCATCCTAGTATTGTGCCGCTCTGCTATTATTGCTATATTTTTCATTACACTATAGCATTACGGTATTACTTGCATCAATAGTGGTATCGATGCATAACAGTGTTTAATTTTTTCACTCTGCAAACTGTTTTTTAAGAAAAAATCACACAAGGCACTTGGAAATTTCAATAATAAGTTGGGAATTATTCTAAACTTATGGCCAAATGCAGGGTGAAAGCTTACGTTAATTATTGTGGGTCAAGTCTTTCAGACCCCAGCTGAAAATAAGTAATGTATTTCAGTGTATATGTGGGCCTCTAGGAGGTCATCAAATCACTACATTTTTACAAAAGAAATAATATCACTCCGATTCATTAGAAAACACATACCTAATAACTTAATAACTTCAAACTAGTGTAAAGTTCCTCTAAATTTCCCATTGCTCTTAAGTTGTGATATCCTGTGTTTTTTTTAAATCTATGATGTTCTGGCAGAGAGACAGCTGAAACGGCCTTATGATACAGACATTTTTAGTGTATAGACACCAGAAACCTTGATCCCAGAAATGAATAAGGTACTTTCAAGCAATAGTTCTGTACAGTATCATTACCAAATCCTAGAATGGTAAGATGCAGTTTAATAGATGCAAATAATAGTTTCCTTATGACCATAATTATGGCTATAAAATAATGGCCATCAAAACAATTCAAAATATACAACATACAAGAGAGTTATTTAACAGTCTCCTAGAATGTGGGAAATGCCTGGGTTTAAGATAGAGGTCTCCTATTTTTTTTAGCTAAGAACTTTAAACAAATGTTGTAATAATAAAGCTTGTCTTAATTAAAATCTGAAGTTCCACCAAGAAAGGTTTTTGTTTATTTATTTTTATACTCCTGTATAGAGATAGAAAAAAAACATATACTGCTCAAATTTCTTTTAAAAAGAAATATCTAAACAAAGTGTGGTTAAGGCTTTCCTCTCTTATTCAATTACTAATGTCATAGCACCATCAGAGAAAGAAAAACACTTAATCTTTCTTTCCCACATCTTTGGACATCTCTTTCCCATTCAATGTATGATATAAGTTAAAATTCATATTTTAGAGAGCCTATTGTTCTCATTGATACTGGGGAATCTGTAAATGAAATAAAGAAAATCAGATGTACCTGCAGTGACAACTGACAAGAATCAATTCCAGTAGTATGAGACTGAAAAAATCAGTTTTAACAAAGATTTGCTTTCTGTTCTTTTCTTTGTACCAGTCTATTTTAATGTATCTGTAATGTAGAATCTTTTATGCCATTCCTTTTTCATTGGAAAAGACAAAACATCTTTTTGCTGTGCACTTGCAAGGTGATTTGTGTGTGTGTGCGCCTTCTTTTCTCTATTACCATCTTGATTTCAATATGTAAAATAAATAGAATATTTCAGGTTTAAAGAAGTCAAGACAGATTAATATCTGGCTGTGTATAAAAACTTGTACAAAGTAGATTACACTTTATGATGCCCAAAAATGAAATAATCAATTACTGTTTGACTTCATAAAAATCATAGTTTAATTTGAAAACATATCTCTTTTCTTCTAAGATCTTGAGTCACAATCAATCAGCTCTTAATGTGAGCTGATGTGAACATGATGGTTAATTGGGTGACTAAATGGTTGATCATAGAACCACAGAGTATCTTGAGTTGAAATGGACTGACAAAGATCATTGAGTCTAACTCCTTGATCCACACAGAACCAACCAATATTCAAACCATGTGTCTGGAAGTATTGTCCAAATGCTTCTTGAATTCCAGTGTGCTTGGTGCCATGACCTTGAAGAGCTTGTTTCAGTGCCACTCTGTGAAGAACCTTTTCCCAACCAATAGAAATCTGGAAGTGCTATTAAGGATGGCAATAACCTATCACAGAAAGTTTTTTCTGAAGCAAGTTAAACCAGACAGAACTTCTATTATTCCCCATTGTGACAGCTAGAATGTGTTTATTTACATATCTGTAAAAATTTCTGCAGGGCTTATTCCTTAGACATCAACAGATCACAAGCTGTTCTAATGGCTACTAGTTTCAATCTGCATAAACTTAGTGCCATTCTGATCTTGGAAGGAAAAAAAAAAAGTGACATTAAAATTCAGGTGTCAGTCATGAGAATTTTTCGTTTTGCATTAATGTGTTGAAGAAGAGAGTTTCCACAGCATTTTTTTTTTTTTTTTTTTTTCAACTAAGGCTGAGAAATGGGATACAAGAATGAACGTTGAGAATAAGATTCCATGGCCAGAGAAAAAAAAAGGAAGCTGGCATGGGGATGACACACTTAATGGGAGGCATTCTTCTCAGTGAAAAGACTTTGGTACACATTCCAAAAGAATTCAAACTGACATTGTGATTTAGATATACTGCAGTCCCTTGAACTTTGAGATGGTACTTGTATTGAAATGTTGGCTCCCTTCCAGAAATATTGCAGCATATTAGTAGAAAGGAAAGTCTTTCCTAAGAAGTCATTGTAATTTTGTAATTCAAGATGTAGCCAAAAATAGGCACTAAGTTGCACTGTACAGCTTCTGCCCTTTATGCTCACAATTTCGTACTGTATCTAAACAGTGGAATGTGCTGCTATCAAAGCAGACTACACTTTTTATGCAAGTCTCTGTATTTCACTCACCATAACATTGTAGAGATACTGGCTTGTAAGACATTTCCAGCTGAGCCTCTTCTGTTGCTGGTGCAAGCTGATCCCCATTTCCCCTTCACCCCAGAGTCAGGGAAAGCCTGGAGGAATATACCTTTCTCATTATATCTTAGCAGCCACCATCACATTAATTCCCACTGTTAATTCCTGTCAACATCTGTGGTGATCTGAGGGATCGCATAAATTCAGGCTTCAGTGATTTCTTCTACTTTATAATTATACTTCCATTCATTAATTAGACTTCCATTCATTACATAAATCAAATACATGTGTGGTCTGCTGGATCAGAAATAGTAAAGAAGGTTCAGGGAGGGCTTGCAGTCATCTCTTTCCTGTTCATACAGAATTCTGCCAAGATGAGTATGGTCAGGCACCAGCATACAGCAAAGAGGAGGTAACCAGCAGCTGAATGCATGTGGAAAATCTCTAGTATTTCAGTGTAAGACATAGGTCTCACAGTCACATTACTGGTGTGAATCTTTCCATTTGTTAAATGCTTCTGTTGGCTTATATTCTAACATTTTAAAAAATGCAGGGCATCGTAATTTTGCTGTAGGAATTACTGAAAATGAGGGAAAGTGGAAGAAGCAGGATCTGTCTTCTGATGCAAAGCATACTTTTTAAAGATGTGGCAATATGTTGGAGACAGAAAATAGCATGGAGTTTGTGTACGTATTAATATATTTAATTAATACAAATGTTTAAACAGTTGTGGGAATATTATAAATATTCTATATATATATTTATTTCTGAGGGTAACTGTTGAAACTTAACAATTAACTCCAAGTCATTTAAACAGTGTCTGATTATTCTTTGGACCAAGAAGTAGTTCATTTTTTTCTGAATTTAAAAATGTTATAAAATCATTTTGATGGGATCCCATAGTCCTTGCTGAGTCTACATTCTGCATTTTCACAGTGGTAAATGGTATTGGGATTTGCTTTATAGAATACTGTGTTCAGTAACCTGGTCCAAGAAGTGACACGATGACAGAGCCGCTTCTAATTACCTTAAAACTATCTCTAGTAGTGAAATGGCTCATGAGATCAAGAATAACTGGAGAAGTGTATCAACAGAAAGCCCCCACCAAACCCCTTTGGTCACTGGAGAATTTAGTTAAAAACAGACTAAAAGGTGGTTAAAAGCACTCTATAGTAAGGTTTTTTTGTTTGTTTGTTTTTGTTTGTTTGTTTTTAATTAAGGAGATAAAAACAATTAAGTAAACAACAGAGATGATAAAGAGTGATTAAAGTAAACTGGCACAAGAACAAAGAGTATAATCTAGATAGTAATACATTTAGGCTAGAGATTTGATAAGCGTTCCTATATTTTCAAGGACAGATTTACTTGGAATACTCTTTCTACAGGAGCAGAAGGAAAGTAAGGAAATGATCCAAGGTATTTTGAAGAAAGAGTCCTATTACTTTATTAACAAGATTATGTATTTCCCTGAGACTGTAGTGATTAAGGTTCAGTGACCTGAAAAAATCTTTTTCAGATATCTATTCTGTGGTTCTAAAGAAAGGGTTATCATAATAATAATAGTAGATAAATAAATAAATAAAAGTAGTTGAAGCAAGCAAATAAACAAAGAAGAACAGAGAAATTAAACAGTCTGGAAGTTAGCTATCGAGCTCTGATGTTTTCTTGTAGGATGGATCATTTCTGTCAGCAGCCTATAGACATAAGTGCCATTGGAAAAACAACTGGAAGAACAACTCTTTACTGAGACCAAATATTTCAACAAATCTGCAGCTATCATTACCATTGTATCCTGGTCCAGTGTGTAAGAAACTATTTGTAGGAAGACTGAACATCCTGAGCTGTATCCTGGTCCTCAGAAAGTTCTCAGGAATTCTCAGGAGGACCATCCTGTCTGTCATAGTCTTTCTCTTTCTTTGACTCTAATGTTGCAAATCTAACTATTTTGATTTAACGTCAGTCTGTGCATCTTGCTTCCTTTCTACATAACTCTGCAGAGCTGTTTTTCTCAGCTCCTCCGTGTGCATAATTTTATCTCTGTTAAAGATCTCTTCTAAGACACTGTTTTATTAACGTCTGCCAATTTCTCCAGAGGACCATCTATCCTCTTCTTCTGTTGATGTTCCATTAGGATGGAGTGTAGGAAAGTAATTAAATAGTCCATGTACACTGCAAAGCTATAATGAAACTGCCATAACATTGAGCCAGTGGCTCATGGAACTTGCTATCCAGAGAACAGTTCAGTCCTGATGTTCAGCCAGAGGGTGAAATTCCTCCTGCCTTGGATCACCTATCTCTAACTGAGGGATGTTTTAGGCCAGCAACAATATACCTCTGGGCATGTACTGGGCTTTGATACTTCTATTAACTTTCTCAACTGTCACACAGCAGCCCAAGCTATTCTAGAGATGTAAAAAACCACTCACATAAGGGTAGAGAGGTAGAAAGACTGAGAATAGTGGATTGGAGATATATTTGTTTGCTCTCTATAGAATATTTTATTAAAGAAGCATTTGTATTGACTTCAAAACACAGTAAGATCACACAGGAAATACTGTGCCCCTGTTCTCAAATAAATTCTAATGATGTACAATTTAATTACAATGAAATTTCTTCAGAAATTGTGGAATGACTTTTTTTTTCTTTTTTTTTTTTTTTTTTTTTTTTTGTCCAAAATGTATCTCTTACAAACCTGAGATACCTCTGGACAGCTTTCTGTTATATAGGAAAACTGACTTCTTTCTGTGGAATATCCCTGATTTTCATTTATGCTTATTTCCCTGTTGTATAAATTTTGTGGTTTTGGACACTATCCCCCCTACTTAGACAACTATTACCTAAGCTATTACTCTTTTTGTTGTGTGCTGTTTCCTTCATTCCCTTGATCAATATTCCTTTTTTTTGCCCCCTCTCAACTCCATTCTGTTTGTCTCCTATATATATTTTATACAGAGGTCACAGCAACAAACAAATTTTTAATGTGTCTGATTTATGTGAAGCTGGAATATATTGAGAAAAAGGATAAAAATACCTGATTTTCATAAATTTTGACATAAACAATGTTATCTTATGCATAGGAAATGTAAAACTTTCTTCTACTATCCAAATTCACAGGGATTAATTTCATCACTAGAAGAATTCCCTCAATTTCCTTGGAATTACTTGTATGAATAAAGATAAATCTTTATGCAAGTGTTCACAAGACTACTACATTCTGCATGTGTGAAATGAACATATATGTTAGTTTTGATATATTACCTTTTAACGAGTCGCTGACAAACTAAAGGAGTAAATGTTAATTATTCCTGGAATAAATACCGGAGCCTAAAGGTTTGTAACTAACTGTATCCAAATAATTCAAAAAAGTTTATTCCTTTAGTTCTTTCTATTACAACACTTTTTGCTTGGTTGTTTGATTGTAGAGGTGTTTGGTTTTTTTTTTTTCTTAATTAGTTTTTGATTTTGTGTGTGTGTGTGTGTGTGTTGTCTTCTCTCTCTCTCTCTTTCTCTCTCTCTCTCTCTATTTATTTTGCTTTGCTGCTTCTTGATGTTTTTTTTGTTTGTTTGTTTTCTTGTGGCTTTCAGTTACCTTCTAAATGCTTTATCAATAATCTGTTTTGGCCTGAAGTTGGAATTTTTTTTGTAAGCCTCTCCTATTGTAAAATTTCTTATGTGTAACTTATTTCACCACCAAAACTTTGCACTGACTAGAGATCATCTGAGGAAATGTTGCCAAGCCACATCATATAATCGAGAATGCAAAGCAATTTCCCTATGTCTGGCTTCTTCTTCTTCCTGGAACATCTCTTTATATTCTGGTATTGTTGCAAAATCCTGATTTCACATCAGCATAAGATTATTAATAACTTGGCTCTGATTCAAAATGATTTGTACAATACTAGTAGCATAAAATGATCTGAGTCTCAGAATTTTTTTTTAAATATATATATGTGTGAATATTTCTTTTTAAGGGCTTTAAAAATTCTTTCCATTTTTTACACATGAGGTTTTGTGCTTAGCTATTTGAAGCAGCATTTTGCAGGTACGTAATGAAACCACTGAAGACCATACTAAGATTCCAATTTGTCTACAGATAGAATTCTAGCTTTGTTTAAGTAAGCCCAGGCAGTTTAGTTCAGATGTCACATTTATTGTCTTTTATGCTGTGGTGACTCTGTTTGTGTACAGTGATATTGAAAATACCGCAACTGTATCTTACGATAAAAACATTAATAATCCATGATGCTCAAAAAATTCTCAAATATGGTATCATAAAGGAGGATTTTACCTGATATTTTATAGAGCATTTCATGGAATTCTTGCAAAATTAAATTTAATCAATGCAATGATGTAAACTGTACTTGAAAAGTAAAATATGCTTTCTCTCTAACTAGGTAATCAGTCTTCAAGCATATGCTAGACACAGAAGATGTATTTTTGCTACTGAATATTAGATAACAGATATCAATTAAAAATGAGATATGAGATATTTAAGTACAGGAATGTATATAGTAATCTGTATCTAAAATACTGTATTGTTGTACAGTCATAAACAAAACTTTGAGATCCAGAGGATACATTTGTAAAATGATGTTTAATATCTGGCTAGCTTCCATTAATATGTCTTATAACTTTTTATGTATCCATATATTTCATATCCATATCTTTACATTATAATGAGTTCTGTAATTTGACTGTGTGCAAAAGCATTTCCTACTTCTTTTAGATCTTGCCTCTATTTCTGAGGAAGAAACCTGGTTTGTTGCTAAAAGAGAACTATGAGAGTTATACTCACTATTGCATTTAGGAATTGCTTAAACAGATTGGTCTTTTTTCTAGTTTTCTCCCTCCTTCTCAAATAGCTTTCCTAGTCCTTCTCATGACTTTTATAAAAGCCACATAAAAGCCACATCCTGCAAAATTTTGTTTTGTAGAATCATAGAACGTTTGAGGTTGGAAGGGACATTTAAGATACCTAGTTCCAATGCCCTGCTATAGTTAAGTGCATCACCCACAAGTCCAGGTTGCTTAAAGCCTAGTCTGGTCGTGCCTTGAATGCATCTAGGGAGGTGGCATCCACAACCATGCAGGCCAACCTGTTCCAGTGTCTCATCACTCTCACAGTAAAAAGTTTCTTCCTAATATCCAGTCTAAATCTACCCTCTTCCAGTTTAAAGCCATTTCCCCTCATTCTGTCTCTACATAAAAAGTCTCTCCCTAGCTTTAATGTAGGCCCCCTTCAGGACTTGGAATGTTGCTATGAAGACCCCCTGGCACCTTCTCCAGGCTGAATAGCACTAGCTCTCTCAGCCTATCCCCATAATGGAGGTGCTACAGCTTTCTGATAATCTCTGTGACCTTTCATGGCACCCACTTCAACAGCTCAGTGTCCTCCTTGTGTTGGGGGCCCAAAAGCTGGATGCAGTACTCCAGGGAGGGTCTCATAAAAGTAGAGTTGAGGGGCAGACTCACCCCCTTCAATCTGCTGGTCACACTTCTCCAGATGCAACCCAGGATATGGCTGTCCTTCCTGGCTGTAAGTGCACGGTGCCAGCTCATGTTGAGCCTTTCATCAACCAACACCCCCAAATACTTCTTCTCAGGACTTCTCTCAAGCCATTCTCTGCCCAGCCTGTATTTATGTTTGGGATTGCCCCAACCCAGGTGCAGGAACTTGGCCTAGTTGAATTTCATGAGGTTGGCACTGCTCAAGCTTGTCCAGATCCCTCTGGATAGAATCCCATCCCTTTAGTGTATCAACTACACTGCTTGGTTTGGTGTTTTCTGCAAACTTGCTGAAGGTGAACTTGAGTCTATCATCCATGTCATTGATAAAGATCACCAGTCCCAAGACTGACCCTTGGAAGACACCAATTGCGACAGGCCTCCACCAAGACATAGAACTGTTGAACACAACCCTTCAGCTGTGACTAGACAACCAGTTCTTCATCCATTGAAATTATCCATCAAAATAATTGTGGAAGATGAAATACTCTAGAAACAGTCACAAAAAGATAAAAGGACAACCACAAAAATAAAAAATGCTGTGTACACAGGCAGGGAAAGCAGTAACCAGTATGGGGAAGACTTTATAGTGAATTTAGATGAAAATAAAGAGATAAGTCTTAGACAGAGGACTACACTTAATAACTAAGACAGATAAGGCAGTTAGAGTACATTGTGCACAGGTGTCCACTAAAGCCTCATATTTCTTTGGTTCTGAAGTGATAGGCCATCAGCTCCACACAGTCCAATACACCTGACTGTCCCTTTCTTGCATCTGGCTGGAGGAAGGGTCTCTCTAGTTTTGATTACGGTATTCATTACTCATCTCTTGTGTAGGAGAACCAGAAGTCTCACTGTCACCTTGGATATGAGATTGCACTGTCTTTGCTGTCTGGAGAACTGCCTGCTGGAAACTGAAGCCTCCATATTGCTAGGAAGAACCACTCTTGTGATTGTTTTCCCTTGCAACTCAAGTACCCATGCCTGTAGGGTCGAGGTGGGTTTCCCATCCCACTTACTCATAACCTCTCCATGGTCATGAAGGTAAAACCACCGGATGCTACATGGTGCGTGTCTACTATATCCTCTCTCTTGAGCAGAGGATTGCTTACTCCTAATGGATGAAGTATGGGTTCATACACCTGGAGGAGCAGTTGGAGCTGTTTCTTTTGCTTTCAGTTCTTGAACCAGTTTCTCTGCAGCTGAGACACCCTGTGTCCCTCCCTTGGGGAGGAAGAGAGATTATCTTCACATTGTCAAAGCAGGCTAGCCACTTCATCCACTACTGGTTTTTCATCATCTTTCCAGTTCTTTCCTGCCAGGGTGCTGGCATATGATGATGGTGCATTCCATACAACTCTCTGCCACGTATGTCACGTACATATCATGTCATCTGCATCATGGGAATGGTATTATTGTCCAAGTTAATTCCATGCATCATCTCTACCACAGAGAGTTCCCTCAAGTATTGGATACCTTTCTTCATGGTGGTCCATACGCCTGGGTTAAGTACCAGGTCTTCCTTGAAAGGATATCTTTCCTTCAGGGCTGACAAGAGTTGCTGCCATGGGGTGAAAGATTGTATTGTTTTTTCAATTGCTTGTCATGAGGTTATCCGAGATATAATTCTGTGACAGGGTGGCACAGGCCCTGGGAAAAAGAAAAAAAAAAAAAGAAGTACTAACAGTTTGCCACATGACCCACTGGCATTGGGCCATGTATGCTCTGGGAGAGGGCGAAGGGCAGAGAGCTAGCAGATAGTTTTAACAAAGAGAAGACACAATGGTGACAATGTGAGAAGGAATGGTAATTTACTAAATTAATGAAATCAAACAAAATGAGAGAGACAAGAGTATCCAAAATGCAAGTCAAACCACAATAGTGTGAGGGAAGTATGTGCTTTTCTCCATGGCAGATGAGATGGCTGAGATGGGGCTGAAAGGAACAGACTGGGATCCTCTGGAGATGCTACTGCTCCCTTCCCATCAGAATACTCAAAATGCCTATAAGAGGCAGTAAACAGAACTAGAACAGTAACTCTTGAACTCCCACTGGCTCACATGATGTTCTGATATGGAATACTGACAAATATATATATTTTTATTGAATATATTGAATATATTTGTATTGAATATATATATATACATACAAATATGAATATATTATAATATAAATATATATGCATATATATGAATTTTATTGAATATATTGAATACAAAAAATCACCAAACCACAACACATGGACAAACTGACAAGAAACTCTTAGGAAAAGTCTTCAAAGCAAAAGAGCTGACAATCTCTCTGTAGTAACCCATCAAAACTGCAAACCTGCACTTCCGCAAAAATAAAAGAGAATAAAAATAACTCTGCATGTTGTGATATAATGTATCCAAAACCATGTAAATAATTGACTTGTACTACCTAGCATTCTGTGTAATGTGCTTTTTTTTGCATGGTGACATTTTGGGGAGCTTGTGTTTTGTTTTTTGTGCACTCTATGCTCTGTTCAGCATCATACATATTATAGATTGGCAAAGAATTCAGTACCAGATTTTCAGTGTTCAGTCTCCTACACAAAATGATGATACTCTAAGCAACACATTCCAGTGCTTCACTACCTTCATTGTAAATAAATAAATAAATAAATAAAAATTCCTTCTCTCTTATCTAAATCTCCTCTCTTATCCTTTGAAACCATTTCCCATTTTCCTGTCACAACAGATCCTGCTAAAGAATCTGTCTCAGAATCTGTAGTGCTATGACTTTTCAAATGTTACTGAGATTGGCTTGGTAACTACATCATCCAATTCCTTCAGAATTCTGGAATGCCTCTCCATTCCATGTGTCTCATGGACATGGATGTCCATGTTCCTCAGCCCATTGCACACTTGATCTTTACCTAATCTTCAAAAAGGGAAGATTCTGCTCTTCATCGAGCATAGATTGTGCCCCACCGATCTGATGGATTTCTATGATGGAGTGACTGAAACTGATGTTGTGTATCTGGACTTATGCAAGGCCTGTGATGTGGTCCCACAGTAGATCCTTATCTCTAAATTGGAGATATGGATTTGAGGAGTGGACTGTTGAGTGGATAAAGAATTGGCTGGATGACTGTAGCCAGGGAGTTATTGTCAATGGCTCTACATCCTGGTGGAGGCCTGTTACGATCAGTGTCTACCAAGGGTCCATTTTGGAGCTGGTGCTCTGCAACTTCTTTATCAACAACTTAGACTTTGGGATTGAGTGTACCCTCAGGAATTTTGCTGATGACACTAAGCTGAGTGATGCAGTCAATGCAATAGAAGAAAAGAGAGCCACCCAGAGGAACCTGGACAGGCTTAAAAACTAGGTCCAAGAAAACCTAATGAAGTTCAATAAGGAGAAGTGCAAGGTGTTGCATTTGGATAGGGGTGATCCTAGATATGCAGACTGGGAGATGAACTGCTAGAGTGCAGCCCTGCTGAGAAGGATTTGCAAATCCTGATGGATAAAAAGCTGGGTATGAGTCAGCAGTGTGCTCTTGCGGCTCAGAAGGCCAATGGTATTCTCAACTGCATGAAAAGTGCGGTATGATGGAGTGACCTCTTTCTTTCTGGCTCTGACTCTGTGACAACACTATACTAAATTGTAATATTGTGAATTCTTGCTCTCTTTCTGGTTGGCTAAGAGACAGACTTGCAGCTATCTGGGGACTAGAGGAAAAACCGGAACAATCTTTCAAAAGCCTCAGAACAAAACTGTTCTCTAACATTTCTGTGTAAGATACAGAACAAACAGGTTTTGCAAAAGCACAATGGACAAGAAGTCACTCATCTTGCTGAGGGTGGTCTCAGGTTCCTCCCTCAACCACGACCCTCCACAATCACCATGTAAAGGGAGAAGCATGGCTGGTTCAGAATCCTGGCACTTGATACCAAATGCTCTCTGCCTGGCCAGGTCTAATTTGGAAGGGATAACATATGGCATAAAAGGCATTGTCAACCCCACATACGGTGGCACTCACCCCACCACATCCTTGACTGCCCCAGAAGAAGAAGAGGACAGATCTACAGGACATCATGGGATCGACAGTGGTGATTTGTTGTTCTTTCATTTCCTTTTTTTCATCCCCTCCTCCTTTTCTTCTCTTTTCTTTTTAATTTCTCACTCACACACGCCTTTTAATAAATAAAAGCACACCCTTGCTCAATCAAAACCTTGAATCCATTCTGAGTCTTAACTCAGAGGGGTTGGAATCAGTATAACAAACCACAGGCCTCTTCAGCTTGTAACATTTAGTTGGTGTCATGGGCAGGATCCCATCTCCAATCCAAAGGTGTTATTCAACCAAGCAGGACAGGATCAGTACACAGGGATACAAGGACTTGAATTGATTAAAAGTTCCTCCCTCCGTGTTGTGGTGCTCCCCAATTGAGCGGAGTAGCAAAACCTCAATATCTGGGCGAACCTGTGAGTAGCTGGTACTAATCATAGAAGGAGGGGTGGGTAATCCTAATTTCCTGAAGTGCATCCTGGAAATGTTGAAGGACTTTGATTCTTGTCCCACTCCCACAGGACTTAACTGGGCAAGACAAAACTGGAAGAACTCATGGGTGATATCTGACTGAATAGCATTTTTATATACCCCTGAAGAAAAGGGAAAGCAGTGGTGTGTGCAGTACTTGGAGTAATGAGCTCCAATGTCAGGAAAATGTCTCAGGAGAACCATGACCGATAATGATACTCAGAAGCCAGAATTATCTCCTCGTTGCAGGAGCTATTAGGAATATTGCAAGAGCAGCTGGCCAAGTAGTAGCAGCAGCAGCAGCCTCAGCAACTATGAGAAGCACCAATAGAGTTCTTGGGGAGAGAAGAGGAAGGACCCTCCCTCCTCTTCCTATCACCAAACTATCACAGGCTCAGGATAGACTCGGTAAAATTAATCCCCTCAGTCTGTTGAGACTTCTAACTAAAGTAGAATACTACTATGCCAAGGAGGGAGGGGAAGGTCAACTGACAATTACAATCAAAGAAGCCCCATATCCAAGGGGAATCAGGGCAGAAAAAGGCTTGGACCTGAGGGCAACTGGTTCAGGAGTCAATTAATTATGGGAGAAGATATGGTGGTCCTCCTGGAACCTCAAAGGGAGTCTGGGGCACTGAGCAATGAGATCCCCCTAGACCTACCTAGGGCAAAAATAGAAAGATCCAAAAATCACTGGATGGCAGACACCCACCTCAAAACCAGATGGGAGAACTGTGGTAAAAAAGCTGGGGGTTCCAGGTCCATTATGAATGGCCAAACCAATAAGGATTTAGAAATGCTTGTTCACAATTGGACGGATGAACTGGGTAAGACTCTTACTTCACCTGCCCTCTCAGAGCAGACCCACAAATCACAACTCATCTACTCTAACTTCCACTTCCCCCCTTCCTTCACCCCTGCTCTCCCCCCTCTCCCGAGAAAAGTTTGTTAAGTTGGATCAAGAGATTGAAGTCATATATTTACTAATTCTTGCCATCTCAAAGGAGGTGGGGTCCACTTTCTTCTGCTATTGAAACCAGAAGGATCCCAATCATCCCAATCAGTTTTGTGGTGGATACAGGAGCCCAGATCTCTGCACTGCAAGAAGATGAGGCGCAGAAGTTTGGGATCTGCTACATCAGGAAAAGGGTCTGGGTTGAAGATGCTTTTGGTAAAATATAGTTCTGTCAGTACACATGGGTCAAGTGTAGCTCCTGGGGGATGCCAGGTAGAATTGAGGTAGAATCCAATTGAGGTAGAAATTATGTTAGGATCTTTTCATGCTAATCTCTTCGGGTTGGACACCCTAAAAGGCAAGTCATGGCTGGATGGGAGTGGGGGATGGTGGAGTTTTGGCAGTCTTCCCCTACTCCCCCATCAGGCTAGTTTACATCTTAATCTACTACAGGTAGCCACTGCTCTACCTCTTTACAAGACAAGGAATATGAAGCCCTACACTCTCTTGTCAGGAGCCAAGGAAGGTATAGACCCTGTAATAGCTGAACTATGTAACCAAGAGGTAATAGTGCCCACCAGCTCTCCTTTTAATTCTCCTGTATGGACAGTACAGAAGGCTAATGGCAAATTGAGGCTTACTGTGGACTAGAGGTATTTGAATGCCAATATTGTCCCAAACATTTCAGAATTGATTGCAGCAATACAGGAACAGTCTCATCCCTTTCTGGCTGCTACTGATGCCAAAGACATGTTTTTTATGGTCCCTTTGAGGAAGGTTGGTTACAATGAGTTTGTATTCACTTGGTAGAAGGTTGTCATGGTTTTATGATTTTAGCTGGTATTCCACATCATAACACCATGTAAAGCTCAGGGAATTAAAGAGGTAATACTCCAGTTCTATGGACTGACCTCCAGATGCCTGTTTCACAGAAGAGAAGAGCTACATACCCCAGAGGACTTTGTATTCAGAGGAGAAGATAAGACCCACAGGTCACAAGACTTGCTCTCTCACTTGCTGCCTGGCAGTGTGTAGGTATACTCCCCAGCCATTTCGCCTTCAGTTCAGAGTAAGATTTTTTCAGTTTAGCACACTCTCTCTCTCTCATTTTTTTTTTTTGATTTATTAGCTTCAATTTCAATTATATAGTATTATACTGTGTTATCTTGTATTCCAATATCCTATTTAGTGAAATTAACTTTCCTCCTCAGATCATTGCCACTGTTCTGTCTTTGGGCCCAGATCCCATATCCCTACCTTTCCTTTCTCCCTTCCCTTTTTTGCGCTGGGATGGGCCTATGAGCCCGCTGCCCCCTGTCATGAACACAGATCTAAATAACTCTGTGACAAGGGTACAATACACATTCACCCGATTACTCCAGGGAGGCAAACACTTGTCCACTCTGGTGCATTGGGCATTGGCACAGAAGCTGGAGAAGGTTACAGTGGACCATGGTTTCTGTATTTATCACTACACTGATGACATAACCACAGGTGAGAACAGTAAGATCAACATACATATGACACTTGTGGAGCTCTGATTTATAAACACCCCCAGTCAAGATGCATTGCCTGCTAGAGAAGTAAAGGTTGTGGGGATCTGGTGGAAAGGAATAGTTGTATGTAAACAGCATAAACACCATGGTGACTCTAGAATAGATAGGTATGCCCCAAAATAAGAAGGAACTTCAACATGCCTTGGACCTATTAGTCTTCTGGAAAAAGCATATCCCTGATGTATCCATCTTTGCTCAACCTCTGTATGATCTGATCCAAAAATGGGCTGCATGGGATTAGTCCCCTGTACATGGGGAAACCTTGAAAGTGCTGATTTTAGAGCCAAATGCTCACCAGGCCCTAGAACCAATACACCCCACCAATTCATTGGGCACTGACCAGAGATTTCCCTCATATGGATTCACAATACATCTGTTGCAATGTGGCCTGGATGGCCTGACTACACCAAATGGGTTTTTCACATGCAGCTTCCAGGAGGCAGAGCAAAACATCTTGCAGCTATCAGTTACTCTGCATGGGTTCTTCAAGGTTTTAAAGCTGTTGTTAGCAGGGACACTTCTATCCATTGGAGCAGCACAGTGGGAAACAGTAAGGAAGTGGTATGCTCAAGTGAATCATTATTGTCACCTCTTTAATGTTATAGAAGGGCCACCTATGACCCTCCCCGTACAGGAGATTATTAACATGCAATCTTTAATGCAAATCACCACTTCTCCCATAAAGGAAGCCCCTTCATTCCATGAGGGAGCAAGGAATGTCTGGCTTACAGACACCTCCACCAGGTGCAAAAAGAAAGTGTGGAAATACTGAGTGTTGGCAGGGCAAATAGAAAACAGAGATAAAGTGGTTAGTGAAGGAGAAGGCAGTGCCCAGGCTGGAGAATTAGTTGAAATTTGGGAGGTACTCATAAGAGGAAAGGACAACCCCAAACTGATACATGTACATACTGATGCCTATGTAGTCTTCAAGAGGTACGCTGAGTAGTTCCCTTTCTGAGAGCAAAATGCTTGGGAAGCAAATTGAGTCCAGGTGTTGCAGAAAAGGAAGTGGAAAAATATTCTGGATTTCACAAAGGTCAAGGAATTTGAGGTCATCTGGGTGGCAGCACATCAGATATGGCCTGATATATCACACAGGTGAAACAATTAGGTGGATAAATTAACCAGGACCTGCTAATCTGCTAATATGCCCTTCTCCCTTTCCCAAGTTCTGAAAATAGGTGATGACTAGGAAAATTTACTGGAGAGACTACATGTAAAAGTGGAGCATTCAGGATCACTGGATCTATATAAGAAGGCCCTATGTTCAGGATGCCTTGTTACCAGAGACCATGTCGTATTGTGATAGTTGTCTGTCACAGCTGTGATTTCCAAAGTGGAGAACATCTCTGAAGGATCCACTCCTTTATATTAGGGAAGATAAGGGGTTGTGGAAGACCTGGCATGTGGGCTATGTAGAGCCATTTAAAAAGCCTGCCAGCAAACAGTACACCTTGGTCAGAGTAGAAATGGTTTCTGGACTCATCCAGGTGCAGACAGTATCTCAAGTAACAGCAAGAAATACTGTGAAGGGACTGAAGGAATGGTTTATTAACTTCGCTAAGCCAATCAGCATTCAATCTGGTAACGGGACATACTTCACTGTCCAATTGGTGCAGGAATGTGCCAGGCAGGAGGAGTACAGTGGATATTCACAGAATCACAGAATTGTAGGAGTTGGAAGGGACCTCCAGAGATCATCGAGTCCAACCCTCCTGCCAAAGCAGGTTTTCAACACCAGGTCACACAAGTAGGCATCCGGGCGGGTCTTGAATATCTCTAGAGAAGGAGACTCCACAACCTCCCTGGGCAGCCTGTTCCAGGGCCTCGTCACCCTCACCATAAAGAAGTTCTTGCACACATTTGTGCGGAACTTCCTATGCTGCAGTTTCTGGCCATTCCCCCTTGTCCTGTCTCCACATTCCATACCCCTTATTATGCCAAGTCAATGTGTGGGGAAATAAATGTTTTTGCAAAACAATAAGATCTTCTGAATCTAAAGTTGTTCAAAGAGGTGCCATGGAGTTCTAATACAAGATACATTTCTGCTTGCAGAAATTAAGACCTGCATTTTCTTGTAATACCAGAAGATGTACTAGTATAAACAGGTTCTGTATTTCAAATGATAGCTGGAGGGGAAGATTAACTATGAGAGGTTATCTCAGCATACCATGACAGGTAAAAAAAAACAAGAATAGGAGGATGTATGGGAACTGTTATGTCACAGCCTAAACTGATGATTGAGCATAGTGAAGGGGATGGCTTATCCAGGAAGCATGGGTGCAAGCAATTCACCTAGTTTAAGGGCTAGTCTCCTGGATGAAGGCCACTTCCTGAGAAGGAGTGCTCTATATCCAGACACCCTATCACTAGTCAGACAAATTCAACATTTTCCAATATATAATTATTGATAAATTTACTGCACTTTGCCTGATATCACAAAGAATCTACCAGAAGAAATTTCACTGCCTACAAGGACCAGCACTTGATGTAGTTGGCTTGGAAAGTGTCTGGAATCCTGAACCAGATATAGCTTTCTTAAAAATTATTCCACAGTTATTTGGATGGTAAAAATCCAACTCCCTAGAAGAAGAATTACTCTAACACTTTCTGGAGTTCCTAGGATCCCTGTGACATTCTGCAGCAAAAAAAGTGGAAAAATGAGAATCACTGGGGAGCAATGAAAGTATCTCTCTATCTAGTATGGCTAAATACCTTGTAAAATTAGGAAAACATGTTCTTACAACCAAACATAGACAGCTTGTTAAGTCAGCAGTGGCGTGGCCATTGTTGAAAGTACTAAGGTTTTACCAAACCTCAGAGGAGAATTCAAGAGGGGAGAATGAGATATTACTCAAATTAAGTCACTGGAGCACAACATTACTTCGTTGATGGGGCAACACGCCCAAACAGTGGGTAGGGACACATATATAAATAAAGTAAGGGCTGCATCATTATAAGATGATTGGAAAAATAGGACAAGAACATGTTTGGGATACAAACGAGCCAGAAAATATGGATGAACAATAAAATGTTAGTGTGACTCCTGAGGAGACACCACAAGAGAGTCTGGTGCCACTGGAACCTCTAGAAATCAGGACAAGAGTAACCCAAAAAACTAAAATACTTCAGGAAGACCAGCAGAGCTGTCACAGACAGGTTCACCTGCCAAAACCACAGCCCATCTTATGGCTCTCCTTTACATGATGGCTGAATTAACGGACCTGGTCCAAAGATTTAAGTGGAAACTGCAAGAAAGAATTCCTGCATGTCTGTTAAGACTTGGGGGCTGAAGGAATCATTGTTGATGGGCCTGAAATACAGCCATGTGGTAGAAATTATACACACCAGTTAGATGTAATGATGAAAACCATTCATTATTACAGTGGCTCATCATGGTACGTATGCTTACAGGGCCAAATGAAAGTGATGTGCCCACTCACAGTGGGATGTGGAGTAACACGGAAGAATGTAAGAGAAATAGTAATTAAAAATGCAATTTATGAAAAAAACTTTGAGGGCCCCAACCTAGTAGAATTCATGTCTGGGATGAGAGATCTGATATTACAACAAGCCTCCTTCCGACCAATATGGAACTTCAGTAGCCATTCTAAATCCCTTGGTAACAGCAGATGCCACAGTCCAACAGGCAGAACAAATAGCGGTTGACCTAGGAATAACAGAATGACTGAAGTCTAGACAAAATTTACATTTGGTAGAATCCAGAGAAATCTGCCCATGTAAACCAGCTCGAATGGCTCCACAATCAGGACTGATGAAAGTATAGCACCAGCACATGTGGAATGATCTAATAAAAGCAAGAATCCAATATAGCAAAATTTTTAAACAGCATGTTTTAATCATGTTTTATTAAATCTGTGGCAACAGCTTTATAGCAACCAATGCTTTTAGCCTGCCCCGATAAGAAAGTATAAAAAGAATAGGCTAGAAGGTATAAGAGGCACCCCACCCAACTGTGGAATTTGGAAGATGTTTTAGAGCCAGCTATGTGAAGGCAACCACTTGTCCAGGTGGCCCAATTAGCTGCTGCTAAGTCACCTCACCAATTCATACAGCAGTACCCAATATCACAACCCTCCTGGACACATTAAACAGGGAGTTAAACACCTACTGTTGTATCCTAGATTTTGCCAATGCATTCTTTAGCATTCCAATTGCTAGGAAATTGCAAGATTAAAGAAGAGAATATTTACATTAGATAACTGATTGTTGGGGGGAGTTTTTCACTGAGAGGATGGTGAGATGTTGAAGCAGGTTGCCCAGAGGGATTGTGGATGACCTGTTTTCCTGGATAAGTTCAAGGACAGGCTGGACAGGGCCCTAAGAAACCTGATCTAGGGTTTGGCAAGCCTTCCTATGGTGGAGGGGGTTGAAACCTGACAGCCTTCTACCCAAGTCATTCTATAATTCTATGACCTCCTAGAATTACAGGAAAATGGTCTCAGTATGTTTAGTTACGATTAAACTGAAAATTGTTTGCAAAAAGAGAAATTTTGTAAGCTTGTTCAACCATATGTTTGAACACAAAATTTCTGTATTCAGTTCTGATTTAAGAGCCTGCCTTAGTTTCAGCAGGGATGGAATTGTTGTCCTCAGAGTGTCTGCTATGGTGCTGTTTCGAGTGTTGTAGAGAGCCAAGGCCATTCACAGCGAGGACTGGAAGGAAACAGAATTAGAACAGGTAACTTAAACTGGCAAAGGGATATTCCATATCATATGACATGATGTAGGAGTTTTGAAGGGAGTGGGAGTCCATTTCTCTTTTCTGCTGTTAGTTGCCTAGCCAAGCATCAGTATATGTAGTTATAACTTATTTTTGTCCTTTTCTCTATATTAGTGAATGGTTTCATCTCAAAGCATGGATTCTGCTTTTTTTTCTATTTTTCCTGATTCTTTCCCTGATCACAGTGGGAAAAGAGAGGTAAGGGAGGATGACTGTGATGCTAAGTCATCTGTTGGGTTAAAACACAGAAGTTGAAGTATTTTAATTACTTTTTTTGAGGAGTGTAAGCCAAATGATGCCAAAAAATAAGAGGATTGTTAACTTGCAGAGGAAAGGCATTAGCCAGTGAAAACTTAATTACTTACACGTTGAAGAGGGTGAACCTACCACAAGAGGTGGCTATTATACATGTTGGGGGACATCAGGAGGATTTATGGAAATGATGATAGGTAATCTAAGTAATTCATTGACCAATGAGGAAGCTTGAAAAGCCACACTGCACTTCTGGCAGAAGTACCTAAAATCTTCCCTTACTCCTAATAGCCTTGCCACTGCCAGATAAAATATGTTTCCTGCCAGAGGAGCTAGAGATAATTAAGAATAGTGGGTCTGGACTAAAAGAATGATTGGTATACAAAGGTTGGCAAACACTTGGCTAGCCATGTCACAGGTCCTAAAAGTTTTGAAGCAACTTTATGAGGGAAGTCATTGAGACCCCAGAGGACTAGCAAGAGCCTTCATGAAAATCTTTGCTACCATAGTTATTTGCCCTAGCAAAACAAGTTAATCAGAACCACTCTAAATGCTCCTTGGCAAAGGGAATGAGGGAATAGGGTTCCACAGTTTGAAACTAAGGATACTTTTCTTAAAAACTATGTACTATCTCCCTCTTTATCTCTTTCAGGCATCAAGCACTATTGGTTCAAACCCCATCATTAGAGTTTGTTGTTCATAGATTTGACCCAGACACTGATCCAGACTTGGAGGGAGGCAAAGCTCCAACCTGGGTGGGAGAGACCCTTCCAGGTTCTGCTGAATGCTGTTTGGACGACTGAAAAATGGTGGACTCATACACAAATAAAAGGACCAGTTGAACCTCCAGCAAGTGACAAGTACAGATTACCAATAATGCATGGCAGCTCAAGATACAGAGCCCAAAGTGCTGAACACACAGGTCTTGGAAAAAGATGAAACAGAATTTGGGTTGGACAATAGTAATTTTGATAACTATAACCTTAGTAGTAACTGAGGACGGTTTGATAAGGGAAAGAGGGGGCCTGGAGTAACTGAGAACCTGAACCCAGTAGATGCTTGTCAATTTATGTAAGCGTGGAAATCTGCAAAGTCAGATGCAATTAAGTGATGAAAACAAGTATGTGTATAAGTCTGCCCTGAATTATAGGAAGAGTGGGGAGTATCACCTTGCTTGACCTGGAATGATATATTTCAGACCACTCAGCAGTGAAGGTTGTTTGCAAACCCCATGGCAGGTTAAGGGGTGGATACATGACCCTCTCCACACCAAATGTAATGAAATTACAAAAAAAAAAGGTCACTATCCATGACAGGAGTCTCCCAACAGTATGTGGGAAATTATAGTGTAACTTCCTGATAATTACCATAAATGGAGTAGATAACCTGGTAAATAAAACATTTCAGGAAAAGATGCAAGTGAGAGATTCAGGACAATAGTTCTAGGGAATATACATATGGAAATCTATCAACCATTGCCTCACCTAGTGTGATGCCCCAGATAACTCCAAAGGACCCACCAAATGACCAAAAAGTGGTAATTATCAAGGAAATCAATTACCTAAAGCAAACATTTGTGGTAGATATAGGATATGGAACACAAATGCCTGGATAGAATGAGTAAGATAGACAATCCGGAGTCTTAATCATAGCAGTTGCTTTGCTTGCATCTCAGTGTGTCCAACTGCCTAGGTGGTACTCTTTCCATTCAGTTGGACTAGGGATTTCCCAGGAACAAAGTACATGATTGCACTTTTCCAGGAGGAAACTGCCAGGGGAAATGAAACCTGTAAGTCTCTCTCTCATTCCCACCCCTTCATAGCAGAGATTTAGGATTCCCATTGTGTTTTCTATAGCTGTTGGTAACCATAAGGCTTGCCTCTCAAGGCAAGATGTGAATGCTACTAGGCCTGTGAGGGATTTTGCCCTGTGCACTGAAAGCCTGAATGTTACATAGGATGTGATGGGGAACAGCTCAGAACTGAGGAACCCTGGAACAGTCTTCTGGTGGTATTGTAGAGGGAAAGCCATATAGTTACTCTTTAACTGTGTGCACACCTGTTCCACTGTTTAACTGGCTATACTATTCACCCTGGCATTGGGGAAAAGTAAAACAAGCAAACAAAAACATAGTCCAAGAAGAAATAGGAGGAGTTTGGGAATATAATTCAGTGAAAGGATACATCTAGATCCTATCAGAGTACCTAGAGAAGACCCTAACAAGCATAATGCAAGGAACAGCAGCCAAGTTTGAGTCTTCACTGATTTGGTGGGTAACTGTTAATAAAAATGTAGATTGAAACAATTATATATGCTACAATTAGCAGAGGTTTATAAATTATACTAGAAATGCTATAAAAACAATTGCAGAACATCTGGATATTAGCAGTAGAATGGCATTGGAGAATAAGACAGCATTAGAGACAGTAGTAGCAGAAAAAGGGAGAGTATGTGTATTGTGGTGCAACCACTGTTGTGCCTTTATTCCCAATAATATTGCTCCAGACAGCACCATAACTAGGGCACTACAAGGACTCACCATATTGGCCAACAGACAGGCAGAGAATTCAGAAATAGGCACCTTAGGTACTAAGTGGTAGGAAAGTAACTTGCAATGGACAATCACGGAGCATAAGATGCATGCTTGCTGTAGTGGTTTAACTCACCAGGCAGCTAAGAACCACATCATTCTCTCCCAGCGAGATGGGGGAGAAAAACAAATAAACAAACAAAAATGCAGTAGAACGTATAGGTTGAGATAAAAACTATTTACTACGACAGAAAAGGAGGATGATATTGCATACTATCTGTCTTGATTTCAGCTGGAATTAAGTTGATATTTCCTTTGTAGTGTCTGATATGATGCTGTAATTTTTTTGCTTTAGGAGAAAAGCAATGTTGATGACACACCAGTGTTTAGTTGTTGCTGAGAAGAGCTGTACAGAGCCAATGACATTTCAACATTTCAGTTTCTCAGCTTCTTGCACGGCCCAGGCAGTGAGTGGGGGATGAGGTGGCACAAGAAGTTGGGAGGGGACACAACAAGGACAACTGACCTAAATCAGCTAAAGAGATATTTCATATCATATGACACCATGTGAAAAAACTTGAAAAACAGTTGAGAAAAATGGTCAGTCACTACTTGGGTGCTAGCTGGGCAATGGTCAGCTGCTGATGAACAATTTCTTGTGAATCAGTTGTTCATTATATACATACAGTTATCATTACTATTATCCTTTTTCTATTCTTCCTTTTCTGTCTTTGTAAATAGTTTTTATTTCAAACAGTGAGCTGTACTATTTTATTTTATTCTCTCCCTTATCCCACTCGGAAAGGGGGAATGAGTGAACAACTGCGTGATGCTTAGCTACCTTCCAGGTTAAACAACAACAGTCCCTTTTTAGCTCATAACTTGAGGCTTGAAAGATTAACAGCAGATCTGGCTGGAGTACGTTAATGCCAGCTTGCTGTGGGCATTTTTTTTTTTTAGTTTGATAACTGCTACAATGTTACAATGTTAATTTATTATTATTATTATTATTTTTTTTTTTAATGTGTGGAGCTCTTTTAGAGTCTTTTATTGAACTATATTATTTAGCATCTTACTTGATATTTATGTTTATTGTTGTGTTTTTTACCATCTTTAGGGGTTGAATTAATCTTGTCATTTTGCTGTGCTGTGTTGCCTTGTCTTACATTATGATTAAATTTCTGGTCAAGAAACGATTCTGGTGTTTGTGCTCAGCATTGCAATCATCTTTGTGCTTTGGTAATCATATCTTGAAGACTATTAGTCATTGCATTCTTTTCTTTGTCTCCTCAGAGAGCCAGGCTATGAAGGAGATAAGGAAGGATACTTTCCACTTTCCTCAGTCTCCATTTCCCTTTTTCTTCTCCTATACTAGTCACAGTATTTGAGAGTCATATCAATCATAAAATCATATAATCATAGAATGCTTTGGGTTGGAAGAGACCTTTAAGATCATCTCGTTCCAACCCCCCTGCTATGGTCAGGGACACTTCTTTCTAGACCAGGTTGCTCACAGCCCCATCCAGCAACCTGCTCCACTGTCACCATCCTCACAGTAACATCTTGTCTATCTCGTTGAGCACTATCTGGGAGAGTTAAGCACAGTTTTCAGTGCTGTAAGTTCATTTTAGATGAAAGCAAATGTAAGTACATAACTAGCAAATATAACACTGAGAGTCTGGTTATTAAAAACTATGGAGTGTATTGCCACAGCAGCTCCATGGATGCACTAACTCTATTTTCTAGCTAAGCAAAAAAGAATTCACTGATCATAACTATTATTTTTTTTATATGCAGCTCATATTCCAGGTACTGATATACAAACCTCATCTACAGAGACATAACTAAAGCAATCTGAGGTCCTCACGTGGAAGGAAGCTATCAATGAGAAAGGTTTTATGTGTATAAATAAAGGAAAAAGTCATGTTGGAATCTGAGCTCCTACATCTCAGTGGCTCACATCTGCAGACACCATTTTGGCAACCACTGCAGTAGGGAGAGAAGGAAGATGGTATCATACAGAAGAGAATCACAGAATGGCCTGGGTTGAAAAGGACCTCGAAGATCATCTAGTTTCAATCTCCCTGCTGTGTGCAGGATCACTAACCACCAGACCAGGCTGCCCAGAGCCACATCCAGCCTGGCCTTGAATGCCTCCAGGGATGGGGCATGCACAACCTCCTTGGGCAACCTGTTCTAGTATGTCACCACCCTGTGTGTGAAAAACTTCCTCCTAATATCTAACCTGAACCTCACCCGTCTCAGTTTAAAACAATTCCCCCTTGTCCTATTACTATCATCAACCCTTGTAAACAGCTGTTCCCCCTCCTGCTTACATGCACCCTTCAAGTATTGGAAGGCCACAATGAGATCTCCCCACAGATTTCTCCAAGCTAAACAAGCCCAGTTCCCTCAACCTTTCCTCATAGGTGTGGTGCTCCAGCCCTCTGATCATCTTAGTGGCCCTCCTCTGGACCCACTACAAGAGCTCCACTTCCCTCCTGTACTGGGGGCCCCAGGCCTAGATGCAGTACTCCAGATGAGGCCTCACAAGAGCTAAGTAGATGGGAACAATTACCTCTCTCTCCCTGCTGGCCACCCCTTTTTTAATGCAGCCCAGAACACAGTTGGCCTTCTCAGCTGCAAACACACACTGCTTGCTCACGTCCAGCTTCTTGTCCACCAGGATCCCCAAGTCACTCTCTGCAGGGCTGCTCTCAAGGAGATCTTTTCCCAGTTTGTATAAATGCCTGGGATTTCCCCAATCCAAGTGCAGCACAGTGGGAAAAGGAAAGCTTGACCTCTTGTCAACTTGCCGATAATATGCTGCTGGGAAAGAGAAATAGATAGAATAAATAGGAGTGTTTTGTGGCTAGATGTAAGATAAGCTGTCTCCTGTTTATGAAGACTTGTTATAGAACTTGCTTGCTTTTTAGCCAATGGATTGTTATTGAAAATGTATTGAATACTCGTGTTAGAATATAAAGGGCTTGCTTGAAAAAACAGAGAGATATATAGATGCAGATGCAGCAATAAAGAAATCTTCCTTGCATGAGAACCCTGTGTCATGTTGCTAACCTGCAACACAGCACCTTGCACTTAGCCTTGCTGAATCTCATTAGGTTTTCATGGTCCTACTTCTCCAGCCTGTCCAGGTCCCTCTGGATGGCTTCCCTTCCTTCCAGTATATTGACCGCACCATTCAGCTTGGTGTCATCTGCAAACTTCCTGAGGGTGCACTCAGTGCCACCATCTATGTAATTAATGAAAATGTTGAAGAGCACCAGCCCTAAGACAGAGGAACACCACTTGTGACTGGCCTCCACCCTAACAAAGAACCATTAATCACAACCCTTTGTGTCCAGCCAACCAATTCTCAATCAATCGAATCCATCGATCTTAGTCCATCCTTCAAATCCATACCTCTCCAATTTAGAGAAGGATGTGGTGAGGGATCATGTCAAAGGCTTTGTAGAAATCAAGGTAGAAGACATCCATCACTCTTCCCCCATCCACTGAAGCCATCATTCTATCATAGAAGTCCACCAGATTTGTCAGGCAAGCTCTGCCTTTGGTGAAGCCATGTTGGCTGTCTCAGATCACCTCTTTGTCTCATATGTACCTTAACATATCTTCTAGGATGATCTGCTCCATGATCTTCCCAGGCACAGAGGAGACACTCACCAGCCTTTAGTTCCCCAGTTCTTCCTTTCTCCCCTTCTTAAAAATAGTAATGTTTCCCTTTTTCCAGTCACCAGGGACTTCACCGGACAGCCATGATTTTTCAAATATGACGGAGAGCAGCTTGGCAACCACATTAGCCATTTCTTTCAGAACCCTAGGATGGATATCATCTGGCCCCGACATTTGTGCAAATTAATTTAGCCAGAAAGATAAAGAGGCTATAGGAAACATGCAGTGCAAAATAAACAGTACAAAATGGTAGATGTAGCAGATCATAGATTGTCCTCAGGTATATCCATCCTAGGCCATGACAGACTGACAGCCTTGCATCACTCCCTGGCCTTTATTTGGGAGCAGAGGAGCTTTATATGACCCTGGCTCTGGGCCAGCATCATCTCTGCTTCTACTCCTTGGGATGTTCAAGCCAGTATGTTCCTATTGCTATGCCTCATTATTGTGTTTCAAGTTTTAAGATTAGATAGTGTTTCAAGAAAATTACCAGAAGATCTGCTGCAAGGCTGTATGAAGTGAAAAGGATTGTCTGATGGGGTAGGCAGGTGCCTGGAAAGGTGGGCACCCCCAGTGGTTTGGAATTTTACCACTGAACAACTGCAGAATCCTGAAAAATTAGTAGAAGAGTTGGAAAAAGTATGCTGCAACCCTGGCAATTCTAGAAAGGCACAAATAACTGCAATATGCTAGGCGCTGGTCCATGCCTACCAAGCCCTCTTCATTACTATTGAGCACCCTCAAAAGGAAGATTTGATGACAGCCCAAGCTCTGCTGTAGCTCCCGTTTTTCTGATGGACACTGTGGTTGATCTAACTTTTGCGACAGGCCCTGTGGTTGCCTTGACCCTCACTGCAGACCTGTGGTCACTCCAATCCCTGTGACAGTTCAATCAGAGAGCCAAGCAGTTCCAATATGATTTGCACTTAGAGAGTTTTTTTGTGGAACTAAATTTCTAGCTATATATGATCCCTGTTGCATTTTTACCATTCCTATCAAGTAACCCAGAAGGAAAATTATTTTACATGATGTCGTGAGGTACAACAAGCCTTTGAACAAGCCTTTATTCTGCTCCCCGTTCCAGACTTCCAGCGCTAAATTAAGGTTACCATTTTCCTGCATGGTGGAAATTAATCTAATATTTGTACTTGGTATTGCAGTCATCTTTGTACTTCGACAATCATAAGAAAAAAGGGAAAATCATGATAAAGCAAACAGAAAGAGTAAGGAATACAAGGGTAATAAACTGTAAACTACACATATTCATGTATTCACAGGCTTATCATTCATGCCTTGATATGGCCAGCCATTGAAACCTCTTTGTATTGTCCTTATAGCTTCAGGAGCAACTGCATAAAGAAACCAGAGGAAAAGAGATTCAAGGCTTGGAGGTTGGTTTTTAGGGAGAGTAGGGAGTACAAACTGTGATACTAACACTGCTACAAGAGCATCTGAGGAGGAAAAAAAACCAGAATCATTAAATTTCCAAAAAATAGCCTTGGAACATATCTATTCTCTAACTAAGAAGGAAAAGGCAAAACTAGGCACTAGTAAAACAGCTACTATGAGTGGAATATGTGGATAAAGGAACTGATTCCTCGGGAACTGATAGTCTACAGCAATTAAAAAACAGATATATGAAGTTATTAGAGTGACTAAGGAGTGAGATACTGAGTAGCCTCACAGTGTGGCAGGAATCATATTGTTTTACTGAAAAAGTGTCTGGGTTTTTCTCAGGACTTGCTCCAACATTTTTTTTTTCTAGCTGTGATGGCCTAAAGTGCAGCTCTTTAGAAAGATTAAAATCAATTTTAAGTTCATATTTCTATAGAACCAATTACATTGTACATCAGTACCCTCACAACTTACATGACAGAAAAAGGCTACCCATTTTCTGCTGCTCTTTTAAAGTGCTAAATAAGTTGTGAAGTGAAGAATTCAAATTCATGGAATCATAGAACCTAAAGACAGAAAAGAGCTGCTGAGGTGACTTGTTTCCGTGCCCTTTTTCCAAATGCTTTATGCAGCACTTCATAGCCCATTTTAAATGCTCTTTAGTTGCCTAATGAGACACCCCATTTGATTTATGCACAATAGAAAAGTATAACTTTTTTTTCTAAAGACAGACAGTTTGCCTCATTAAAACAGCTGTGTAATCAATTTCATTTACCAATTACATGTCTTTGTTAACACACAGCCATCAGGGTCCTCTAGAAAGCAGAAAGCTAAGGAGTTTGAAAATGGGATAGAGAGGGTCTCCTCAACGGCTTGTTTTCCCCTGACTGTGGTAGATATTCAGTTAGCTCAGTGCTTCTGAAGGAGGCAGTGGATTTAGAGGATTTGTCTGAAGTATTTTTCTGGTTGTCTCTTTTAGTGGGACACATGGGGTTTAGCAGAGAGGGGACAGCAGGGCAGAGAGGGACAGACTGGTGAACTAAATTTCTTGGAAAGTGAGAAGTGTTCCCTGGGAGATGTGAGAACTGAGGTAGTGTCCTGTTTTATGCTGGGATAGAATTAACTCTCTATGTAGAGGTTTGCATTGTGCTGTATTTTAGGTTTAGGATGACAATAGTGATGATTACATGACAATGCTTTAGTTGCTGCAGGGCAGTGCTCAGACAGTTTTTCACCTTTTCACACTGCCCTGCCAGCAAGGAATTGGAACTGTGCAAGAAGCTGGGAGGTGACAGAACCAGGATAACTTATCCAAAAAGACCAGAGGGATTTCCCATACCATATGATATGCTCAACAACAAAACTAGGGTAAAGAAGGAGAAAGAGGAGACATAAAAAGTGAAGGTATTTGTCCTCCCAGTAAACAGTTATGTGAGATGAGCCCTGTTTTCCTGGAAGTGGCCAAGCATCTGCCTGTTGTTGGTAAGCAGTAAATGAACTCCTTGTTTGCTTTGCTTGAGCATGCAGGATTTGTTTTACATAGTAAACTGTCTCTATCTCAGCCCATGAGTAATCAGTTATGTTTCTGATTCTCTCCTCCATCCCAAACTGAGTAAAGTGAGTGAGCTGCTTTGCGGTATATGGGCTCCTGCTTGGATTAAGCCACCACAGATGGTTGTCAGTCCTCAGTTTCAGGGTGGAGAAAACGCTGCCTGAATAAATAAACTACCCTTTAATATAGAGAAGATGTAAATTTCACATCTTCCTTCCTTCTTTTTCTAGCCTAAGCCTGCAAAGCCTTTGCTTTTGTACAGGTTTCTCCCGTATTTCTAAGGCTTGGATCTGAAGCAGTCTCTCCAAGGCCTCCACCATTTTTTCCAGGACTTTACAGAACGCATTTTCTCTGGGGTGTGTTTTGTCCAGAAAAGTGTATATCAAGCATTTTTAAAAAAACATATAAGTCTTCTATTTGAAACACAAGCCAAAAATATAAAACTGGCCTTTCCCAAGGGATAAATTGCAATGGTCTACAGCTGAATTTCTTTTGAAATAACTGGTACTGACTGCAGTCAAAAATAGCACATTGAACCTGGAAGGTTACAAATCTGATCAGTTCTTACAAAAATCTGAAGGATCTAAATCTGATCAAAGATTCACATGACCTTGATGGCAGCCCAGGAGGACTGCCAGCATTCTGGGATATTTGTAAACTTTGAGCACTGCTTAGTCTGGGTAGTGTTTTTTTGTTTTTTGTTTTTCCTCCTCTCATCAGCCTTCATTCACTAACCCCCTTTTCAGCAGCTACCAGCGATGAACCCGCTCTTTATCATAGGGGTGTTGTTTAAGGGAATAAAAGTTCAGCAGGGTCCTACTGCTCCCTGTCACAGGCATAGATTAGTCTAGTTAACTATGTAACACTCACTTCCACCACCACAAGTGCCCTGCAGCAACTCCTAAACTGGTTATGACAGATGGACCTCTAGAGCTGGAGCAAGCTAGAAACATCAGCAGGACAGCACCCCAATACAGTAAGTCCTGTAGCAAGGCATGTGCCATGGTGTATAATCAATGGATATACAGATGTTATAATTATGAAATATATGAATGCTTGGCTAAGCAGGTTATTACACCAAAGAAAGAATACACAGAGTGCTTACCCTTGTCCTGGGCTCGCTGTAAAACTCCAAAGGAGGGATCTCCAGAAAGAGATCCTTCCCCACTGGCAGTCAGCTCTTAAACGGGTCTAGGAGAGTGGAGCCAGGCTCCACCCCTTCCTGCAGCAAAGGTGAATTGCCTTCACCTATGCTCCCACAGCTGACTCACTGCTCATCTCAGGTGATCAGTCAGAGGTTAAGGCCACAATTCAGCAGTTCCCATACACTCCACCCTTTCACAGCATGAACAAATTATCAACTTGATTAAAGGGTAAGGTCTTCCTAATATAGAGATCCGATATATCATGATGCTTATACAATTACTATAGTGATGCATGTTGATACCATTCAAGACTAATGACAAACGGTGAATGTCTATATTCTTTTATGGGCCAGTGCTCGATGATGTTACTGGAGGCATGTGGTCATGAAGCGCAGGTCTGCCCTATGTTCCATCAGTCCCATGTAGACCATCACCAGGTGGTGCATGTGATCTGACAGTAACACTGGAATGCTTTGATGGCATTTCATTCCTTCCAGTGATCCTGAAGGCACAAAGACTCATGGGGAGTAATACAGATGTTTCAGGGGTACCAGGAGGGGAAGGTGTGCTCTCCAGGGCAGGATACAGGCCGTATTTCTATCCTAGGTCAACACTTCAGCTTGTACTGGGGCATGTTCCAGCAGCCTGTACCACGCTTTCTGGCCAGGTATCTGCAGCTGTATAACTATATCAGGTGTCAAAGGGGATGTCCTGATCTGCCACAGGGACATGATGGGGGTCCCTTGAGCAATGAGGATTGGAGTGTTGACCACAATATCAATAGACCATATACCTCTTATTGAGGGGACTACTGAGCCTCCCATCTCTAATAATCTCCCCCAGCGTGCAAGTAGGCCACAGCACTTTGGTCCTACTTGCACGTCTTAAGGCCACTTCATTCTATGGGTACTCAGATCTCAGGGGCAGGGAGCAGAAGATTGTCATTACCAATTTGGGTCTTACCTGATTATCAATGCCCATAATTTGGATCCCAAGTGGAGTAGCCCATGTTGTCTGTAACATTCTCAGGGCACTGGGTCTGTTATCTCTAGGTCTTTCATTCAGGTCCTGCAAGGTTTCATGCAGTCTTTTCATCCACCCTTGCAGGGACTGGGAGTCTGTCTTCAGGGCAGCCTTAAGAATACAGTTACAACATTCAATGAGACCTGCCCCCGTTGGATTATATGTCAGGTGGAATCGCCATTCAAAGTTATTTTCTTCTGCCCAGTGCTGTAGCATTGCACCAGTAAAACAAGCCAAGGGGCCACTCTCGATGACTTGAGGGGTTCTGTAGGTAGACATCAACTTAGTGAGTGCCTTGATGGCATATATCTGGGTTGCTTTCAGTACTGGATAGGCCTGCAATAGCCTAACTTGCAGTGTTGACACAGGTCATGGCATATCTCACCCCCTGAGACGGAGGAAGGGGCCCAACATAATCGACCTGCCATCGCTGGAGAGGACTGTGTCCTCTAGCAAGATGGGCTGTTGTTTCAGGCAACAATCTCTGTCTCATCTCAAAGCAAGCATCACAATCCCAGCATGCCTTGGTGATGTCAGGTAGCTGTGTGGGGAGCCCCCATGCTTTAGCAGCTGCCCACATTGTCTTTTGTTGCAGATGTCATAGCTTCTGATGTAACCAACGGGTAATGTTCTCAGATGGGGAATTCTCAATCCATCAAACTCAGGCCAGTGTGTCAGCTTCATCATTTCCCAGTGACTGTAGGGGCTGATGATCAGAAACATAGTAGACACATAGAGTCCTGTTTGACTGTATTCCATATGTCTAACCACATGTTTTTGCCCCAGATTGGTCGGGTGTGGATAGCCCATTCTTGGGTGGCCCACTGTGCAATCCAAAGAATGAGCCCCAGTACACAGCTCAATTAGATATTCAGAATAACATCACCAAGTTCCTTGGTTGTAACCATCCACACAGCTCACAGTTCCGCCTATTGGCTGCTCTGACCATCCCCCTCATCAAACCAAATTGTCTCAGAGGAGAGATGGTATACTATTGCTCTCCACTTGGGTTGCCCTTGCTGGACCCATCTGTATACCAGGTATGTTCAGGGATAGGATGTTTTCCCTCCTGAACAGGACTCTTCTCTGGTCAAGTGATTAATGTTTCTTTTGGTGCATCACTGTGATACGTCACTGGGCCTAGGATCTTCTGAAGTTCTTCTTTTAATGATGATGAAGACAGACTACTCCTCTGGCTGAGATAGGTGAGCCATCGTGCCACTGTTTGTGCTTGGGCCACCCATCTTATTGGTCAGATCTTTCTGACCCACCCCTGAATTGACAGAGTGGTCTTAGTTATAACTTCAGCCGTTTGAGTTATCAGCTCTACTGCCTGTAGTGCAGAGTAGGCAGCCAATAGCTGTTTTTCAATCATATTGTGTCTTTCTTCTGCTCCATGCCAGACCTGAAACCAGAAACCAATGGGGGTCCGAACAGAACTCTGGTGTTGCCACAGGCCCAACCAAAGCCATCTGGAGTGATGTGAATGCCCAACTCGGCTGGGAGGGTAGGAGCAAATATACCCAATGGTATATGGCTTGTTTAACTGCCAGTTTTGCCTGTTGGAAAGCATCCTGTTCTGTTTTCCCCCAGTCTCATAGCCACCCATTTTTTGTGAGCCAGTACAGTGGCCTTAGCAGCTGTGCTAAGTGAGGTATCAAGGAACACCAGTAATCCAATATACCTAGAAGCTCTTGCAGCTGCTTCGATGTTGTAGGGACTGGGAACACATGAACCTTATCTATGACAGCACTGGGTAGCAGTGCTACCCTGACCAAACCACCCCCAGGAATTTTACGGACAGGCCCAGACCTTGCACCTTCTGAGGATTTATAGCCCATTCTCTTTCTTGCAGATTGGCAGTCGATGAATCTGATGCCTGTTCTACTGCCTCCATTGAGTCAGATGTCAACAGGAGATCATCAATACAATGATATAAGTTAACATCATCAGGTTTTTTTCAATTAGCCAGGTCACACACCACTAGGTTATGGCCATACATTGGCAAATGCATGTATCCCTGTGGCAGGACCTGAAAGGTCCACTGCCTGCCTCCCCATGTAAATGCAACCTGATCTTGCAATTCTTCAGCAATTGGAATACTGAAAAATTCATTTGCTAAATCTAGGACACAATAATAGGCTTTATCTCCCTACTTAATGTGTCCATTAGGAAGGCAATATTGGGTACAACTATATGAATAGGAGGAGTGACCTTATTTAATTCTCTGTAATCCACTGTCATTCTCCACGTACCATCCGGCTTTCACACTGGCCATATGGGGGAATTATATGGGCAGGTCTTATCATGCCTACTTCTTTTAATTCCTTCACCATTTTTGATTTTTCATCCTGCCCACCCAGGAGTCTATACTGCCTTACATTAGTAATGCGGCACAATTTCAGCAGGCAAATAGGCCCATGTTTTCTGTGTCCTCTTAATATTGCCTGCACCGCCCAGATACTAATACATCTCTGTCGAAGTCTGAGTTCTACCACAATTGTTTGGAGAGCCAGACGCCATAGATTATCTATGCCCAGGATGTGTTCCTTAACTGGGGCAATAGACACTTTATACTCCTGGGGTGGGAGACACCCAATGTGGAATAGTCTGTCCCCCAAAACCACCAATCATCACTCTGTCAAATTTGGTTGGATCTCCATAGGTAATTGTTGTTTCTACTCCTGTTTTGACAAGTGCCATAACTCTCTGGATGTTTTTCTGTGTTTTTCTATTTTCAACTCTACATAGAGCCTCCGGTCCCTCCTGGAGGTCCTGGGGGACTAACATCCCTTGTCACACCATGAACTGAACCGAAGTTAAGGCTTTTGTTTCAGGTGGCTTGGACATCATGGCCAAGCCTGAGGGGGCTTCTTTCTTCTATTGGGAACCATAAGTTTCTTTAAGTTTCATGCCATTGTTGGTACTCTTTCTACAGTTCTTACCCTTAGTTTCTTAAGATAACTTTGGAAATTCTGATTGTCTCCACAGCTGTCTCCACTGCTGAAGGAGGACGTGATTGAACTGGCAGTCAATTATCATAAATTGGACCCCAGCACAAATAAAGTCAGTAAACATTTGTTTTCACAAGACCCTTACAGGCCCGGACTGAGGGTTCCATACAGGTGGCCTCCTGGTTTTAACTACTGGAAGCACCTCTGCTTCTTGTACTACTAAAATATTGCTCCTAGTGCAGATGATCCGTCTCCCACAAATTAGCTACTAACTGGGCAGCCTATTGAATCACAGCCTTCAAGGCTACCAGGGGGGTTAATATGGAAACTACAGTCCCATATAGGTGAGAAGGGGCCTGCTGCAAGATTAAATCTCTCATACCTGCCAAAAACTTTACCATACCTGGGCTTTCAAAACATGTCCTCATATATTGCTTCTCTTACGCCCAGTTTACAAACGTAATTTTGAAGGTCCTCCATGAAGGACCATAATCCTGTGCTTACTGGAATATCTGATTTGTTCAGCCAAACCACGTGACATACTGCCATTAACCAGTCTATCATCAAATGGTTCTCATTGTTATACTCAACAGCAGCATACAGTCTCTACATGAGGGCAGGGTGCACCATCATAGTGGTGAATTTTGATATTTCCAGCCTATTAACCATGATGCCTCCTGTCCCTGAATCCCATAATGCAAGTCACCACATTGGTACACTCTCTTTTGGCCACTGCCAAAAGCACTGCACCATATCTATTAGTTCTGTTGGCATGTATGGCCTAGCAGTTATGTGTTAACGTGTTTGGGTAGGGGGCCACTGGTCAGGGGGCACTTCTAACAGTTTATCTTGTACTTTCTTTGCCTTTTGGGTCATAGTAGGATGGAGTTCCAAGGAATACATCATAAGTGGAACCTCTAGATCTGATTTAGAGTTTAACCAGGTTTGTTACTTCAGAAGTGTGGTTATCTATTGAAATATTGCAGACCTGATCTATCAGGGAATGCAAAGTTGGTCTTTCCCCTGTTAATACATTAAGTTCCTGTTCCAGTTTTTCAGTACAATCTTTTAATGGCTGACTTTCACTTTTTAAGATACCAGCTCTTATCTCAGCTTGATTTAAGACATTTAACAGGGGCCATGCCACTGCAGAGGCAGCTAACTACCATTCTTTTGTAGTTAGCATGTCTTCATCTAATCCTTGAAAGCATTCCATCATGCAGAATGTAGAAATATTCCCCATAGTATACAGAGGACTATATTTCTCAACTGTGATTGCTAACAATAAGGAGAACCCAGAAATCCTATGATCTGAACAGGGATCATTTTATTTAAGGAGGCAATGTTCTCCCTCCTGATCTACTTATAGAAATCCCATAGAAAGGACATGATATAAATTTCAATATATTTTTGACCTGCTTGGTTCACCAAGTGTATAATCAAAGAATATGCAGACATTGTAATTACAAAATGCAATTACAAAATAAAAGAGAGTTCAGCTAAGCAGGTTATTTCACCAAAGAAAGAATAGATTGAGTGCTTACCCTTCTCCTGGGCTTGCTGTAAAACTCCAAAAGAAGTTTCTCTCCAGAAAAAGAGCCTTCCCTACTGGTAGTAGCTCTTAAATGGGTCTAGGAGAGGTGGAACCAGGCTCCACCCCTTCCAGCAGGTGAAGGCAATTCACCTGTGCTCCCAGGGCTGGCTCATTGCTCACCTCAGGTGATCAATCAGAGGTTCAGGCCATGATTCAGCAGTTTTCATACCCATAGAAATGACACTGAGCTGTGCTACTGCTAGTACACAGCTTTCAGGACTGAGGTAGCTTCTTCTTCTAGCAGTGTGTGGTGACATGTACATGTAGCAGTACTCCTAGAGCTCACACCAGTATTTCTTCATATCTCTCAAGCATTGCCAAGAATTATGGAGTGTCTGATGGCCTGAAGTTTTTGGATGAGTTTTTCACACCATATCTCAGGTACTTAAAAATATTTCTTGGTTTCTGCTGTCTCGCAGTTCAAAGAGACACAGACATACTCAAGAGAGTGAGATGAAGATGGTTGAGGGATTGGAGTGTCTTTTTTGTGAGAAAAAGCTGAGAGAGCTGAGAATGTTCAGCCCAAGACAAAAAAAAATGAGGCTTGGGGGGATCTTATCAATATCTATAAATACTTGAAAGGAGTGTTTAAAGAATATGAAGCCAGGTTACTTTCAGGAGTTCTCAGTGCCCAGGACAAGAGGCAGTGGGTACAGGAGGTTCCCTCTGACTATAAAGAAGCACTTCTGTGCTGTGTTAGTGACTGAGCACAGACACAGGTTGCCCAGAGAGGCTGTGGATTTTCCTGCATTTAAAGCTGCCTGGACATGAACATAGATGTCACGCTATGAGAGTGTCTGTTTCAGCAGGGGTTGGACCAGGTGGAACCAGAGGTCTCTCCTGGCTTCAGTCATGCTATGATTCTGTGATTCAGGGAACCCAGCATGTTGGCAGACACATTTCAAAACACTTTCTATTGGCTTCAAAGAACTCAAATATGAATCCATTCTGTTTGTGCTTCTTTTCAGTTTCAGCCAAGAGAGTATTAATATCACACTCTTTTGACTGTTGCTGAGAGATGGAAGTGTGCTCAAGTCCAGGCTGAGTCACTTGGTGGGGAAGATTTACTGTCCTTATGTTGCAGTAACAGTAGGTGTGATGGAGCTGGGACAGATGGTCCAGAAAGCTATAAAGCTGTGGGGCACTGGCTAAGGGTAGTTGCTATTTGGGGGTTGCTGAGTGTTGCTCAGAAGGTAATGAGGCCTTTAACTGCTAGCAGATAGCTATGTTGTTACCTGGGCATCAGTCAATGGGTGGCAAATGATTGCCTTGCAGATACGTATACATACATATATCATAGAATGGTCTGGGTTGAAGAGGATCACAATGATAATCTAGTTTCATCCACCCCTGCTATGTGCAGGGTTGCCAACCACTAGATCAGGCTTCCCAGAGCCACGTCCAGCCTGGCCTTGAATGCCTCCAGAGGTGGAGCATCTATAGGACGGACAGATGGGAGCTTCTCTTCCATGGGATAGATAGTCTGAGTTATTTCTTATAACTTTAAGTGATCATTCAGACAGAATTAAAGCTCTTGATTTGCTGAACTTTTTTTTGCTCTTTTGTATTTTATTTTCTACTTAAATCATAAGAGAAAATGGTGACTCATGGAGTTCATTAGGAGTGAATAAATTCAATGATATCTAGTGCCAAAATAGTATGACTATGTGTGTCTGTATTTGTTTTTGTTTGTTCGTTTGTTTTTAAATCAGACCTTTTATCATTTTTATCCTTTTTTATAAATGCATATTTGATTCCATTTTCCTCTTCTGTTTTTGTAAATAGTTTTTGTCTCAATCCACAAGATCTATTTTGTTTCCAGTTCTATCCCCTATCTCACTTGGAAGGGAGGAATAAGCAAATGACTGTGGTTTTTAGCTGCCTGCTGGTTTTATCAACAGTCCTTTGAGAGCACAACATGGGCTTCGAGAGTCAAGATAATGACAGATCTGGGCACAGTGTGTTTATACAAAACTGTTAAGTCTTGTATTAGTTTAATAGTTATTAGTCACAATGTTATTCTATTTTCAGAGATCTCAAAAAATTCAGAAGTATTTGGAAAAGGTTTACTGCCTAGAGAGAAGTACAATAATTGCAACATTCTGGGGCTTGGACTATGCCTTCTGAACCCCGTTCAGCACTATTCAGCACCCTAAAGGGAAAGATTTGATGACAGTGCAACAGGTCCTCTGGTTACTCCAACCCCTGCAGCAGATCCTGTAGCTGGTCCACCCCCCGCAACAAACCCTGCAGCTGAAGAAGATAACTGGTCTGTGCCAGTATCTGTCAGCCCTATACACAAGACAAAAAAGAAAAAAAAAAAAAAGCTGTGAAAGTCAGACTATTTAGTAAGGACAGAAACTCCTATTAAAACAAGCATGGAAGGAGAAAATACGGATTAAACAGGATGGGAGGGAGGAGAGTCAGAACTGACTCCTGACCAAGCTGTGAGATATGTGAAAAGACTTCAGCTGTCATTCAGATGAGTATACTGTCACCTGATTGCTCCAATGCTGGGATAAAGGGTCAAGTACCTGGACTTAATGGACAGCAAAGTGAGGCAGCAAGGATCTGTCCCTAGGGAAGGGAGCATCAACAAAGCAATCAGAAAAGGGACACAAGTCTTCATCCTATGGAGGTAATTCTTGTTAGCCATAAAGGAAAGATATCTCTTCAGTACGTTTCCAGGGCAAATAGGTCACCATGGAGAATGTGTTTGGTACCTGAGGGAAGTAGCTGTGCTGGAGATGATGTATAATAGTGACTTAGATGACGATGGTCTGAGACTGATAAGCCAAGATCCAGATGACTTCAGGTGCCCATAGCCTATGTGGGGGAAATTTGTAGAGAGCACACCATGGGTAGCAGTGGTCTGGAAAGATAATTAAAATCCTCTATCTTCCTCCCCACAGTACACACCATGTGCCACTCAGTGGTTTTACCTGGGTTGTGTTTTTATGATTCCTTTTATCAGTACATCATAAAATCATGTAGTGCATTGGGTGCTAAAGAGTTAGTAATGCAGTTGTGTGGATTGTTGACAGTTTTGTTTACCTGTCTCAGAAGAGAAGAATGTACTGCAGCTCCCAGAAGACTTCACTGTTCTGTTTCTGTTTTCCATTCAGAGGGAGAGAAAAAACTTACTGGGAGTCATGAGACTCTTGCTTCTTTTTTTTCCTGCTCATCTCTGTGGTGTGCTTTCCCTAGCCATCTCACCTACAGCATTAGAGTAAAGACTCTCTCTCTCATTTATTTAATTTATTCACTTAAATTCCTATTATATTGTGTTATCTCACATTCTGTTATCATACTCAGTAAATTAATTATATCCCTTAGCTTGCTGCCACTGTTTCCCCCCTCTGGGTCCATCTCCCTATCTTACTCCTTCTTCCTTTCCCAGGGCATGATTCCATAGGTCCCTCTGCCCCATTACTCATGGAACCAAGCTGAACCAGACCAGAACCTGTGTGACCATGAAGAAGAGGATATGAGCAAGTGGAATGGAAAATCTGCCTTAAGCCCAGAGGCATGGATACAAGAGTTGCAAGGAAGATAATCAAAAGCTGACTTTCAGGAAATTGGCTGCTCCAGTTTCCAATAGGCAGTTCCCCTAGACAGGGAAAATGGTCTAATCCTATTTCTGAGGTTCACAGTGAGCCTTCTGTTTCATATTCATGAGAAGTGAGTAATGAATACAATAACCAGAACTGGAGGGGCCTCCAGCTGGGTGGAGGAAAGGAACAATTGTTTTTTTGGGCTTTATGGACTTGATGGCCTGGCATATCAGTATCACAGTAGTATAATGCTATATTGGACACTGGTGCTCAATGTACTCTAATGCCTAATGAAAAAGTACAGTAGAGAGTGAAGGCTAACAGTGGACTATTGTGGCCTGAATAAAGTCATCTCATTGTTCAGTGCTCCCATGCAGGACATACCAGAACTTCAATACAAACTGGAGTCAAAGTGGTATACCACAACTTATATCACTAATATCTTTTACTCAGTTCCTTTGGTGGCAGAATGTGGGTCACAGTTTGCTTTCACTTGGAGGGGTCTCTAGTATGCCTGAAATCAACTGCAGGTGGAAACACAGCCCTACCATTTGCCATGGGCAAATCCAGACTGCGCTGAAAACAGAAGGAAGCTCCTGAACACCTGCAATACACTGCGTGGGGCAACACAGCAGAGGAAACTTTTGAGAAAAAGAAGAAAATAATCCAAATCCTTCTGAAAGCCATAAAGCAAAGGTCAAAGGACCTGCGTGGGAAACCCAGTAACCCACTTACTAGGAATAAAAAGGCAAGATGAACATCATCAGATCCCTAGGTATGTGATCAGTAGAATAGCTGCTATGTCCATCCCAACAAGTAGTAAGGAGACATAAGCTTTCTTAGGTGCTGTAGGATTTTGGAGAATGCATATTCTGGAATACAGACTGATTGCAAATCCTGTATATCAAGTAATGTAGAAGAAAAAAAATGATTTTACATGAGGTTGTGAGCTACAGGCCATTGAACAAGCCTTTATTCTGCTCCCCATTTCAGACTTTCAGGTCAGGGGTAAGAGCAGAGTAGTGATAGTTCATGCAGTAGACTTTGGGCCGGTCCAGGCTGGCCAAGATATAAAAACATCTTTACACCATAGCTAAGGAAAATGGCCTAACATGGAGCCTCTGACAGAAAGCATGGGAGACCTGAGCTCTGCCCTTAGGGTTCTGGAGTCAAGGGTACTGAGAATCCAAGGTTTAATATACTCCAACTGAAAAACAGATATTGGCAGCATATGAAGGGTTCCGGGCTGTTTTGGAAGTGGTTGGTACTGAAGCACAGCTCCTTTTGGCACACCTACTGCCTGTTCAGGGCTGGAACTAAAAAGTAGAGTCCCCTCCACACATCAACTAATGCTATGTGGAGAAGTAGGTCACACTGATCACAGAACAGGGAACTGCAGTTGTTCAGGTATCTTAGAAGTAATTACGGATTGGCTTGAAGGCAAAAATTCTGGGATACTACAAGAAGGGGGGGTGACACATGCTGAAAAGACTCCACTATATAATAAACTGACAGAAAATGAGAAGAAATATGCCCTGTTCACTGATGGATCCTGTCGCATTGTGAGGAAATATTGGGTACAGTAGGCCACATAATAGAGCCTTACATGATAAGTTTCAGGAACTGCTGAAGGAGAAGGTGAATCAAGACAATTTGCAGAGATGAAGGCCATCCAGCTGGCTTTAGATATTGCTGAATGTGAGCAGTGGCCAGTGCTCTACCTCTGTACTGATTCATAGATGGTGGCAAATACACTAGGGAGGTGGTTACAGTAGGGGAAGCAGAACAAATGGCAGTGCAGGGGCAAACTCATTTAAAATACTGCATTGTGGTAAGGTATTGCTGGTAAAGAGCATGGCTATAAAAATACATAATGTAGATTCCCACGAACGCAAGAGTTGTGCTGCTAAAGAACATCAAAACAATCAACAGATAGATCAGGCTTCTAGGATCAAAGTGCTTCAGGTAGATCTGGACTGGCAACATAAGGAAGAAACATTTCTAGCTCAGTGAGTGCTATGCCTCAGTGATTGACCACCCGAGGTAAGGACTGGGTCAGCACTGGGAGCACAGGTGAAGGCAATTCACCTGTGTGACCAAAAGGGGAGGAGCCTAGCTAGACCCCATTTAAGGGCTGACTACGCCTGGGGAAGGATCTCTCCTGGGAGATCTCCCTTTTTGGGATATTTTACTGCAAGCCTAGATCTTCAGATATGGGTGAGCTTGATTGTTTCTTTTTCACGATGATAAACTTTTCAACTATAACACCTGCAAAGTAACACCCTAACTGCAATACTCTTCCAACTGTATATTTGGTGAGCCAGGCAGGCCAAAATACCAAAAGAACAAACAAAAAAATTTTGTAATATTTTTAAATGGGCCAGGGGGAAAAACATTAACCCCCTAGACAAAACCATCCCTGGGCAGACCTTAGGATTTCTGGGATCATCTTACTATGAATTGGCAACTGTAACTGAAAAATGGGGTCCCCTGAGGGTTACAAGAAATATTTCTTCCCCATCCCACATGGCAGATTAGTTTCATGGATTGAGCAAAGATATATTAGTTACAAAAGAATGGCAGCAGGGTGGAAAGTGTTACGGTCAACAGGCCAGAAATCTCTAAATTGGCATCCATTACTGTACACCCTGACCTTAGGTAGAGGCTATATGCTGCTATCCAATATACCAGTGAAAATCACTTGATAATAGATTGGTTGATGTCAGCATGCCATGTGGTTTGGCCCAGTAAATCTGACATACCATAATACACAGGTTTATGGTTCTCCATGGAGGATCTTCAAAACTATATTTGCAAATTGGGTATAAGAGTGGCAATATGCAAAAACACATCTGAAAGCTCAGACCTGGAAAAATTCTTAGCAGGCCTGAGAGATCTGATCCTGCAACAGGCCCCTTCCCACGTGTTTGGAACTCTAGTTTCTGTACTAAAACAGCTATTAGCCTCAGAGGCTGTGGTTCAACAGGCTGCTCAGCTGGTAGCCAATCTAGGAGAGACAGAGTGTCTTCAGACCAGGTGCAACATCTAAGTGTTGGAAGAGGCAGAGGTTTTTCCAGTAACTAAAACTAGGAGACCTACCCTACAAAATCCTCAATCAGGATCCATATGGGTATCCTGAAAGCAAATGTTTAACAACTTTATCCTGGCTGGGGTTCAATTTGTCCAATCATGTCCTCCTTCAGCTATAAAAGCAGTTGAAGAACAATCAAAAATTTCAAAATCACCCCCCCCAAAAAAAACTTGGCAAACTACCAACAACAAGGAACTTGGAAGATTTTTCAGTTCCTAGTAGAAGAAGCCTCCTCAGGTGACTCGGGCCATGATGCCTGAGCCATGGGAGGTAAAAGATCTAGCCATAGAACATTTTATGGTGTGACAGGGGATGTTAGTTCCCCTAGGGCCTCTGGGCAGGGCCAGGGGCTCTATGTTGAGTTAACAATTCTTTAGTCCTGATAGAATATTCAAAGGGTTATCACGCTCACTGATACAGGTGCAGAAACATCAATATTTTCTGGGAATCTGACTAAATTTAATGGAGATAGAGTGATGATTTGGCGGTTTTGGGAGACAGACCATTTCTGTCACCCAAATGTGGTTGGAATTGGGGATTGGGCATCTTCCACCCCAGGAGTATCAAGTGTCTATTGCCCAGTCCTGGCATACATATTTGGCATAGACATTTAATGGGGTCTGGCTCTCCAGATGACTGTGGGAGAGTTCAGACTTCGACGGAGGTGTATCAGTGTCTGGGCAGTATAGGCAATATTGAGAGGCCATGTGAAGCATGAACCTAATCACCTGCCAGATCCAACTGATTACTAATATAAAGCAGTATACTCTCCTGGGTGGACAAGATGAAATATCAAGGACTGCGAAGGAATTAGAAAAAGTAGGCATTATAAGACTTGCACATAGCCCATATAATTCTCTCATGTGGCCAGTGTGAAAGTCAGATGGCACATGGAGAATGACATTAGATTATAGAGAATTAAATAAGGTTATTATGCCTATTCATGCAGCCATACCCAATACTGCCTCCTTTATGGACACACTGAGTAGGAAAATAAAAGCCTACCATTATGTCCTAATTTGGTAAATGTGTTCTTCAGTTTTCCAACTGCTGAAGAATTGCAAGATATAGGTTGTGTTTTCATGGGGAGGCAGGCAGTGGACCTTTTAGGTCCTGCCACAGGTGTACATGCATTCACCAACTTACTGCCATACCTTGAAGCATGTGACCTGGTAAACTGGGAAAAACCTAATAACATTAACGAGCATCATTATATTGATGATCTCCTATTGACATCAGACTCAATGGAGGCAGTAGGACAGGCAGCAGAAGGAGAAATCCTTCTGGTGTGTCCCCTCAAGGGGATTTGATGTTGGATCAGAACAGCCAATTATTTGGGTTGTGTTATGTCAGTTGCTAGATAATACTGAATATTCTGTATCTTCACTACTGTGATTGCTACATGCCTTATGAATGGCATTATAGTAATAATAACCTAGAGTAAAGAAGAATTAATTCTAATACAACCATTACTGGATTCAACATGTGTCAGTCCAACACCATGCATCCTATTGGACCTGAAGGACTGTTATAACAAGAAGAGCTCACAGTTATTGATTAAAGGAAGTCCACAGACAATTTACAGAGATGGCCAGTAGGCTGTAGGAGTGATATCTGTTTGTAAGCGTAGATATCAAAAAGTAGAAAAGGTGATGGTAGTTAATGAGAATATATTGGAAAGTATGGAAACTTAGCATGATGTAAATTATAAGGAATAAGAGATGGATATTGTCCTGATTTTGTAGAATCATAGAATCTTCATAGAATGGCTTAGGTTGGAAAGAATCACACAGAATCACAGAATCAAAGAATGGCCAAGGTTGGAAGGGACCTCAAGGATCATGAATCTTCAACCCCCCTGCCACAAGCAGGGCCACCAGCCCCAACATTTAATACTAGACCAGGCTGCCCAAAGCCCCACCCAATCTGGCCTTGAACACCTCTAGAGACGGGGCATCCACAATCTCTCTGGGCAGCTGTTCCAGCATCTCACCACTCTCATAGTAAAGAACTTCCCCCTGACATCCAACCTAAATCTTCCCTCCTTCAACTTAAAACCATATCCCCTTGTCCTGCTGTTACCTACTCTTTCAAAGAGTTGACTCCCCTCCTGTTTATAGGCTCTCTTTAGGTACTGAAAGGCTGCAACTAAATCACCCCACAGCCTTCTTTTCTCCAAGCTGAACAAGCCCAGCTCCCTCAGCCTGTCTTTGTGGGGAGGTGCTGAAGCCCCCTGATCATCTTTGTGGACCTCCTCTGGATCCTCTCCAACAGCTCTCTGTCTTTCTTGTACTGGCAGCTTCAGACCTGGACTCAATGCTCCAGATAGGGCCTCACAAGTGCAAAGTAGAAGGGGACAATCACCCTCCTGTACGCGGGGGCCACCCCTCTTCTGATGGTGCCCGGGATTCCATTTGCTTTCTGAGCTGCAAGAGCACACTGCTCATGTTAAGTTTTTCATCCAACAGGACCCCCAGGTCCTTCTCCACATGGTTGCTCTCAATGACCTCTCCTCCCAGTCTGTATATATGCCTGGGATTCTTCTGGCCCAAGTGCAAACCCTTGTACTTTGCTGTGTTGAACCTTATTAGGTTCACCCAGGCCCACCTTTCAAGCCTGTTGAGGTCCCTCTGAATGGCATCCCTTCCTTCCACCGTGTCAACCTCACCACTCAGCTAGGTGTCTTCAGCAAATTTGCTAAGGGTGCACTCAGTTTGGTCATTGATGTCATTGATAAAGAAGTTAAACAGCACCTGTCCCAAGACAGACCCCTTGGGGACACCTCTCGTGACTGGCCTCCACCTGGACATAGAAAGCATCTTAAAGATCATCAAGCTCCAACCCCTTTACCAGAAGCAGAGTTGCCAGCCACTAAATCAGGCCCCATCCAACCTGACTTTCAGCAGCTCCAGGGGTGAGGCATCCATTTCTCTGGGCAACCTGTTCCATGCCTCATCACTCTCTGAGCAAAGAATCTCTGCCTAATATGTAACATGGGAATTTCTACTCCTTCCGTTTAAAGCCATTTCTTCTTGTCCTGACATTATGAGACTGTGTAAATGTTGCTCCCCTTCCTGCTTATAAGCAGGGGAACAACTGGGTGTGAGCATGAGTACAGCTGAAAAAAAAAGAGAAGGCTGTGACTGAGGTGCATTACTGCCTCACATCTTCTCCCTTCCCTTATTCTGACTGCAGAAGGTACAGATGATCTGTTTTTTTGGAGGTGTAAAAGATAATAATCCCTACATGATGCAGAATGCAAAGAAACAAGAGGTTAGTCCTCATACTCATCACATTGTCTTGCTCTGGTTAGTCTGATAATTTATGAAAAGAAGTCGCAATATTAACATAAATTAGTACTTGTTTATGGACTTCTATGGAAGAACTCCAGGCTTATATTACAGAATAAGGTATGAAGGAGGTGATCTATGAAGACACACATGAAAATCCAGACCTAGTTAAGTTTTCAACAGAGATGAAAGAACTCATCTTACAACAGGAACCTCCACACCAGAATGGCATACTAGTGTTTACACTGAATCCCCTAGTGGCCTTGGAGGCCATTGTCCAACAGGCTGCCCAGTTGGTGGCCAACCCATAGGAAGCAGAGCACCTGAGAGCCAGGCACAATACTAGGACACTGGAAGGGGCTGAGGTCCTCCCCATAACTAAAATTAGGAGGCTAACACCACAGATATCTTGACTGGGACCCACTCGGGTATCCCAAAACAAAATGTTTAATGATCTAGTCTGGGCTGCAATTCAATTTGCAAATATGGATCTCCAGCCCACTCATGTTTTCCTTCAGCTATGGGAGCAGCTAGACCCTCAGAAAAGCAGAGGTGCAAGTACCAGTGAGAACACAGAAGTAGGAATACTTCATGATTCCTAGCAAAAAGGAATGTCAGGTAATGTGGGCCACTACGCCTGGGCCACCTGAGGAAAAAAACTGCCTAGTCACCCATTTATTTGTGTGATGGAGGATGACAGCCCTCATGCACCTAAGCCCCCAGATGGGATCAGAGCCCCTATGTTGAATTAATTATTTTTTGATACCAAAAGAACATTCAGTGAGTGATGGCATTAGTAGACATGGGCTCAGAAACCTCAATTATTTATTGTGATTCAACTAAATTCTATGGAAGTAGGGTGATGACTGGTGTATTAGGGGAAAAGAACATCTCCATAACTCTGTGTATGGGAGCTGCTGAATCACAGCCTGAACCTTTGATTAGTTATC
>JAPSGF010000041.1:199790-230211 GCA_035772895.1 Perdix hodgsoniae
TATTATTTTTCCTTGATAGTACACTCTGACATAGTTGAAGTTGGGGATTGGGCATCTCCCACCTCAGGAGTATAAGGTGTCTATTGCCCCAGTCCCAGAGTATATACTGGATACAGATATACTGTGGAATCTGACTTTCCAGACGACCATGGGAGAGTTCAGACTACAAGTATCTGGGCAGTGCAAGCAATATTTAAAGGCCATGAAAAACATAGCCCTATTTTCCTGCCAGAGTTGCACCAGATTAATAATACCAAACAGTTCAGTCTTTTTTTGGGGGGGAGGGAGGGAAGGGCAAGAGAAAATCTCCAGAATGGTGCAGGAACTAGAAAAAACAATCATAAGACCAGTATTGCCTCCCAGGTGGACACACTGAGCAGGGAGATAGAAAGCTACCATTATGTCCTGGACTTGGCAAGTGCAGTCTTCAGTATTCCCATCCATGAAGAATCACAAGACCAGTTTGCATTTAGGTGGGGAGGCAGGCAGTGGACCTTTTAGGTCCTGCCACAAGGGTATGTGCACTCACCTACTTATTGTCACAATTTAGTGGAGCTTGACCTTGCAGATTGGAATAATCCCAATAACGTTAAACTGTACCACTATATTAATTGATCTAATGTTCATGATCACTTTCTGACCTGGTAGTCTCAACCAGAGTGCAGACAGAACCCCCCGCAATTTGGGAAGATGCAGTCAGAGACCTACTACTCCAGCTGGACTGTCACAAGTCCATGGAGCCAGATGGGATTCACTTGAGAGTGAATCTGAGGGAACTGGCAGAGATGATAGCCAAGCCGCTTGCCATTATCAGTGCTCTTTGTTGACTGCTGAGGTCCCAGAAGACTGGAGGCTTGCCAATGTGACTCCCATCTGTAAAAAGGGTTGTAAGGAGGATCTGGGGAACTACAGGCCTGTTAGCCTGACCTCGGTGCCAGGAGAGGTTATGGAGCAGATTGTCTTGAGGGAGATCACGTGGCATGTGCAGGACAATCGGTGGATCAGGCCTAGCCAGCATGGGTTCATGAAGGGCAGGTCCTGCTTGACCAACCTGATCTGCTTCTATGATCTAGTGACCCGTCTGGTAGATGAGGGAAAGGCTGTTGATGTAGTCTACCTAGACTTCAGCAAGGCCTTTGACACTGTCTCCCACAGTACTCTCCTGCAGAAGCTGACAGCCCATGGCTTGGACAGGTACACTCTTGGCTGGATAAGGAACTGGCTGGAAAGCTGGGCCCAGAGAGGGGTAGTGAATGGAGCTAAATTCAGCTGGCAACCTGTCATGAGTTGTGTTTCCCAGAGGCAAGTTTCAACAAGACCAAATGTTGTGTCCTGCACTTTGGCTGCAACAACCCCAGGCAATGCTATAGGCTTGGGGTGGAGTGGCTGGAAGACTGCATAGAGGAAAGGGACCTGGGGGTATTGATTGATGCTCAGCCGAACATGAGACAGCTGTGTGTCCAGGTGGCCAAGAAGGCCAATGGCATCTTGGCTTGCATCAGGAACAGTGTTGCCAGCAGGAACAAGGAAGTGATTGTCCCCCTGTATTCAGCTCCGGTGAGGCATCACCTCAAATCCTGTGTCCAATTTTGGGCCCCACACTGCAAGGAAGACATTGAGGCCCTGGAGCGGGTTCAAAGAAGGGCAACAAAGCTGGTGAGGGGTATGGAGCACAGGCCTTATGAGGAGCGGCTGAAGGAACTGGGATTGTTCAGTCTGGAGAACAGGAGGCTCAGAGGAGACCTTATTGCTCTAACTACTTGAAGGGAGGTTGTAGTGAGCTGGAGATCAGCCTCTTGTCTCGTGTAACTAGCAGTAGAACTAGAAGGAATGGCTTCAAGCTGCGCCAGGGGAGATTTAGGCTGGACTTTACTGCTTTTCTGAAAGAGTGGTCAAGCACTGGAATGAGCTGCCCACGGAAGTGGTAGAGTCACCGATCCTGGAGGTGTTCGATGAATGGTTGGATTTTGTGTTGAGGGACATGGTTTAGTGAGAACTATTGTTGATATGTGGATGCTTGGACTGGATGATTTTGAAGGTCTTTTCCAACCTTGGTGATTCTGTGATTCCATTATTCTATGTTGATGTCAGACTCACTCACTGGAGGCATTAGAAAAAGCAGTAGATTAATTGACTGCTGCTCTACAAGAGAAAGGATGGACTATAAACCCACAGAACGTGCAAGGACCAGGCCTGCTGGTGAAATTCCTGGGTATAGTTTGATTGGGAAAGACCAGAGTGAGAGAATAGACAAGGTTCAAGTGTTCCTAGTACCTACTGTGTTGAGGCAGCTGTGAGATGGCTGATCCAGGGGAGCTCAGGTGCATGACAGGATCCACCCCTTTCCAGACCTCATTTAAAAGGGTTGGCAGCAGAGGTGAGGGCATATCTCTCTGGAGATCCCTGCATACCTGAGACTTTCTGGAGGTTAGCAGCTTCTTTCACTTGTTTCTGTGCCTACTACTGTTGCATTTTAGTGAATTCTCACTTGCTGCAGCCTATAATCTTACTGCTCTGCTGTCTTTGTTGTACTTCCCACTGCATTACAGCATTTTAGTATTTTTCCTTGTTTTCTGTATCTAGGATTCTGGTTCCATCTTGACTTTCTTCCTTTTATGGAATACTTTTTTTTTTTTCTTTGAATTATAAAGTTGTAGAGTGAGATCCTGCCTATTCAGCAGCCTCACAGTACCACATGTTGTTACAGTATAATACAATAATGCTGTTACAATACTAATATTGTAATTAAAATCATGAATAATTCATACTGTTGTTGTTCTGCACTATTTAAAATTTAAAAAAAAAAAGTAAAAAAAAAAGTTAGATGCTCTAGAATCAATGGTAGATGGATTTCTTCTGCTGCCTGACAAATTAGAAATGGTACCTGATTTAGTTATGGAGATACTAATTCTTACTCCCCGGAACACGCAGGTAAAATATATATAGGGCATGACTTTTTACTTTGTTAGCCTATTTTCTGTTTATATTTTACTTTATCTAAAATGCATGAACTGTGAACTCTCCCTACCAAAGAAACTCATAGCTGGCAAGGCTGGACTTTGTTTCATCTCCTTCCCCTCTGAAGGTATGACTCAGAGTGAAACAGCTACTACAGGAGGGCCTTTGAAGCCTTTTCTAGTTAAAAACTACAACAGATATTTTACAGAATGGTGATTAAGATGCTCTCACAGAAAGTAAACAATGGTATTTGAACACACTCTGGCAGGGGCTAGAATTGAACTGGATATTTCCCTTCCTGAATAAGGAGCTGGATCATTGAGATATTGAATGGAAAGGGACACAAGGTAACACTAACTATATTTTTCATCTTCCAGCTATCTTTTCACAGGAAAATGTGGCACATCACTAGATTTGAATGAAAAGATTCTGTATCGTGTTCAAGCCAGAGCAACTGCGTACTCATAACTATTCCTCTTGTGAATACATTTTTTTAAGTAGAGCACCTTCTGTGTCACTAATGTCAGCTTTGCACTGATATGACAAATGACTTACCTTTCCCTAGGGTTTTCCTTATAAGCTAGTTTAGATGGTTCCCCATGAGCTTTGAAATGAAGCGATCCCAGATTGTAACCAATATTAAATATTATATTAAGTATATTGTCAAAAGAATCTAAGTCACAGTAAATGATTATGGCTCCCATCTGAAACAGCTGATGCACCTGCATGCTAGATCCTGCAGTGCTGACAGTGTTAAACTTCAAGCCTGCTGTAAAGGCAAGACACAATCTGTTTTAACTGTTCTTCTTGAAAATGAACATGCAGATTATATGGAAGGTGGGGGGGAAGGGGGGAAAGCACACAGATACTGTGGTAACAGAAGTGACTAAATGATAGAGATTAAGTCATATATAAAATCTTCATTGATAACTAATTCATACCAGTTTACTCAGTATCTCCTTCCTGAAGATCATTTGAGAACCATCAGAATTTTGCCTGAATTAGTCAGAGATGTTCATCTTGAATCAATGCACAGAGATATATTACACTCTAGACATAAAGATGACAATATGCAATAAGAAGCATTTTTTGTGTTCTGTTTTTCTGTAATTAACAGTGTTTTGGTGTTCAACACTAAATGACAAGAGTAACCTTCCCTGTGGAATATACTTTGAGAAGTTTTAAAAGCTTGATTCTATTTACTGTAGTCTTTTTCATAATTAATTGAATTGATTTTCTTGCTATAATTCTGCTAAAATATCTCTTGTCTTCACATATTTCTGTGATATAGCAGTTTTGCAATATTTGCCATATTAACCAGCATAACATAATAGTAAAAGATGTATCGTCTTTCATTGCATTGATAGTTTTCCAGATGATGTAATTTCTCAAGAATAAGTTTCATGTCACAGTGAAAGAATGTTGCTTTGTTATTAAGTGCTACTTCCTCAGAACAGTCTCAAATTCCTCCACAGGGAAGTAAACAGATATTTCTCATGACTACTCCCATATTTTCTATAGTAAGCCTTGAAGGCTGTTACAGATATCTCGCGGCATTCAAAGACTGTGTGGACCCGCTGTCTAGAAACAGCATTTGCCTCTGCTTAGCATGAGGCCATTGTCAGTGATTTGTGCAGTGCAAAGGAGCATGTTATATCTTAAAAAATATTCATTGCCGCATGATAGGATTTTAAATTTGTGTTCCTTTGGAAAAAAATAAAATAATATTATTTTCCCTTCTTCAGCTAACAGGACAGGAGAACCATTAAAGCCTTTGAGTTTCCAGTAAAAAATTCTAGCAGTCTGAGAATGAACAGAAAGAGTATGAAACTTAAATAAAATAATTCATACAGCCTACGAAATTATTTTAAAAGAAATAATGATGCATTTATGAAAGTAAAAAAAAAAAAAAAATTGCCTCTACTACTTCTTTGTTTTTTAGAATTAGCCTTACACATCACTTTATACTTTTGAAATCTTCTGCTTTTTTACAGACTGCTTGAATTTGTGCTCCAAATGTAAATGGTGAGACCTGTTTACGTGCTTTTGGAATGGACGTATTCTTGGACATAACAACAAAATAAAATCTTGAATACAATCACATACAAAAATAATCCTCAGTCTTGTCCCATTCAAGCATTTAATGAGTAAGAGATTTCCTGGAAAACATCAGTAAACACTTTTCATTTAAAATGAAGAAAAATATCTAACAAGCAGGGGGAGTTGCTCAGATCATCCTACTATAACATGCAGTTTGCTATGCTTACAGATTCTTTTTTTTTTTTTTTTTTTTTTTTTAATTAAATAAATCAGCAGTTACTATCCTTCCAGGAAAGTGACCTCATTGCTCTGGTACCACTGTAAAGGGAAAAATATAATGACTCAGATTACAGATAGGGCTGCATTCTGAAGTCACTTGAATCTGACAGTGGCAAGCACTCAAAGCAAGGCTGAAGATATTACAACAAAATAATATAATGTTTTGGTCCATTTGCAAGCAGTCATTTTGTTAATTTTCATGGGATTTAGCAAAGTAGGCATGATGCAGATGAGACCCTCCTTGGTGTCCTTAATGCTCAGGTTTATAGAAAGATGTGAGTTTAAAACTTAGTACTGCTGATAGGTGACTGAACTGAAAAATCAGATGCTGTGTGTTTCCAGAACTAAACCTGGGGATCTCTGAGCTAATTGAAAATCTGTTTAACAAATGTTGCTTGGAAGCTGTGTATAATGTCTTCAAGCAGAGCAGCTGAACATGTGTGACTGATTTCAAAGAGGGATAAGGCAATGAAGGCATCCAGACGGGTATTGCAGCTGTTCTTCATTAACCCCACCAAACAATAAATGTAAAATCAACAAACGAGTACATTCCAGCAGAAATTTGAAATGTAAGTGCTAATAGGAAGGCTAGACAGACTGGTTCTGGCAAGTTGAAAGAGTACTGCTGGAGAAAGCACTGCAAGTTTAAAAACTCACAACAAAGGGACTTTCTTCTCTTTCCTGCTTCCTCCTAGCCCACTTGCCCTCTGCTTTCTCCACACAAAAGTAATTATTTCATGTATGAGAATTTGATTGCTGGGATGCCCTCACTTTCAAGTACACAAGGGAGCAGGAACATGAAGAAAAAAAGACCTTGGAGAAGTAATAGGAGGTCAGATTCATTCTGGAGGAAGCAACAGGCCATTCATAACAATCCTTGGTGGATTGTCTTTGTAGATTATAGGAAATGGTGACTTTGCTCTGGCTCATCAGTGGCAGCAAAAACTAGGTTTGCCCAGTGCTATGATTAACTCCATGTGCACTTAATCAATGGCATGTTAAGACGTTGATTCAGACATGAGGAATATAGTTGGAGACAAATGGTACCACAGTAAATTTCATACAAGAGCTGTCAACAGGCTTGAATCTCATTTAAACTACATTTACTTCTTTCACTGTGAAATAGACTGTGCCTGCAAATACAAATCTGTACAGATCCATAAGGCTGGTCTTTAAACTGCATGGGACACAAAGAAGGGTAACGTAGAACTTGGAAACTGTCACCAAGGAAGGTGTCAGTTAGAGGAACACCTTCCACTTTGTTTATTAAGAGAAGTCATGTTGTTCCAGAAAGTTTTCTTTCTGCAATCAGAGCACACAAGAATACATCAGTGTCGCTTTACTTCATATCGTGTCCATACTGACTTCCCTGAGGACACAGATTGCTCATTCAAATCCCTCTTATAAGCTTGTTAAGCATCTTGCATCACCTGAAGACTTGTATCCAGTATTCTCCTGGGTGCAGATCAGCCTACAAGGCACACTTTTCAGGCTTGTTGTTTTGGGAAATGTTCTTTGAGTTTGTAAAGTAAGACTGTTTTCTGTTCCTGCCTGTTAACATTCCATAGGAAATTGAGATAGTTTTCACTGGAGACAAGTAACCAGGAAAAGTTGCTATTACTATGAAAAATGGAAAACTGTTGCTTTATGTCACATTGAAAAGTACACTTTTATCCAGAGTATTGGAATTACACCCTTTTCACAAAGAACAGCTGTGTATGCTGGTGGGAATGGCAGAGTTTGGTCTAGATCCAATTTGATAATACAGAAAAATTTTTTTTTGTTTGCTTTGGTTTGTTTTCTTTGAATATGAATGCTTTCAACAAAAACATAATTGATTGGACTATCAGCTCTGGAAGGTGCTGAGTATTCTGGCTCTGATCCAAAAGAGCACTTAAGCACATGCTTGAGTTTGAGGACTTAATTGCCAGTTTCACTTGGACTACTAACATGCTTAAAGTTAAGCAGATGATTAAATCCACCAATGCAAGAATGCTTAGACCTTTGGGGGATTAATGCTAGCTCCATGCTGTACAAATATTCTCGTTCTGTCCTGAATAACTAGGACAGACATTTGAAGAAAAAGAGCACCATGCTTTAAGACAAACATTCCTCTGATCACAGAGGTATTAACACTGAAACTATCATCACATTTTATCAACAACCTGTTAGCTGCATAAATAAGACAACTCACATCTCTTGAACCAAGTTTTTCATTATCTGCCACATTGGCTGTCCATAGATCCAGCGTAATGGTATTTACATGACCCATGTCTGTCCTGAACAATTCTCACCACCGTATCTAAAATCACCCTATGAGTGCTAAGCAAACTGCTGCCTGGCTGGTACAATACAGTATCACATAGATACATTTTCCTGTAATGTAGCATTAAGTTATCCTGGTGGGGTGTTGATCATGCTCCAGGATTGAGCTATGTTCATCCTTATCGTGTGTATCATATCTAATTATCAGTTAGGTGAAATAATCTATTCCTTCAAAACAAATTGATGCCTAGGCAAAGTATAAGAAATGGCCAAGAATAAAGTGATTTTCCTTCAGATCCAGGCAACATCAGATCTTTTGGATATAGAAGTACTGACAGCTCAAAGCAGTGAGATCCACAGGACTTCTACCTGGAGCTGCTTTCTGCAGTATGGTCTGTATGTTACTGGACAAAGGTGTCAGTCTGAAAGAGAACTTCTTAAGATCAGTGTGGTATAAAGAAGCCGGCATTATTTTATTACAACTCCGGATGCGTGAGGATAAATGTGCATGCCTAGAAAAAAAGATCTTCAGCTTCTATACATTACTTGTGTTACATATGTAAAGGTGTTCCCTGGCAATATATACATATTCAAATGCTTGCTCCAAAATCATAATCATAACATAGGATTCTGCCTCCTTGCACAAGCTCAGTTTTTTTTTTTTTTTTGTTTGTTTGTTTATATATTCTTTTTTATGGTGGTAGTCCTAGTACCCCTGATGGTAATCTCAGTGTGTTCTTTAGTAGAACTCTTCGGTCTTTTTATCTAACTAGGGACAGAAACTTCCTCTGTGGGATGCTTCACTGACTCCATCCCCAAAGACTAGTTATTACTGGTTCTTATCTTTGAGCTGCCTTGTGAATGAATTTTGCTATGCAGGCAGGAATCTTCTTCAAAAAATCTAATGGTTGTTATCACAAAGGAGTCACTCAAGAAACTAAAACTCAAGTTGGAGCGTTAGAAAGAAGGTATTTAATACCAGCGCTGGATACATGGGGGATACTCTCTTCCTATCACACATACCTTACACAACAATGTCTTCAATTTACACATATTCATTCAGAGGCCTTCCTAGAGGTACATGTGTGTTCCATAAAAGAAAATGTGGAAACTTCCTTATCTATACAGAGTCTCAGGAACCTCTCTTATCTATTTAAATACAAACACAGGGACCCTCCCCATTATCTGAAAAAACTACAAGCTTATCCATTAAGGAACTTAAAAAGTGTGTTGTATCACTGTTATCTAAAACTGTCACAATGCTTCACAAGAAGTAATATCAGCAACTGGCAGTGTGGTGTTTCCCATAGCAGGCCTACATAATGCAGTACTGGAAATGTTAATGGTTACAGGCATTTTTCTCCATAATGCTCGCAGTTTTGGTAACACAGCAGAGCTGGAGCATGGCAGCAATAGCTATGAAGTATCAAAGTAAAATACAGTGGAAGGAACAGCTTTTGCATGTTGTTGAAATGTAGTCTTTAGGCTTAATCAGTGATCCACTTGTGTTGACAACAAAATCTAACAGTCTTAAAAAGTATTTAGAAACAGAAACTTAAATTAATCATATCCTTTGCAATCTTTCTTCTTGTCCTCTCTTTTTGCACAATACAGTCAAGCCTTAGCCTTTTGACCCTTTTCGCTTCAGTTTCTGCTTTCAGGGCTAAATAACAGTTTTTTGATTTGATCTTTTTATTTATTTATATATATTGTTGTTGATTCTAATTCTTGGGGAAGGGGAGATGATATGCATGTAGTTTTATCTCTTTCATTTGAAAACTCAACAAATACAGTTTTGAAAATTAATAATTGTTAGCATGGAAAAAAATGTCTGAAAAATCAGCATGATTCAGTAAACAAAACAAAACAAAATACGGGGTGTGTTAAACTGTTGTTAATTCTAGAGGAAGACTTTTCCACTAGAACAATTCTTTGAAAAGCTGCGTAATCAGGTATGAAGTTGCCTAGTCTACAGATTCAAAAGGACTCCAACAGAGCTTGAGGACATATTGTTATTTTCATGAAATCTAATGCAATCTCTGCCATGTCCATAGGCAACATCTGGAATTAATTTCTGCTCACGATTCATCAGATTTCAGCAGCCTGGAGGGTAGAGAAAAAGGAGCAGTGCATCTGTTTTTATCAGATTTAAAGACTAATTTCAAAATGCTAAAAATGAATTGTTTTAAATTCTATCTCAAAATGCTTCCAAGGACCTGACATTTGGCAAATTTTAACAAAGTGAACCCAGTAATCTGCTCAGAAACTATCTGGGATAAAGGAGGTAACTCAAAGTTATTTGTGTTTTGGCTGCCTAGATGATTTTGATCATGAGAAAATCAAACTTGGAAGGAATGAACCCTTTGTTCTAGAATGAAGGAATTGGGAAAAATTTGCTCAAATAGGCTTGCTCAATTATAATTATCCCAAAAGGAAAGAGAGCTTTCTTTATTTGAATAAAGGCAGAGTCTACTGGGGCATTTTTTTCCAGTAGTATGTCTCAACCCATCAGAAGTCACAGCTTCTTATTTATCTTTCTTTCCAATGCACAGTCCTCCTTCCTCTTTTCCTCACTGGCAGAAGTATTCAAAGCTCACAGACTTTCCAGTTCATCTAGTACACGTTCTCACTTGTATGTGACATATTAGGCCTGCACAGTAAGTCCAGAGTTTGTAAGTTCAAGTTGATTATTGATCTTCCTAACTAAAACCTTTTTTGGGGAGAGTGTATAGACCAATTGGAAAGGAATTTGCAAGCTTTTGCACAACAACTTGTGAGCATGTGCATCTAATTCACTAGTCCCTCTGCAAATGATTTTATTTGCAAGGTCATCTTCAAGTATCAGTTATCTCAAAGGGAAGAGCATAAAAAAGGCTGAATTTCTTGCCTCACTGAAAAGTCACTAATTCGTTGCTTCTACGTGTGTTCTGCAGCTTTCGTGAGAGAGTCACAGTACAGTTTTTGTTCTGAGGCCTTCAAAAGATTGTTATGGGTTCGTCTCTAGTAACCAGTTAGCTGCAAGTCCATCTCTTAATCAGAAAAAGTGCAAGAATTCATAATTTTACAGTTCAGTATATCTTTGTCACAGAGTATGAGCCAAGTTACTTCATTCTCTCATTCCACCTTAGACTCTTTGCTTGTCATCAGGCCTGATGTTGATATATTCTCTGGGGTCATACACAGTAGTGATGCATACATAACTGTATAGAAGGAGCAGAGAAAGAAGTGACAGACCTATTTATTATACAGTTCAGTAGGCCAATGCCCAGTATTGGAAAGATATGTCAACCAGGCTCCCCACCTGGAGACCACATTAGTCCTAACCAATGAAGGAAGTTGGGGATCCAACTATCATCATTTTGCTTTAGTCCTTACATCAGTGATTTAATGTCCTTAGCTTTTTCCTTTTATAGCTGGGATTTGTCAGAGATATTGAAACAACACAACCCATTGAAATCCTCACATGCACGATTATGGTGTAACAGCAAGTAATCAGTTGCAGCATGATTCTACAATATGGCTGTGCAGTTTTGTCCCAGTTCTTGGCTTATAGTGATGATAGCTAGTGAAGTAACATTAATGGTTTTGGCAAATGCACAGGCCAAAGCATGAGCTGTCTGTGGCTATCAACAGTCATTGCAAGTACACCTGCTACTGAAACAGCTTCTATGCATCACAAGAAATTAATCTTTTCATTACAGTCACTCCTTAACATGAGGGTGTTTTGATTCTTATGGCATTGGGTATGGTCATAGGTGGGAAGAGCTATGGTCACTCTTCCTAGTGGAAAAGGCTTTTTTCTTCTTCTTTCTGCTAATAATTTCCATTACTTTGGATGCCTCATCTAGGTCCCCTCTGCATGCTCCTGCCAATTTTTACCATGATCACAAATCTGTCCCTAAAAAGTGCTCTTTTACTTTCACCATATTCAGTTAACTGAGTCCTACTGCCTGCCTGAAAGGCAGCCCTTGGAGCCTTCCTCTGTGTTTGTTCCTGCTCTGTGTCTCTGGGCTTCTTAGACTCCTTCATTTCTATGTTATATTACATCCCACTCACTGATATCAACTCTGGAACTGCTGGCATACCCTCATGTGTGTGGGAGGGGGCAAGGGCTGTATGTCAATATATAACAGCAAGAAAGCTGCTTTACTACATACAAAACACTGACTCAATATCAGGTTGTCCTCTTGCCATAGAAAAAGCAGCAGTGTTAGCTCCTCACAAGCTAGCCACACCCATATGTTCTCCTTCAGGCTGATTCATCTGACTAAGTTTCCCCATTTTGGGTCAGTCTCAATAAGAACAATATTCCCAAGAACAAGATCATCTTTGTTTTTCATACAGGATATATCTCCTGACACGTCCTCTTCATTCTAAAAAACAAAACAAAACAAAAAACAAACAAACAAACAAAAAAAAAAAACAAAAAAAAACCAACAAAAAACCAACAGAACAAACAAACGAGCAAACAAAAAAAACCACTTACTTTCCTTGGAAGAAGATAGATGTTAGTGATTGGAAATTATCCATTTCAGAACTATTTCATATGCCTTCCCCATTTTGTCTTTTGCTAGCCAGATGTGTTGTTTTATGGGAGCCATGAGGGTTACTGGGACTTTTCCCACCATAGATAAGTCCACCAGCACTGGCTGCTCACATGCATATTCACATATTCTATTTCCACCCAGCCTTTAGCTATGTAGCTCAGTGGGCTAGGACAGAATTCACTCAGCCATGGGCACCCGATTATTCCCTACTGATTATTTACAGCCCTTACTGTTCCAGATAGCTGATCAGTCCACCCTGAGTCTTGTGGTTTGAGAAACTGCTTTAACAACCATCTACCTTTTCAACTATTCCATTGTGTCAACAGTTTACAGGCTGGTTCAGCTCAGTTCCATGACTAGTGGGGCAGGGAGACCCACAGACTCACTTCTTGGGAAAAGGGAAAAAGTGGGCCTAAAAACAAAACAGTGGCAACAATCCGAGGAGAAACAAATAAAATGAAAGTGTCTGAAAGCTGAAGGCACCCACAATGAGATGAGCCAGAAGAAGAAAAGAAGTTTAAGTGACCTGCAAATGGCTTTTATCTTTCACTCTGAGCGGAAATGGTAACAGAAAAGTGTATTTCTCTCTGGTGGATGTAGCTCTTCTTCCCTTCTGGGAAAGGTACCTGGAACTGGAACATTAACTCTTTAACTCTCAGTGCACTACATGATGTTATGATGTGGAATAGCAATAACCAAAAATCATAAAATCATGACACATTGGTTTGGGGATAACATGAAGTATGGAATATCCACCATATCCCCTTCTGCTTAGCTCATTCCTGTACCAACTGGACATTAATGTCCCATTATCAGATTGTACAGTGTTTGTCATAGAAAGGTAGTTAAACCATTCCTTCAATCTCTTCACAGTATTTTCTCTACCTGGATGAGTCCAGAAACCTTCTAATCTGACCAAAACATTCTGTTTGCTGGCAGACTTTCTAAATGGCTCTATGTAGTCCACCTGTCAGATCTTCCACAACACCTTATCTTTCCTAATATAAAGAGCCTCCACTTCAGAGGATGTTATCCAAGTAGGAGATGACAGTTCTCATATGCAGAAGTCATCGTAGAAACCAGTGGTCTCTGGTAATATGGTATTCTCAACTTAGAGATCCAATGCTCTTGAATGCTCCTTTTTTACACTCCAGTAAAATTTCAGGGTTTGGGAAAGGGACAAGGGCATATTAGTGGATTAATCCAAAGAGACCCTAGCTAATTCATCCACCTAATTTTTTCACCTGTGTGATGGATCAGGCCCTGTCTGATGTGCTGCCACCCAGATGACCCCAAATTCCTTAACCTTTGTGATGTCCACGATATCTTTCCACTTCCTTTCCTGCAACACCTGGACTCGATTTGCTTCCCAAGCATTTTGCTCTCAGAAAGGGAAGTACTCAACGCACTCCTTGAAGACTACATAGGAATCAGTATATACATTTGGGGTTGTCCTTTTCTCTTATAAGTACCTCCCAAATTTCAACTAACTCTCTAGCCTGGGCACTGCCTTCTCCTTCACTAACCACTTCATCTCTGTTTTCTATTTGCCCCGCTAACACTCAGTATTTCCACGCTTTCTTTTTGCACCTGGTGGAGGTGTCTGTAAGCCAGACATTCCTTGCTCCCTCCTGGAATGAAGGGGCTTCCTTTATGGGAGAAGTGGTGATTTGCATTAAAGATTGCATGTTAATAATCTCCTGTATGGGGAGGGTCATAGGTGGCCCTTCTATAACATTAAAGAGGTGACAATAATGATTCACTTGAGCATACCACTTCCTTACTGTTTCCCACTGTGCTGCTCCAATGGATAGAAGTGTCCCTGCTAACAACAGCTTTAAAACCTTAAAGGACCCACACAGAATAACTGACCACTGTGGTTTGCCCTGTCATCTGGAATGCTAAAGTTACCACAAAGTGCCCATTTTCCCAGGCACAGTATTGTCTTTCAGCATCCTTAAAGCTGCACAATAAAAAACAAATTGGTCTAGACAGGCCATCCAGGTTACATTGCAACAGATATATTGAGAGTCCATATGTGGCAAATACCCCACAGTGGGCTGGTGGGGTGTATTGGTCCTAGGACCTTGTAAGTATTTGCCTCTAAAATTGTTTCAAGGCTTCCTCATGTATAGGAGACTAATTCCATGTAGCCCATTTTTGGATTAGGTCATACACAAGTCAAGCAATGATGGAGAAATAAGTGACATGCTTTTTCCAAAAGACTAATAAGCCCAAGGCATATTGAAGTTCCTTCTTCTTTTGGGGCATACCTATCTGTTCTAGAGTCATGATGGTGTTTGCAGGAATGCATGCAAGTCTATCTCTTAAACAATCACAAATAGTGTGAGAATTCACAGTGTTACAGTTCAGTATATTGTTGTAACAGCATCTGAGCCAGGAAGAATCATGCCACTTCATTTCCCAGAAATTTTTATTACATTATCAGCTATGTCACAGGTAATAGCACCACTGATCTGACTGTAGAATCCAGAAATGCTAAAGTATAATCCAAATTAGTGCACATTAAAATGAGATGTCGCAAAGAAAAGTTCCTGGCAGTGGCAAACCAGCTGTGAAAAGCTATCATCTGACTCCACCATTAGACAGATTACTGATTTCACATGTGAGTCAGTCTTGCACTGAATACAACTTGAGATGTCACTTACTAGCCTGGACCAACTGAAGCATGTCAATTGGCTGCAGACTGAAGACCTGATTGCTATTTTGAAGCACTAACTTGGTTTATACATCTGCATACACACAAAAGATCAAAGCATAGAAACATAGAGTTAAAAAGAAAAAAAAGAATTACCTTTCTTAAAGTCAGAACTTTCTGATTTCTGTTTGAAACAGAAGACCTTAGACTATACATAAAAGCATGATTACTTACATATATAAAATATAATATATATAATAAATATATCAATTATTACTATATCATATAATAATATGATAACAATATATATTTTAAAAATGGGTTTTATTAAAGTTCTCTCAAAGATTTGAAGAAAGATTGGATGTAGAAAATTATAATAGTAATGTTAGTACTGGCGTGGTAAGAATAGTGGGCCATATGGTTGTAGAAGCATCATAAGGCCAGAGGATAGGAGAGGAGCTATAAGAATGGCATGTGTTGACAGAACAAGTATTAACATTTAGATCCCAGAATATCTTTTTGAAATTTCTAGCTTGACAGCCAGAAGAGGAAATAAAAACAACACCATCTACATCTGTATTAAAACTAACAGCAGCAAAAAGGAAGTAGTTCTAGCCTTGTTCCAGACATCTATTTCTGAAAGCCATCAAATGCAGGCATGTTAATTCTCAACTTGAGGTCCTACTTTCAGTATTGGTTTATGAAGGAATTAATATATTTTATTAGTCACAGAAACATCATCATGCTGTGATGAAAATGGTCAGTGATCAAACTGAAGCAAACTTCCCTGGTGACCTAATTTTCCTTTCAGTTTTGCTCTGTAAATCAGTAACATATATGTCAAAGTTCACAGAGCAGCTACAGTTAAAATAAAGGTAATGAGGGAACATGAAAGGCTACCTGTGATTTTCACAATGATGCAACTGTTTAAATTAAATGTATATTGTTTCCATAAGCAGTAAATTAGGCCCTGTTTTAGTATTTGTTTAATCATATACTGAGATAAGTTGTAAATGCATCTCATATTTTAGACATAAAAGAATGTTTGACTTATTTTGGCCTGTAATTATGCATGGAAATACTCATTAATAGCAATTATTTTGATAGAATGTGTATTACTTTGCATCCATGGAATCTGAGCCAGATTCTCAATATTGAAGGTATTGATCTAGTTTCCCACAGTGAAACAAATGTAGAGATCCCTACTGATAAACAGTAGGTAACAAAATTAAAAAGCCTTACGTCTGGTATCTGATAGCAAAATCTGAATCAAAACATTTTCTGTTCTGGCAAATGAAGTTAAAATTTCATATATTTCAATACTGGACACACTGAAACCAAATTAATCCCTTTGCTTCCCACATTGCCTTGATCACATAAGCATGTATTCACTGTTAAGACCACACAAACATGAGATGCACTGACCCTTAAGCATATTATATACTTCATGCTGCCCAGCTTAGTTGCTTGAAATAAGGCAAGATGATGATTCCAAATTATAGCAGAAAGCTCCAGCAGAAACATGTGAAACAGGAAAAGCTATCATTAGTATACTTTCACTGAAGAGTTTGGTCACTGTTAATAAGAGCATTTAAACTGCATCTTTGTGAAGGTAGTAGTCATCACAGTGATTATGGTACTGGAAGACTTGAAGGGTAAGTATTAGAAGTTTTCAGCCATAATGAGTTCTTTCAGCATTTATTGTAAAAGTATTTATTAGAGTACATTTTGTAGGTAATAGTGAACCTCTCACAAGTATTTTCCAGATATTTGACTGCAATTTAGCATTAGTCAGGCATGAATTGAAAGACATAAAATGCCCTCTTCCCTAAAAAAAACATATATTGTTTTGTAACTTCCATCACTATTATATCATTTAATATTCATTTTAATAACATTAAGTGGTATTGAGTTAAATACGTACATTATCACTGGGTTTTCACTTTATTTCAGAAATAGAGTAGCATTGAAATATAAGAAAAAAAAAAGCATTAGCATTTTAATTTAAAGTCTGTCTCAAGTATTTTCTATTGGCAAATTTTTGCTATCCTCACAGTCAAGAATTCAATCCAGATTTTGCTTAAGCTTGCATATTGCATACAACTGTGATGATGCTTTTAATTTAAAAATGAAAATATATCTAGAGTACTTAGGAGACCTATAGTACAAAAAAAGCTCTTTGCAGCAGTAAAGACCTTTACCTTCCTACTTAAATTTAGCAAAATGTTTATCCTTGTTTCCATTAGCTACAGAAAAGATTTTACCTGTGTGATTATTGTAATGGTATTGTTACCCACCAAAAGGAGAGAAGTGACTCTGGTTAAGTTAAAGTTCTTCTGTAGTAGAATTCTCTTTTTCCTTCATGCCACATTATAGCTGACCAAAAAGGAGAGCCAGAAAGGAAAAAAACCCACATATTTCCACTTGCTTTACACTTGAGTATAGTTCACCATACCAACATACCATATGTTAACAAACCACAGAATCCTTTCTCTGAGCCTAGAAAGCTCTCACTCATACTAGCAAAAATTACACCTATGGAATTCTGGATAGTGCCCTCAATCTGGTTTGATGGCTTATGATTTCTTTTCACCACGCCTAATGCACTCACTGAAATCTGCTTGGATACAGTTCTACCTGAACATCAACTTATATATAATACTCAAGAGAATTTTCCTGTTCATAACAATCTGCCAAAGATTATTCTCTTTTAGACTTGTGTGCCTTTCTTATTAAGAAAACATGTCACTTAGACACAACTGTTCAGTTTTAGGAATGTTTTTTAAAAAAGAAAATATTATTTTGCTGAGTTGTGGCCACAGAAATTCAGTGATCAGAACACAATTTTAGGCCACTTTTCTGTCATTCATGTGATGAGGGATGAACCCATGTTACTACCTTTCCTGAGAAGGAAATATAAACTATTGTTTTCAAATTATTTGATCAGAATTGAGGAGGGAAGGAATTTTATTTTAAATCTGTTAACCTAGCCTCATAACTATCAGCAGTGCACAAGATGATTAGAAGCTCAGTGTGCTGAAGAATAGACATATATCCCAGATTCATGTCTGTTAAACCAGTTCAAATGTTATAATCAGGAAGTACACTAGTAGTTCTTACGCACTCATTGTTCTCCACCTGTGTTCTCTTTCTGGAGCAGAGAAAAAGAGGAAAGCTGGAGGGTACAGCGGTAGAATAGAAGAAGATATGAAAATGAGGGGAATGTGGAGAAGCAAATTCTACTTCACTGTACGTGAAAAGGACAAATTTCTGTTCAGAATGCTTTCAAAGATGATTATAAAAGCATCAGTTCTAATAAAAATCATGAGACCGGAGGCCCATTCTCTCCTGTGCTTAATCCAAGACTGCACAAGCAAAAATCCTGAGCAGGGGAAGAAATCATGCATCTGTCGGACACCACCTGTGCTCAAGATTTCTTCTTCTTCTCAGGTAGATAAATTGACAGCCTGTCGTAAGTCAAGTATACGATAGATACAAGTTTAAAAAAATCACTATATGCACTGTATCATACAGTAAAAAGAGGCAAGTAGGTAAAATTTCAGGAATGCTTTGGATTTCTGAGATTGCTGTTATGCTAAAATCGTTGAGAAATCCTGTTGCTCAAGTACACATGGCAAGCCATTGGTTTGCTGCATCACAGAAGCTGCTCAAAGAGACCTCTAGAGATCATCTTGTTCAAAAAGCATGCTCCCTAGACCAGGTCACACAGGTAGGTTTCCAAGTGGGTGTTGAACATCTCCACAACCCCTCTGGGCAGCCTGTTCCAGTGCTCTGTCACCATCACCATAAAGAAGTTCTTACACACACTTGTGCAGAAATTCCTATGCTCCAGTCTGTGGCTATTTCCCCTTGTCCTATTGCCACATACTGCTGAACAGAGTCTTCTCATCCCTTTGCCTCCTGCACCTTAGACACTGATCAGATCCCCACTGAGTCTTCTTCTTTCAGGGCTGAACTGACCCAGGTCACTCAGCCTTTCCTCATAAGAGAGGTGCTGCAGTCCTCATTTCTGTGGATCTCTGCTGGACACTCGCCAGGAGATCCCTGTCTTTTTTGTAACAGGGAGTCCAGAACTGGACACACCAGGGCAGAGTAGAGGGGGAGGATCACCTCCCTTGACCTGCTGGATCCCATTGGTCTTCTTGGCTGCCAGGGCATAATGCTGGCTCATGGCCAACCTGTTGTCCACCGCAACCCTCAGGTCCCTCTCCACAGAGCTCTTCTCCAACAGGTCATCCCCCAACCTGTACCAATTCTTAGGGTTATTCCTCCCTAGGTGCAAGGCTCTACACTTGCTGTTGTTAAACTTCATCTGATACCTTTCTCCAGCCTGTCCAGGTCTTGCTGAATGGCAGCACAGCCTACAGGCATATCAGCCATTCCTCCCAGCTTTGTATCATCAGCAAACTTGCTGAGGGTGGACACTATCTTCTCATCAAGGTTGCTGATGAAGTTGTTGAACAAGACTGGACCCAGAACCAACTCCTGAGGAATGCTGCTAAATACAGGCCTCCATCTGTGCCACTGATCACAATCCTCTGTAGCAGCATGCTGTGAGTTTCAGCACTATGCTGAACTAGTTCTGTGTCTTCTGCATTTCTCTTTGTAAACATCCTGTGACAATAACTTACTTCAGACATTAGATCATTTTCAACAACATTCTTCAGGAGTTATGCTTCAGACTTCAGAAATCCTTGTAATCTTTACACACCAAGTAAGGACCTAACAGATACTAGTTTTTGCTAGATGTCTAGGGCTTCTTTTACTAATGTCAATATGTGCAATTCTATTTTATTGAGAATAATACAATTCAGCAGGCTGATGGAATAAAACTTTTTTATTTTTAGTACTTTGCTTTCATTAGAATTGGCTACAAGAACATATTTCTTGACTCATACTGTTTTGTTCCTTTTTTTTTTTTTTATCTTTGATACTCTAAAATAAAAAAAGAATTACTTGGCCTGAAGTTTAAATGCTTAGTTTGTCTAGACTAAGAACTGAAAAAAATTGCACAAAGTATTAACAAAGGATAAAGACTTAACAGGATTCATAAAGGTTGAATATCATCTAGAGAAAAAGGAATTTTCAAATGCTTGGGAAGATAGTATCAGAAGCCAAAAGATCTTGAAGAACTGAGAAACTGGTCCAAAATAAACAATAAGAAATTGAAATCACCAGGAAAGATCACAAACATGAAGCTGTAACAACAACTGAAAAATATAAATATCATTATGTGATGTATACAGGAGTCTTTCTAGGGGAACATTACCCTTCAGCATACCTCTCCTGATAAAATTGCAGCAAGTGCACTGTTCATGTCACCTTTAGCACTAACGTTCAAAGAAGTTATAGCCATCCTGGAAAGACAAATCAACAGGAAAGTGATCAGAGATGGAGAATCCTGAAAGGCAGTATGTTTATGTTTTTAGTCCAAAAGACTGAAACCACAAAGACAAAGTGAATCAGTTTATAAAAGACTAATCAGTTGCACTATAATCCCAGTAGTCAAAGGACAAATATTGATTCCCCTTTACTTTTAATCAAGGGTATAATTTATATACAGGCTAAAAAAATAAAAGGCGAGGGAATGAAGGAGTGTTTTATTTTCTTCTAATAAGGTGAGGCCATGTAAGAAGATATAGAAGCTCTCCCACTCTACTTTGGGAGGTGATTTCTCAGGACATCTGGACCATGTTAGAAATGAAAACTGGAGGGATTTGTTTGGGCACAGTCCTAAATGTAAATATTCACTAGGAATTTCAAATCTTTGTCTAATACTATACAGTGAAATAAAAGTTAAAAACAAAAAACAACTACTACTGGAATTTCATTAGCCAAGATGATATTACAGGCAAATACCAAATATCAAGTCACTTTTTTGCTTGTAATAAGAGTCTATCTGCAGTGCTGTGTAAGGGCTAGTATTGCCCTTACAGTATGGTATGAAATATATGCAGTCACTATGAAGCTTACACTGAGATCAGAACCTGTCTCCTCATCATAGAGAGTATACATAGCAGGGAGAGGGCACCTGAGTACCACTAGTAGGTCAGATGAGGTTTGGTAGAGTAGGGGTGAAGCAAACCATTTGGACCCTCCCAAATCCAAGAGATTTTTTCCTTTCTTTCGGTTATTACCAAATTTCTGATTCTGTCTCTTATTAATATCCTTTATGCATTTCTTACCACCTCTTTATGTGTTCAGAAATGGCTAAAAGGAATGTAACATAAATAAGAAAAACTAACATGAAATTGGACTCAGAACTTGGAAAAAGGAAAGAATAAGCCTATGGTTTATGTTCTCTGCAAAGGTCAAATAAATATATAGATTTAATACTGGGAAACTACTGGAGTTACAGTGAAGAAAGGGTGATGAGTAGTCCTTGAATATTATCTACTCTCCCATTAATGGTTAAAAATTACTAGAGTTGTAATACAGCTGGGAGATTTGGACATAAGAATCCCCAGAGACTCACCCATAAAATTCCTCATTGGAGAACAGGTGTTATTCTAATTCAGCAACTGGAAGCTTCCCTAGTTCCATAGATACGATCTTGGTCTTGTTGCTTTGAAAGGTGTCAAACAAAGGGCAGAAATGTATATTTTCAAAACTCATGTCTCAGGAGCTGAATATCTTACAGTCCCAGCAATGTCCAAAGCAGCATTAGGAGATGATGCCACCTATGACATAGCACACACTGTTGCACAATGCTTGCAATCCTATGGTACTTAGAGGGTTAGGAACAGGGTCCTGCTCTGTTCCCAGTCACATGCGCATAAGTCCATGCTATTGCTTTCACAGAATCACAGAATCAAAGAATGGCCCAGGTTGGAAGGGACCTCAAGGATCATGAATCTTCAAACCCCCTGCAGGGCAGGGCAGGCAGGGCAGTTAACCTCCACATTCAGTACTAGATGAGGCTGCCCAGGGCCCCAGTCAATCTGGCCTTGAACAGTTCTAGAGACAGGGCATCCACAATCTCTCTGGGCAGCCTGTTCTAGCACCTCACCACTCATAGTAAAGAACTTCCCCTTGACATCCAACCTAAATCTTCCCTCCTTCAACTTAAAACCATATCCCCTTGTCCTGCTGTTACCTACTCTTTCAAAGAGTTGACTCCCCTCCTGTTTATAGGCTCTCTTTAGGTACTGAAAGGCTGCAACTAAATCACCCCACAGCCTTCTTTTCTCCAAGCTGAACAAGCCCAGCTCCCTCAGCCTGCCTTCACAGAGAAGGTGCTCCAGCCCTCTGATCATCTTTTAGACTTCCTGTAGACCCTCTCCAACAGCTTCACATCTTTCCTGTGTTAGGGGACCCAGATCTGGACATAGTACTCTAGATGGGGCTTCACAAGGGCAGAATAGAGAGGGACAATCACCTTCCTGTCCCTGCTGGCCACTCCTCTTCTGATGTAGTCCATTGGCCTTCTGAGCAGCAAGAGCACACTGCTGGATCGTGTTTAGTTTTTCACTCACTAGGACCCCCCATATCCTTCTCCACAGGGTTGCTCTTAAGGACCTCTCCTCCCAGTCTGTACATATGCCTGGGATTCCTCTGGCCCAAGTGCAAAACCTTGCACTTTGCTGTGTTGAACCTCATTAGACTCTCCCAGGCCCACTTTTTGAGTCTGTTGAGGTCTCCCTGAATGTCATCCCTTCCTTCCATTGCATCAACCTCACCACTCAGCTTGGTGTCATCAGCAAACTTGTTGAAGATGCACTCAATTCCATCATTGATGTCATTGATAAATGTTAAAGAACATCGGTCCCGAGGCAGACTCCTGGGGGACACCGCTTGTTACCAGCCTACGCCTGGACATAGAACCATTGATCACCACTCATCTGTGGCCTTTCAACCAATTTCTTATCCACCAAGTGGTCCACCCACTTAAATCTACATCTCTCAAATTTGGAGATAAGGATGTGGTGGGGGACCATCTCAAAGGCCTTGCACAAGTCCAGGTAAATGACATAGGTCACCTTCCCTTTGTCCACCAATGCCATCACTCCACCATAGAAGGCCATCAGATTTGTTAAGGATGACCTTCGCCTGGTGAAGCCGTGCTGGCTGTCTCAGATCACATGCTCATTCCTCATGCAATCAAGAATGTCATCCAGAAGGATCTGTTCCATTATCTTCCCAGACACAGAGGTGAGATTCACCAGCCTGTAGTTGCCCAGGTCTTCCATGCTCCCTTTTTTATAAATGGGAGTGATATAAGCCTCCCTCCAGTCATCTGGGACCTCACCTGACAAGGCAGCTTTAAGGCAGGTGTGTCTAGCCTGTGGACTATGAGCCACATATGGCCTTGGAAAGCTAGTAATGTGGCCCTACAAGATGGTAATTTTTTATCATTATTGTATGATTTTTAGTGATATTTTTCATGAGTTGATTGTGTGTAGCTCAAGCTCAGACTATGTAGGCAACAATGGAACATGTGAAAGGAAGAGCACAGTATGGCACCAACTCCACCTCTAGCACTCACCATACACCCTCAGTTGAATTAAACATGCATGTATTACATGTTACATGTGCTTGTGCCACATAGTGAGTAAAATGCAGTGATTAGCAGCACTAATATCTCAACCTACCTGTGTGCCTGTGAAGGCACATGTTTTTGTTATCAAGCAGTGTAAGAGATTATTCTTTTACACAATTGTCTCAAAGCATGCTGGAGACACAGATAGACAACTCCAAGCAAGTCCTGGACAAGGGTTGAGAAATCCTTTATCTAGAGAACGCTGATGGAAAAGTCCTGGGCAAAGGTTGTGAAATCCTTTGTCTGAGGGACAGAGATGGACAAGGCCAGAGGCAACAAGACAGAGATAAACCGCAGATTAATGGCCAGGAAACAGTCTTTTGTGTGGGCTTATCTTGAGGAAGATGGCCATCTCAGGAGGTGCTGCACATGACTCTTACCCAAGCCCCCAGGAATGCCACGATGGCAGAAGAAGAAGGATAAAAAGAGGACTTACAACCACGAGATTGAGGTTTTCTGGAAACAGATTCCTCATGAAGAAGAAGAGGTTTCTGACAAGAGAAGCCTCACCACCTGTCTCTCTCCCTCCTGGACTTGCTCTGTGCTCTACCAGCATGCTGAAGAAGAACAAGGGTGTCTGCCATCAGATTCCTCACTACGGAATTCCTGCATGCTAACGGACTCTCCTGGGCCTGCTACCTGAGTCCTGTTGCTTCCTCCCAGACTGGTTCTGTGACTTCTTCCTGCTACCTTCTTGCTGCCCAAGGCTGACCACGCTACTGCTCCTCTCCCCCTGCTGCTTTTGCCTTTGACCTTCAAAACAGCATGCAACGGGACTGCTGCTGGATCCTGGTGGTGACTATCCTCGCTTTACACAATTTTTGCTTCTTTCCTATCTCTTCTATCTACATTTCCCTTCTCCATCTCCCTGATTAGGATTTACAATAAACTGGTTGGACCAACATTTGAACTGTTCTTTCTTAATCTCATCAGTATTGATAAGAAAGAGTCGCCTGCATTATGGCACAGCAGCAGGAAGTTGGGCAGAGCTGGGACACTATTCTGAACAGAATAGGCAAAGTGTAATTCCATACCATGTGTCAGTATGCTGAAGGCTACAAAACTTTGGAGAGTTGTGTAGGGACTGTCACTGCTTGAGGACTGGCTGGGCATTGGTCAGCAGGTAATTTGATATTCTGTTGCTATCTGGGCATCAGTTGACAGGCAGTTGCATTTTTAGCTGGGCATCAGTCAGCAGGTAGCAAATAGTTGCATTGTGGATATATATCTACACAGGTCACACAAATAGTGCCTCCAATTTATTTATATGCAAACTACAACAGGTACAAAGAGCATGATAACACTATTGATAGAGCAAATTCTCAGCTTCAAAACACTGTTTTTCAAAATGGTCATCGCCATTAGCTATTCATTAAAGATTATCTATACCTTAAAGATATTTAGTTTCAACCCCTGTTCTATGGGTAGGGTAACCATCAGGCTACCCAGGGCTCCATCCAACCTGTGCTTGAAAGCTTACAGGGATGAAATATTCACAACTTCTCTGTGCGATCTGTTCCAGTGCCCTACCACCCTCTGAGAAAAGAATTTTCACATAACATCTAACCTAAACCTTCCCTCTTTAAGTGTAAAGTCATTCCTCTTGTCCCGTCACTACCAGACCATACAAAAAGTCAGTCCCTCTTCTGTTTATATGCTCCCTTCAAGTGCTGGAAGGCCACAGTGAGGTCTTCCCAGAGCTTTCTTTTCTGCAAACTAAACAAGCCCAGTTCCCTAAACCTTCATAAGTGCGGGATTCCAGTCTCTGATATTTTGCACTTCTCTAGACATCCTCAACAACTCCATGTTTGTCTTGCATTTGGGGCCCCAAACCTCGATGCAATACTTCATATGGAGCTGAAGAGGGCAGAGTAGAGAGGGACAATCACCTCTCTCACCTTGCTGGCCGGCCCTCTTTTCTTGTAACCCAGGATGCAGTATATATAAAGTTTTTCATCCACCAGGACCTCCAAGTCCTTCTCCACAGGGCTGCCTTCAATGAGTTCTTCTCCAAAGATTGCCCTGACTTAAACCTGCATTTATCTTTGCTGAACCTCTTCAGGTTCTCATGAGCCTACTTTTCAAGCCTGTCCACAACCCTTTGTATGACATCTCTACTTTCTAATGTATCAACTACACCACTCAGTTTAATGTAATCTGCACTGAGGGTGCACTTGATTCTACTATGTCATTCATGTTTAAGATCACTATGTCCCCTGCACATAGAGTCATTGACCACAACTCTCTGGCTGCAGTCACCCAACCAGTTCTTTATCCACCAAATAGTACAGCCTACCAATCCAAATCTCTCCAATTCAGTCATAAGGATGTGATGCAGAACCACGTCAAAGGCATTGCATGATTCCAGGTAGATGACATCAACTGACCTTGCTTTGCCCACTGGTGCCATCAGACCACCAGATTGGTCAGGAATGATCAACCCTTAGTGAAGCTGTGCTGGCTGTCTTGGATCACCTTGTCCTGCATGTGCCTTAAAATAACTTCCAGGAACTCCATGATCCTCCCCAGCACAGAGGTGAGGCTGACAGGGCAATAGTTCCCTGTGTCTTCCTTTCTATTTCTTGATAATGGGAGTTATGTTTTCCTTAGAGAGGGAGGGATATTGGTTCTCCAACCCCTGCCTAGGGGTTCAGGCATGTGAGAAACATGAGAAACCTGACTGGCAGCGAAGACTGAGGCAAAGAACTCATTTTGTTCCTTGACTGTTGCAGCCAGTTCTCCCTTCTCATTTATCAGAGGGAGTACACTCCCCTTTGCCCGTCTCTTCTGAACAATGCACATGAGGACCCCTTCTTGTTTTTCACAGTCCTCAGCAAGTTCTATCTGTGCCTTGTCTTTTCTAATTCCTTCTTTCACTTTTGAACATAGCAATACATTAAGAATTCTGCAATTGGCTACTGAGGGTAAATTGGTTGTATATTTTTTTTTTTTCCAAGAATGTAATAAAATTATAAATCTTGATATTCTTGATTTCTAGAGAAAATTTTGTTTAGTGTTTGTGGAACAATTCACTAAGTGAGGGTAATTTCAAGCCAAAAGAAACATGCCCATCCAGAAACATGCCGATCCAGTTTACATACAGTTTACCTCTTCAGGCTCAGTGACTTTTGTTGTCTGTCATCTCTATCTAAATCAGTTAGTTAACCAACATTTAATTCTGTCTTTCACAGTAATCTATATAGACTGAACATCTAACAGGAAGTTAGACGTTACCTTCAGGAGATAAAACCCTAGATAGTATAGAGTAACTGTAGCCTCAGGAGGTAAAGACAACGTCAAGATCTGCTAACATGCCTGAGAACTGTGAATGGCTTTGTCTTCTATAAATTTCTGCATGTCTGTTAACATTAACAATGTTTATATCTTATTATATGTTCATGCTACCAGCATTTAAAGTCAGATTACTCTCCAGGATCTGAAAAAGAACCACTAGGATCTGAGTATGATATAGATTAAAAAGAACTGATAACAAAATAAAAAGGCTTCCATTAATTTCCAGGCCTGTTTCATTCTCACACGTAATCCACATAATTCCCTCTTGCACTGCATTATATTTCATGACAAGTCCCTTTATTTTTGCAGAATATACAAATCTGTTTCCTTATGTCCTTCATTGTCACAGTAATAATTCTCTTAAGCCTTTTTTTTCTTTCTTTAAATCTCTGCAAGTTCTTGTTCATTTATTTGTTTGTTAACTGATTGTATAAATTGTATTGCTTTAGCCTTAGTATTTTTAGATTTGAGCATCTACTTCCTTCAATTGGAATCCATGGGCAGAAAAGCCCTCTGTTTTGTCTGTATACAGGTGTTTGGGAAAAAATGAATATGAAAATGCTCTCAACAGTTCACAGTAAATAATCAGATCTTAAATAAGTAGTGGAGACTGAATTTCTTTTCTAAAATTACATTTTTATGGAATTAGCTGGAAAAACAAAGATACTATTCTGATAATGAATATCCAAAAAGACAGAAAAGGCTCTTGGTTATGCCAGCAAACATAAACTGGCCTGGTGTAAATCCCATTTAAATCCATAGGAGAAGAATGCATCTTACTCAGGTCCTAATCTAGCCCCTATTTCCAGAAGTCGAATTTTCTCAGGTCTGACATTTCTAGATCTGTTTAATCACCTTCTCTGTCTCTCATTCACAGTGTCTAACTGCCCCATTCCAGAAGGAAACTTAAAAATATAACATATTAGCCCAGTTCACATGAAGCTCTGTACTCTAATAACGTCAGTGGCTATCAAATGCATGCTTGATGTACATAATCATACTAGACCTGTCCCACTGAGTGATGAAGTTAAACAGGGAAAAGTACTTTGTAAGCCCTAAGATACAGTCTCCTTTGATTTTTCTCCTCATCAGGGACTTGTTCTACTAGTCCAGGTCTCCACACACTAGATACAGGAAGAAAAATTCAATTCCATGTCTCATGCAATCTAGCTAGAGTTGTCTATAGTGCAGAATTTCTGTGTACCTGCTTTCTTCAGGTGCTGCCCTCCCAAGAAAGTGGCCTTGCTGCTATGCCATCTGCACTTCCACTGGCTGGGGACAAAGGCCCTTTAGCAATCAAAATGGCTGAGTTATCTGACAGCCATATTAAATGTAATCCAGATTAGTTGACCAAATGCTTCTGAGACCACTTGGTGTCTTCACAATAAAAGATTGAACTGTGATAAATCTGGAACTCAATGCCAGTGTTTTTTACATTAGTGTTCAGATGTCACCACATGCCCAGGTAACAGCATTGCTGTTAAGGAAGTGTCCTGTGCTCCCAGAAGCAGGAGGCAAAACAGTATTAGTGTAGGACCTGGGTGCTGTTAGCCAAAGAAATCCCTTCTGCTTATCTGAATACCACATGCTCTGCACAGCAACACTCACTCCATATCAGTGCATCTCTTGCTTCTTTCAAGGGCAAGGTATAACTGCAGCATCTGAGGCACAAACTCAGAAGTGAACGATCCAAGTAATTTACTGCAGGTTCAAACATCCTGTCATGGCGTTAACTAGATCAGTCTATGCCCGTGACAGGGGGGCAGTAAGCCCCTGCCCCTCTACTCCCATCCCGGCCCCACATAAAATGGGAAGGAAGGAGGGGGGAAAAAAAACAGCGGCAGCAATCTATGGAGGAAAACTTATTTTGCTAACTATGATATTGGAAATGCAAAATAACACAATATAATAAGATCTAATCGAAATTGAGACTAATAAATCAAATAAGATAGGGGGGGGAGAGTTCCCGAGACCGAGTCAAACCTGAAAAGCTTGGAACGGTTAGGAAATGCAACCTCTACACCCACTGCCAGGCAGTAAGAGAGCCCCCCCCCCCCCCGAAGGGTCAGATCCCATGACTTCCATCATGTACAGGGATAGGTACATAGAGCTGAAGCATCAACACTTTAGTTCCAGTACACTACATGATATTTTGATGTGGAATACTGAAAACCAAAAAACGTAAAACCATGACACATCCCTTATATACATTTGTAAGTTTTCTCTTATAACTTTCCCACCCACCTTTATCTCTCAACAAAACATTCCACAAACACTCCTTAACCATGCATGCAGGTGCTTACCCAATGAGAGCTATGAATAGTTCCTAGTCACACTTTCTTCCTCCAATCAGAATTATCATCATGTGGTGATCACACAGCTTACTTGACTTTGTTTTTTCCACTTTTGGAGGTGCCTTCGGTTTTCAGCATTGCTTTCTTCTGCCACATATCTTGCTCTGCAGCTTCTTCTCTGAATAGTCTTTCCTGTATTCCCATATAAAACTTAAAGTTTTTTGATCTTCTGTTTTTTAAGGAATGCTTCTCCTTCTTTCTTTACACTCAACAACTACAGATGTGGTTTTTATAGCTTCACTTTTCTGTAGGAGATCATAAAATAGAAGAGTTGTATGGAGAATCTAATATCTTCCCCTTTCTTTTCTCAGAGGTTAAAAGGAGCTTCTGCAAGCATAACTTAGGCTGCATGTTTTGTTGGTTTATTACACTTGTTTTATGCAATATGTAGAACAACAAGACACTTGGGCTATAGTACAGCAAAGTACGACTGTGAGACAATAAAATACATATCCTATTCCAAAATATTAAATATCAAGACTATAATTACATTAAGCTTTCTAAAACTTTGCAAGTAGGTCTTCTCCCAAAGATCAACTTTCTTCTTAGATGGAAGCATAAAAATGTATTTGCTAACTGACAGAACAAATCCATGACCATGTAGATTTTCTTCCAAAAATCTCCTGGGTAACACAGAAGAAGAAATGCTGCAGCACAATCCTTGTCTCTGCCTGGAACTGTGGTTCTGCTCAGAACTCTCTGTTCTGTCTCAAGACTCTAACATTTGACTGTCACATTGTCCCAGAGCTCATTACTTCAGTGAATTAACAGTCAGTGATCTCTTTGGTTGTATTTTAATTCAGGGCTGATGCTTAGCCTTGGGATGTTTGTTGTGACTGCCAAGTGATCCTACCACCCATGCACATGGAGCCAAGATTAACAGATCATTATCTTATGCTTCAGGTTGCATCAGCCTTCCACATTCAGCCTGGGTTGACAGATAAGCTAGGATTCTTCTCCTCTCTGTCTCCTTCTGTCTGTCTTAACAGCTCTGGTTATTGACTTTTTACTTATGTTCTCTTGCAAGTCCTGAGAATTGTGTTTTTAATTTAGATCCCTTAATCAGTACTCCTTCATTCTTCCAGCCTTCTGAAAAAATGGTCTCAGGCTGAGATCATCAAAGTTGACTGAAGATTTAGGTGCTCATATTCATTAGTAACTTAATTCTCTTGCACATTTTTGTGAAGCTCTGCTCTCAGTTTTAAAATTCCCGAAAAGCCAAGTACACATATGCATGTAACAAGGTCTGAACTACCATAGATGACAGAGACAATATACCCTCTAGTGACAGCAACAAAGAAAAGAAAAGAAAAGAAAAGAAAAGAAAAGAAAAGAAAAGAAAAGAAAAGAAAAGAAAAGAAAAGAAAAGAAAAGAAAAGAAAAGAAAAGAAAAGAAAGGAAAAGAAAAGAAAGGAAAAGAAAAGAAAGGAAAGGAAAGGAAAGGAAAGGAAAGGAAAGGAAAGGA
>JAPSGF010000041.1:235837-339994 GCA_035772895.1 Perdix hodgsoniae
TGTATCTATGTATCTATGTATCTATGTATCTATGTATCTATGTATCTATGTATCTATGTAGTTTCCATGGAAACAAATGGGAGGCATTGCTTTTGGAGCTACCTGCACGTTTTATACGCAGCCTAAAACAATCCTTCTCCAAGTGATGTCACCTAATCAGGCCAAAAAGCTGTATACTCATGTTTTAGGCTATGATTGCTTTTGCATGGTTCTAAAGGGCAGAAGAGAAAAGGGAGCCTAACTGACCCTTGCAGAAGCTCTAGGTCATGGGTGTCCGTGGCTTGCCTGGGCAACATTAAGTTAAGAGGAATTGTATTGGGCAGCATATACGTTTGTTTCATCAAAAGTGAGGCATCCTATTTATTTCCATGGAAACTACAACAGATATAAAGAGCACAATAACACTATTTAATACAGCATATTCTCAGCTATAAAAACAAAAACAAGAAATATTTTTTAACATATTCACCACCATTAGTTATGCATTTTCTCTAATGATGAACAAGAGCCTGCATGTCACACTTGTAAAAGTCTGCACCAGTGGAGATGACCCACTGTCACCATTGCCACTGCTGAAACACACTACCCACCACCTCACTGTACCAACTTCTGCTGTTTGGTCTCTATAAATCTTCAGAAAGCATCGATTAATGTCAGTGGGTGCCATTTTTTCCATGTGGAGGAATTCAGTGACACTCCCTTGCTTCACACACACCCCCATGCAAAGAACTATTTATGTCAGACCATTCCTCTGCTGCCAGCTGTCACATGGCAACAAAATGTAATGACTTTTGGTAGGAAGGTTCAACCTCTACTGCCATACCACCAACAGCTGCCTCTGACATTGTGAGCCAACATATTAAAATAGCATGCAGTACTTTCAGAGCAGCCTTCACGAAATATACAATATAGCTTACGTACATAAGTAACAAAACTCCATCTTTACTAATTTTTTTATTCAAACAAACAAAAAAAAAGGAGTAACAAGAACATAAAACTAGGATATTTGACCTCATTTTATGAAACTAAACGATCAGTCTACTTCAACAGAAATGGCTAAAATTCTTAGTGAGTTCTCAAGATGCTCATCAGAGACTTCTGATGAAATTTTACTCTTCCTGTGCTTCGTCCCTGAAAACAACTGTCCACAAATGTACATATTGCCAGAAAGCAATTACACAATGTATGGGAACTGCTGAGTCACAGCCTGAACCTCTGATTAGTCACCCGAGGTGAGCAATGTGTCAGCCCTGGAAGCACAGGTGAAAGCAATTCACCTGTGCTGCAGGAAGGGGTGGAGCCAGGCTCCACCTCTCCTAGGCCCATTTAAGTGCTGACTACCAGTGAGAACAGATCTCTCCTCTAGAGATCCACTCCTCAGGAGTTTCCTGAGCAAGTCCTCAACACAGGTAAGCATCTCATCTGTTCCTTCTTGTCCTCACTTTGCATAACTCTCTTGTTTATTCCATTATTATACTTTGATTATACACATGAATAAGGCAAGACTATAAATTAAGGGTGTCATGGTTTTATGATTTTTGGTCGTCAGTATTCCACACCATAACATCATGTGATGCATTGGGGGTGGGGTTTGGTGTCTGCCGGGTGTTCGTCCGTCGGAGAGGAGCTACGTTTCCCCAGGAGACTTTGCGGTCAGCAAGGGGATATAACTCCAAGCAAGGTCACCTGATCCTTCTTCGCTATCTGCGCTTCGCTGCCTGCGCTTCGCCATCTGCACTTCACCGTCTGTACTTCAGTCACTCAACTGGACTGCACTTCTCACCCCAGCATTGTGGTGAGGTCTATACAATTCAAACAGACTCTCTCTCTCTCACTGTATTTTACTAATACTATATTTAGTAAAATCATTTGTTCCACCTCAGATCAGTGCTGTTGTTTTCAAGTATTTTGGGGTCCCCTGCTTCCCCTTTCCCAGAGGTATGGATCCGCAGATCCCTCCGCCCTGCTGGTCACGGAACTGGGCCGGACCAGCCCATAAACCGTTGACAAAGGGATATTTTTCCTTGGCTAGACAGGTCTGTAAAAGTCTGGTAAAGGAACGTGATCAAATCTTCAAGCTGAATATCTGATTGCAATTTTACGCATTCAATTTGAAAATGCGCAGATAATGTATATATGTCAATTAAAAATGGAATCATAAATACACCACAATTATTTGCCTTAATTCGAGCTACCACTGCCCCTGTTCCCTGCCCATTTCCTGGTTTCAGCCCAGACAGTTAACAAGACACTGATGTTTCATTATTGCTGAGCACTGGGTGCACTGGCAGGGCTGAGCCAGAGTGATGACGCTGAAGGGCAGGGGGCATGCCACAGTGTGAGCTGCACTGGGCCATATACAGCCTGTGGGCTGTGGATTGTACGTGCTTGATGTAGGCCATACTCTTTTTTGAAAGGTGCCCTTGTGCTAATTGTCCTCCCATCACTAGTTAATAGGGCACAAAGAAGACCAAACATTCGCACACACACTTCCAGTGAAAATAACATAGTAACTCAGGAAGACAGTATGCCAGGTGCAGACACAGTGCCGCATGAACTTTTATCCAGGCTAAAATCTGGATGGAACTGCAACAGCTATGACCGTCTATGGATGATTTATCACTTTAGGGAAACAGATTAAGGTGATTAATTTTATACTTTGAAATTATTGAAATCAGTTCCACAGTATGGCCTTCAGGGCATGCAGTGTTTAAAAAAAAACAAAAAACACAGCATGAACAGCATGGGTAAAAGAAGGTTTTACTATTGAAAAGAGTGGAAACTTAACCTCAAAATTTGTGGGCAATGTGGGAATTTGTCTATTGTTGTTAACTTACACAATTTTTTCAAACTGGAATGTTTTTTTCTTAGCTCTTTGTCCTGCCCCTTCTTCTCTTCTTTGATTTCCAGTTTATTCTCTACTCCATTCTTTTTAACTTTTTTTTAACTCCATTTTTAACAGTGCTGAGAACTAGTCTCATAGTACTACCAGTGAATTTCTGCAATATGGGTCAAATAATTAATGATAGTACATAAAAATAACAAATTTGAATCTTCATAAAAATCTACATAAGGCTATACTCTTTGCATTTACAGCTAGTTCAGTTAGTCTGTCATTCACTGAGCACTCACTGTGAATGTGCCTGCTTTGTCCATTATTTGATTTCATTGCTGGCTGTAGCAATTGGACAGATCAATATGCTGGGAAAAGGTATTTCACCAGAGGTGCAATGATGGAAGGACCAGCATGATAGAAAGGTGCTGTAAATGAAGGGAAGAAGATTGCTTATCCTTATCAGAAGATTCCAGGTTTGCAGGGGAAATATCCACCGAAGAAGGTTCTCTCCAGCAAAAGGCCATTCCCATTGGCAGTCTGCCCTTAAATGGGGTCTAAAAGAGAGCAACCCTTCTGGTCACATAGGTGAATTGCCTTCACCTGAGCTCTCAGAGCTGACCCCGTCCTTTCTTCAGGTGATCAATCAGTGGTTCAGGCCATGACTCAACAGTTCCCATACACTGGCTTGACTGAGAGTTCTTCCTTGCATTTAGGGAGTAATGTGTTTAGGAAGTTCAGTGAACTCTCTAAGAAGAGAGAGTTCAGTGAAGCAGTGTTTTCCAAAGTATCCTTATCTCACATGAGGCATGAGAATATATCACAAGTTAGGAAAGACCAAAGAATGACATGCCCTGAAGACAAACTGAAATGTCTGGAAATGTTTCTCTGAGAAGAGGAGCAAATACAAGAAGATATCACAAGCATTTGAAAAATAATATATGATATGAGGAAATTATATTGCAAGCTTTTGTTCACAATAGTCCATAACAGAATAATGGTGTGCATTAAATTTCATTTAAGCGCAGGAAGTTTCAAAATGATAAAAGAGTCATGGAAGATGTAGGCACAGTAGGAAACAAAATGTTAATGAAGCAAATAATTTAATCAGATTCAGACTGAATTTTCACATGCATATCTGTAACTACTTGATAGCAACAAAAACATTGTGTCACATAATGCAAATCAAGATTTCAATTAATGTTGAAAGAAGTGGAATGAAGAGCTCTTTGCCCTTTTTACATCTGCCTACTAGGTCTTTCTCAGAGACCACATCTACCACATCTGTGTCAAAGATAAGACTTGATGACATGGCTATTAGTTGTCACTCAGCATGCATGCTAGTTCCTATTTCCTTTGAAACTGAATGAGGTTGCAACTGAATGTGACCACTTACCATTCCTGTCCCTTGCATATCATTATATGCTTCTAATACTATGCGTTGGGCAGAAGAGGAGATAAATGTGTGCTGCGCTAATTTATGTTGAAATCTGAGGGGAGTGAATTGTATGGTTACTGGTTTTCTTATCAAGACAAGGTAGGGAGTACTAAAACTAAAGGAAAATAAGATATTTCCTGTGGAGAAAAAAAAATCCTCCACAGGAGAAAAAAAAGCTTATAATAATAACAGTAAAAGATATATGTTAAAGAACAGGTATATGTTAAATGAATTACTTCATTATACCTTTTCAAACAGGCCTTCTGCCAGATTTCATTCCGCTGTAGTAACATAACAAGAAAGAACACGAGATCTGAAGCTGCCAGTAATCACTGTACTTCATGAGCTTCTTGGATTCACTAGCAAGTATCAAATTAAGGATCAGTAAAAGATTTTATGTAATTGCGGCCAGCAGGTATAGGGGATGGTGTCACAAACTGAAAGGAGAATATGCACTTGCAGTTTCAATGGCTTCAAAATGTACCATGTTTAAAGAGAACTCAAATGATTTGTTGAAAAGGAAACTCCCATTCTGTTCATACTTAGGTTTATAGTTTTTCTTTCTGCTAAGAAAAAAATACTTTCACATTGCTGGTTATGCTAGGCCCTGTTTTCCAAAACTGAAAATTAACAGTTACAGCAAAGTTGAAGCAAAGCAACAAGTACAGTAAGAGAGAAAAGATTTTCTCTATTAATGCACCTGTATTTAATTCATAACAAAAAGTCCATCAGAAGCTAGTAACAGATTGGAAAATATCTCTGAAGGCCATGTTTTTCAGTCACCTGATCGGACCATGAATAAACACTGAAATTAGAGCAGGTCAGACAGGTCTGTGTCCAGTCAAATTTAGAATTGCTCAAATAATTGAGATTTCACAGTCATCCTAGGAACCTGTTCTACTACTCGACCGCCTTTGCAAGGTGGCCCTTTTTTTGAAAGAAATTTCTTTATCAAGAAATCAGAATTTCTTTACAAACCTTGCAATTTAAGAAGTTTGGAGAAAAAAAAAAATGCCTCTATTGCTTTCCTATGCTCTTTTGAAGAGCCTTTGAAGTCTCTGCTGATTTTGTATGCTATGAAAGCTTTTTTTGTTGGCATTTTATTTTTCAGCTGATCTTTTTTTTTTTTCCCTTCTCCACATTGACAATCTTGCTACCCATTAGTACCTACAACACAGTTTTGAAGCAGAAATGCGGATGGCATATGCTTTAGTGCCAGAGCTATTTTCCTGTGAAAGAATCCAGAGTACTCCTGCACTGACCTGAGGTTTCTGGTTGTTATTAATCCCTTTTCCAAAGGAATATGAATCTCTCACAAGATTAGCTCTTTACCCTATTGGTGGTATTGGGAATTTATCAGGAATCTAGTAGTGGTCTAATGGGCATCAGAGTCTATGTACTATTTGCATAGCATGCATGTGAAAACACAGCATACTGTTTTATTCATACTTCACACTTTGTGCAGCTCAATTTAGAGGCAATGTTTTAGTCTTAGAAGAGTTCATTTGAGGCACAACATATTCAAAAAATTAGAAAAATCATTTCTAACACACAAAAAGTTTCAGTTTTCAAAATGACACATGTTGAATCTGCTTAGATAACAAGAAAAATAATTAGTGCAGCAGATAAAAAAAAATTACTGTACATTTTTGTTGTTTATTTTCTTATCATCTGACAATAGTTTTGAGGGCTTGAATGTCCAGGGCTGATAAACCATTCTATATAGGAAAAGAGTCTCAACACTCAGAATGCTGCTTAAAATGAATAATGGACAGATCCTCAAATTTTACGAGTTGCCTCTTCTGAATATGCTGGCTGTTTCAAGACTCATCACCCCTTCAAAACCTGTACATTAAATCAGACAATCAAAAATAGGAGAAGAATCAGTGACCAATAAATTATAACCAACTGCTGTGAAATTCAAATTTCTGTTTTCTCCACTGAGGAAATCAATTTTTCATCTCCTTAAATATTCTGTAGTATGTGCATATTGGATTTTGCTGTCTTTTCTGTTTCTCCTTCAAGCTTTTCACATTTCATACATGTAAATACAGATTTGGTTTGATGTCATTGATATTTCTGTGAGAGAAATAGAATGAGTTAGGAACACTGAAAAACTTTCACTCAGATTAACAAACTGCAATGAAATCATTAGATGAAAACTAATAGCAACAAAAAAATAGTTATATATGAATGGATTATTATGTTTTTTTTATTGAGATGGTGGGTAGATCTTGGCTCTACAGGATGTGGCACAAGATGGTAATCAATTAAATACACTTTCATTAGGAACATACAGGACAAGGGGTTTAAACAGCTGAAGAAGTCAGACTTACGTCACTCTCTTTCTGTCTCTCCGAGGTGTCCCTCCAGCTTTGTTCTCATTCCTTTTCCTTTCTTACAGTGCTGTACAGCAATATAAGCTACTAGGATGGAGTATGATGCCTTTGCAGAAGGACAGAAAAAAAATTTACAAAAGGTCTTTTCTGTTGGAGTTCAGAGAATGATACTTACTCCTGGAAGAGTATACTCTATCAGTATAGAGTAGAAACTGTTTGGAAAGTATATGGTACCTAAAAACTATTTTAAAAACTATTCTAAACTAGTTAAATTCTCTGCTCTCTTTCAACTCTTCTAAAGCCAAAAATGTTACAGGGTGGAAGAGAAGCAGAATTAAAAGAAATCAAATACCTTAGGTCTGTTTTTTATAATCACAAAGACAATTCATGAATATACGCACACATGAATACATGTGTACATGCATGCGTATATATGTATAAAAAAGCTTTCATAGAAAATAAATGGAATTGATATTATATTTATGAGAGAAGCTGTTTCTCATTGTTTAATTGTGTAAAACAGTGGAAAGTTAACAGAGGCTGAGGTCAAACTGAGAGGCAGTTGAAGACCTCTGCATGAGAGATTGAAGAAATATAAATACAGAAAAGGTGAATGATAATAAGAATTATAACAGAAAGGGAATATTCTTTGAGTAGCTGTCAGCAGAGGTGTTGTCATAGCCCTTTGTTTAAATAGTATCTAGGGCAGTGATGTTACTTTACAGGCAAAACTTGAAACAATTTCTTATTTCCAAGTATTTTTCTTCCGTATTATTCCTGTATAACTTAAATCAAGGGGGGGGGGGGGGGGGGGGTTTTTAAGAATTACAGAGATCTATTAAAAAACAGGTAATTCAAAAAAGCAGTAAAAGATTTGGGAGAAAACACTTTGTACCTAGTATGTCTGAAATAGAGAAGAGTATCTTATCATCAAGAAATGAACCTTGGAATAATCAGGAAGAAATTAATTCATTTATCAGCTACAATAATAAAGCAAATCCAACTCACAAGGTTATCTTCACAGGGATATTGAATATAAAACAAAAAGTGGTATATTTCTACTAATAGTGTCCATCTGAAATGCAGCAAGCAGCACTATTGATTATATCACTGTGAAGATAAAATGATTGGAAAAGATCTTAAAATGAATAGTAGGATGACTACCAACCTTAAGAGGTTCAGAAGGTTGTTTTAAGCTAGAAGCAGAAATATAAAAAGGAGTTTTAAAAATAATTATTCTTAAAAATATCTCTTAAAAAATTCTTCATAAAGGTTTAATTTAATTCCTAAGATCAATGTTATTAACTTTTATTAAATTTTAAAATTCTGTTTTCCAGTATTTGATGAATTGCAAAGAAATACAGTCTTCATTTGCCTTATTCACTCCTTAAATGAACTGATGATATATCAAAAAATGTGATTCAACAGAGTTGGGCAAATTTTTTACAGTTTAGTTTGATGTGCACTTCCTAGTTTTCTCCTATAGATAACTGATAATATTAAAATAAAAATGAATACTTCCTCAAACTTTTCACTTGCAATTTGTCAAACATTAGATTTTGTATTTTAATTTCCTTTGCAACATTTATGAAGATTTCTTTCAGTCCTTTATTGAGTAGTGAATGACATTAAATTTGCTGTTATCAGCTGTCAAACTTATATTTCACATTATTAAAAAAACTACTGAAGTCATGACCTTCAAATGTGATTCATTTATCAGTTTCACATAACAAGCCAAGTCTGAGTACATATACAAGTTGATTTGGAAAGCATACAATTTCATTTATTTCCAAATATTTTTATTAAAGCTTTACTCTTAATTCCTAATATAATCAGAAGATTTACTCTCCGGAAAATGAGGATTCAGAATACAAATGCCAAACTAAGCAGCAGGAATCTGATACAATTTGCTGTCAGCTCTAATCAAACTAATGAACAAAAATACTCAAATCACACTGTGTAACACTGCATAACTAGGTTTGAAGGGAGGAAGGGGGCAGTAGAGAGCCTGTCCATAACAAGGTGTGGGGTGATATAGTTAAGTTAGAGAGACAAGCTCCAAGCTGGAGACTTCAAACTTCTGCATGCTTGAAATCTCATGATGATGAAGGCAACAGGGAGATTAAGGTAAATTCTTCATAGTAATTAAGGAGTTACCCTTCAAGAAGGCGACAAGATCAGCTGTCCAGCTGAAGTGCCTCTACACCAGCATATCCAGCTTGAGAAACATACATGAGGAGTTGAAAGCCACCATGCTACTGAAAATCCATGGTGCAGTTGCTGTCACTGAAACCTGTGTAGAATAAGTCCTATGACTAGACTATGGCTATTGTTGCCTACAAGTTGTTCAGAAATACAGATGAGGAAGGAGTAGGGGAGGCATTGTCTTCTATATCAAGAAAGGAATAGAGTAAAAAGAGCTGTCCCTGAAGAATGGATACCAGCAAGAGAAACTACTACCAGTGAGAGTTAGAGACCAAAGCAACAAAGGAAGCCTTGTGGTTCACATCTACTTCAGGCCACCAGATCAAGAGAAGCCTGTTGATGAAGACTTCTTTCTCCAGCTGCAGGAGGCATTGTTGTCACAGGCTTTCATCCTACTGGGAGACTTCAAACAACCTGACATCTGCTGGAAAAATAGCCCAGTGAGCTGAAGTCATACCAGGAAGCTTCTGGAATGTATTGAGGGTAACTTCCTGAGACAAGTAGACAGCCCCACTAGGGAGGATTCAGCGCTGGATTTGTTGCTCACCAATGCTAGTGAACTGACATCAGGATTGGAGGCTACCTGAGCTGTAGTGGCCATGGAATGGTGGGGTGGGGTGGTTGACACACCTGAGGAACAGGATGCCACCCAGTGAGATATAGACAGGTGTACGGGAACTGTTGATCACAGCCTGAACCTCTGATTGACCAACTGAGGCAAGCAATGAGTCAGCTGTAAGAGCATAGGTGAAGGCAGTTCACCTGTGCTACCGGAAGGGGTAGAGCCTGGCTCCACCTCTGCTAGATCCCATTTAAGGGCTGATTGCCACTGAGGAAGATGCTCTTTCTGAAGATTGTCTGCTTCCTTGTGGAGTTTACTACAAGCCTATGATACTGGTGAGTAGTTCCATTTATTTTGATTATCTTTCCTCCGCAATAATCTTGCTAAGCCTAACCTTTCTACACCTATTGATTATACACCCTGGCCTATAAATCTTCAGAAGTTTTCACTGACTTTGATAAGAACTTATTTATCTGTGTCCTTTAGACAAAGGACTTCTCAACCCTTGACCAGGACTTACCTGAGTTTGTCATCAGCAAGCTTTGAGACTAAGGTGCAAACAAATAATCTCTTACACTACCATTGAGTCAAAGACTGTGTTTTCCTTTTACCAATTGCTTTGTCAATGCCACTTTTCCCCAGAGAGACTTACTGGTTGGCTTCACTTTTCACTAAGTCCAGGTTAAGGGCTCCACCACCCCAGCACCAAAGCAGCCAGATAGCGATATACTCGCCTGGACAGCAGCTACAATCATTTCACAAATCTCACGGTTTACCTAATGTAAGGAAGTATGTGGTTTCTATTTCTTCCTCCTCCCACTCCATCTTATCCAAACTTAAATGCTCTCTCTTCTAAACATTCTGACTTTTATAGATGCCTTTTCCTCCCTCATCTTGCTGATAGAGGCAATTGATAGTGTCACTAGTTGGTTCTGTAGTTGAACTGTAGGGCTTGTTGCAAGAGTGAGGGTGACCACAGGACTAGTTGTGAGAGTTGTGGCACCTGCAAAGCCAATCAGAGGTCTTAGAGGAAGAGTTGAAGCAATCATAAAGCTTGTTAAAGGAGTTGGGGCATATGCAGGTCTCTTTGAAGGGGCTGGAGTGACCACAGGGCTTGCTGCAGAAGCTGAAGTAACCATGGGGATGTACCTTGGGGTACCGAGCTCTTCTCTCACAAGGTATTCTTTGTCTCATGGCAATACTTGGAATAGCCACAAGACCCATAGCAGGAGCAACCACAGGACTCATTACAATGGCTGGAGTGACAGTAGAGTGTCACAATTCTCAAAGCAATGCAGGATCTGTTGCAGGATTCTGAGATGCTGCAGGGTCTATAACAGAAGTTGAGGGTCTGCTGCATTGCCATCAGATCCAGAAGTATTCTCCTTGAATGTACTAAATAGTATCAAGCAGAGTTTGGTAAGCATGGGCCAGGGCCCAGTAGGCTGCAGTGATTTATGCCCCTTTAGGGTTGCTAGGGGGACAGCAGATCTATTCCGAACATTCCTCTGTTTTTCCAGGATTCTGCAGTTGTTCAGAGGCAAGGTTCCAAACAATTGGGTTTGCCTACAGATCTAAGCACCTGCTCATACCACTCCATGTTCCCTGCCACTCAGAACTATTCTGCCTTTGTAGCATTCTTAAATAGTTGTTTAATCTTAAACAACCTGAAACACATTCATGACATGTAGTAATAAGGGCATGATGGTTTGAACATCCCAGAAATATTCGAAGTTCTGAAGAGTTATTGTAAGTAGCTCACAAGCTCTGAGGAAAAAAGAAAAGTGAAAGAGGCTGAAAGAAGTGTCCTCCCTTATCTCCTCCACAGCTCTGCTCCCTGAGAAGACAAAGTAAAATATGTCATTACTAACACTATTAAGAAAATGGCTTCCAAAACCCAAAGATGATAGCAAGGCTGAATACACACAAAACAGCAGTTTCTCAGTTGCCATTTTAATCATGATATATGCCAAGGCCAGACAGCATAGCAAAATAGAAACCTTAATTCAGCCTCCAGGAATGACAAACAGCACAGCATAGAAAATAAGCAACAAGCAAGGTTCTCCATAAAGAGGCGAAAACTAACATTGTGACAAGCAATTATCAAACTACCACAACACCCTGTGTTAACACTGTCCAATTAGATCAGCTGTTATCTTTATCCTTCAGGCCCTGTGTTTGGTGCCAAATTGACTGTTGTGGTTTAACCTGTGACTATGCACCACACAGTTCCATTCAATCTCCTCTCTTCCCAGTGGGATGGGAGAGAGAATTGGAGAAGAAATAGAAAACAAGTAGAACTTGTAGACTGAAATATAAGTATTTACTAAGATAGAAGAAAGGATAATAATGATTATATATGGATTTTTGTATTCACACTATGTATTATATATGTATTTTTTATTTACACTGAGATGTACTAGGAAGATTTGACTGTTGGTTTGGATTTCAGGAAATCATAGAATTATGGAATTGTAGAATGGCTTGGGTTGGAAGGGACCTCAAAGATCATCTAGTTTCAACCTCCCTGCCTCAGGTAAGGTTGCCAATTGCTAGATCAAGCCCAGGATCCATCTAGCCTTGAATACCTACATCTATACCTTGAATACCTGACTTCTGCCACACTGTCAATATCTTAATAGAAAAAATTCTATTGGCTAGTGATAAGCAATGGAGACTATGCAGAGAATAGTACATGGTCAAGGAGATTTGGCTTCTCAAAGAAAAGAAGAAATCTGTTAAGGTGATATCACTTTCCTCATGCGGTATGTCCTGCTTTCAGTGTTGTGAGTACTGAGATGGTACTGTAGTGCCAGACACTTGAACTAAAAAATTGCTGTTTGTCATCGAGTGAAGATCATAAGCATGCAGTAACTCCTTAGTAGACAAACAGGAATCTACAGGAATGCTCTTAGATGTCTTTCTTTATTTCCTTACAACATTTTCTTGCCCTATGTGTTCACAACAATAGAAAAACAAGTTCAACCTAAACATGCTTTCTATCTTGGGGTTTTAGGACTAGGTTATTTTGAGTTGGATTGCTACACTGCTTTTAGAGTAATAGCTACACTTAGTAGAAGCAGAGATCATATTGAACAAAGACTGATGCTAGGAATAGTAAAATCCTCATCTGCCAAAAACTGAACAATGTAATTCACAGCCCTGCTGTGTCTACAAGACTTTTGTGAAATGTTGGTTAAAAATGACAGCCCCTTGAAACACATTAAGGAATCATTTCTTGACGTCTAGGGATTACTGTGACAGCTCTTTAAAATTTCATATCTACACTCCATTCTTTGGATACTTCACTGTGCAATAGACTATGTATATCAGTTACTTCCATTTCCTTTTCTGTTTTGATTTTTTTGCTAAAGCTGAAAAATATCATCACAAATAAATAAACGAATGCAAGTCTGGAAAGGTTCATTGAAATCTCACCCATTTTAGAATCCTAAAAAAATGAACTAAATGTGAGTAGACTGGTGAGGCTGATTTCTGAGGATAGGAGCTGGAAGAAAATGTCTAAATTTGATGGAAATATGAATTTGATGAATAAAGTTGAATATTGAAATATGAATAAATATGAAATGTAGATGAATTACTATTTTAAGAATTCAGTCTCACACTACATTAAATGTTTGTATATTAAAATAATATACTATTAGCACAATATTTCATTGTGTTTCCCTTTTTTTTCCGTAAGGTGTGTATAATTAACATGTGACTGTGTAGCTAAATCTGTAGCACATCCCACAACATGCTATACAACGTTTAGTTAAATTCTCAGTCACTTGAGCACAGCTACAGTTTTGCATGACTTCAGGACAGCATCAATAAAATTTTAAGAAAATCAGCTCTTGATTTTCATGCAGAAGAGTTCTTCTTGGAATTACAGGTTGTACAAAAAAAAAAAAAAAAGCTGTAATATCTTAAGAGAAAAGAAAATGGGAAGCTCTCCCAAAACCCAGTAGCCTCGCTCTTCACATGCCCACCTTTGAAAACTGTAATGCACTCCTCAGTCTCCGACCAGGATCTGGATTTTGCAGTGAAGGTAAATCTTCATTTCTAACTTTACTGTTGAGTCCCCATAGGAGTTTTAGTGATACATTTTCAGCATTATCAGGAAAAATTTCCCCTAAAAATTCATTTTTCAAAGTTTAGTTGACTGAATTTGACCATACAAGGAAGTACGTGTCTTACAGGTTCTGATGGGTTTGTAACCTTTGTTGCAGGATACTCACCAGTGTCTGAACTGCTGCCAGCTGCTCCAATATGAAGTAAAGAGTTTGAGCAGATATAGTACCTTCATAATAAGAAGGATGGCTATCATATGTTCAGACAGTCTTCTGCAACTTCACTTCTCTCTTTTCCAGTCCTTACGTAGATTAATTTCTCACACTTCCAGAGGAACATCTTTGGTTCAGATTCAGCTCAAGTTATGAGAAATTTACCAACACAGTTTGTAGGTTCATCTTTGAAAATACAAAGAAATACACAGTTTATGTTTGCTTGCTTCACATTTTCTAATTTTAATCCTTATGTAAATGCTATTACAGTTGGTCAACTATATTATCAGATTTATACTTCTTTAAGATATAAAACTGATAAGTGGAAAATACATTTCTGTAAAAATGAAGACTCTAAAGCTCGTACATTAGTTTCTGATATTTTTTTCTTCCAAACTGTCCGTGAATGAAAGAGGTTTCAGGAGATAAAATTCAAAATCACATCACCACTTATCTACTTTTTGGGGGTATCTCCAAAAGTATTTCTACTTTTAATTAATGAATAACGACATCTTAAAATTATGAAGGTAAGTCTCTTCGGCTACATGTCTAAAACTGTAATGAAGAAATGCATTATGGGAGGTAAATGTATTATGAGGTAAATCACAGTAAGCCATTTTGATCATAGCCTGTATGTTCACATGGACATAAAACATCAGACTTACTGGAAACATTTCTTTCCATTGTCATCTTTTTCTTTAAAATATCTTTCATCTGGTATTTCCAGATTAAGATGAAAATTGAAAGCAGTACTCGTCACTGTTACACCAACAAAATTTAGCCAAATATAGTTTCCAGTAGAAAATTAAATTCATATTTTAGATATAGATGTCCATTATGGATCCATTTATCAAAAATATCTTGCAAATCAGCTGAAATTAAACTAGTGCCACGCACTTTAAAAGCACTGGCTAAAATCCAGAGTGCTAAAATGCAATGCAGAATTATAAAGACATGGGCATATTCTTTATGTGCACTGGCTGTGATCCAAAATGGTTACAGTAAGTAGGAGAATAAAATGTTACTAACAGGGCCCTCTACTCCTTATGTTAGTCCAGCAGCTATTACAGTACATACATAAATACGTGGTAATTATGAAATGAAGGCACACAAACCTCCAGGCATAGAGCCTTTCTGATCCTGACCACTACACCTGGACACTCTAAGGGAGTATTCTGGCAGTCTCAGAAATGACTAAAACAACTCTGCTTTTGTTCTTCCCTGTGTGGTGTGAATCTCAGATTAGCAAGGGCATTTAGGACTTTTCAAGGACACTGGACTGGACTGTAATTTACAAAATTTTGCATTCTTGTCTGTCCCTTCCCAGAAGACTGGGGGAGAGAATAGGGAAAAAAAAATAAAAAAAAAAAGAAAAAAAAAAAGTAGAATTCATGGATTGAGATAAAACTATTTACTAAGATTGAGAGCAGGAAAAGGAAAATAGTTATGACATACGTGTATATATATGTGCGTATATGTATAATGAGCAATGCACAAGCAACTGCTCATTGTCCACTGACCAATGTCTAGCTAGCTCCCCAGTGAGTGTAAGAGAGTAAGTAAGAGAGATGAACTACCACTCTCTTCAAAACTTCTTCCATGTGATGTCATATGGTATGGAACATGCCTTTGCCAGTTTAAGTCAGCTGTTCTAAATTTATTCCATTCAAATTCCTTGGGTCCTTCACTGAGAATGGCCTTGGCTCTGCACAAAACTGCTTAGCAGCAACTGTAATCATCAGTGTGTTATGTATGAACATCATTTTTCTCCTAGATACAAAATGTAGTATCATAACAGACTGAAAACAATTCTGTCACCACTGAAATCAAGACAGATATTAGTGTAGACAAGGTGAGAAAAGGGTGTTACTGATGGAGGGAAGGCAGAGTGTGAGCGCAGCCCACACTGCCCATTACTGCAGCATTAGGTGTGGGAGGTGGGTCTTGTGGCATGACGCATCACTGTTCTTGTCTTTGCTCAGGAGACCCACTCTCCTACTGATTGACCCGGAGACTGCAGGTTCAAACATGGTCTCTACCAGGTGGTGGGCTTGTGTATGGGAGCTGCTGAATCGCAGCCTGAACCTTTGATTAGTTATCGGAGGCAAGCAGTATGTCAGCCCTGGAAGCACAGGTGAAAGCAATTCACCTGTGCTGCAGGAAGGGGTGGAGCCAGGCTCCACCTCTCCTAGACCCATTTAAGTGCTGACTGCCAGGGAGGAAGGATCTCTTCTGAGAGATCCACTCCTTTGGAGCCCTTTGCTGTGAGCCCTCTACATGGGTAAGCGTTCCACCTATTTTCTTTGTTCCCCTTGTGCCTAACTCTTTTGTTGGTTTATTTCCACACCTTGACTATACATCTATTTTTGATTGTACCTTTCAATTATATTATTTTTCCTTGATTGTACGCTTGGCGAGCCAGGCAGGCTAGCTAAATACATCTAAATTTATATCATGTCTTTCCTCTGGAATTTTTGTAAATGGATCAAGGGGGAGAGCACTCTCCCCTTAGATAAAATGATACCGGGACAGATCCCAGGATTTGTGGGATCTCCCTATTATGAATTAGCGAGCGTCATCAAAAAACGGGGTCCTTTACGGGATATGGGACACACCTCCCCATATTGCTTAGCTGAGTACTTTCAAGGACTCAGCAAAGATACATTAATTACAAAAGAAATGCAACTAGCTGCCTCTATAGTAGCATGGCCTCTGCTAAAAGCTCTAAATACTTCTGAAGTGAATAATAATACCCTAATAAGTGAGAACCAACTTCTTAAAGACCGTATAGAAAAATTAGAACAGGAAAAATCAACCCTACTCCCCATAGGCCAAGTTCGCAATATTACAATAACTGATGACCAAGTTTCTGAACCAGTAGATCATCTTGATCAAGAAGATAAAAGATCCAAGTCGGATCTTGAAGCTCCTATTTGTCTAGAACCACTGGAAGTTCGTCCAATGGTAAAGCAAAAAAACAAAGAAAGTTCAAGATAGACCGGCAGGGGTGCCACCAGATCAGTGGCCCCCTACCCAACCTCGTTTGCACGTGATGGCCCGGCCGTACACGGCAACAGAATTAATGGATCTAGTGCAAAAATTCCGACAAAGATCCAGAGAAAGTGTACCAGCCTGGCTGTTGAGACTTCGGCGCTCTGGAACAGAAAGTGTCATAGTAAGTGGCCCAGAAGTAGCTAAATTAGCCTCTATGGCCACTCACCCTGCTCTCCGACAAAGGCTTTACACAGGTAGTCACCACACTGATGAGAACCACTCTATAATTGCTTGGTTAATGGCAGCAAGCCGTATGGTGTGGCCAAACAAAACGGATATCCCTGTAAATTCAGGAATGTGGTCCTCCATGGAGGACCTTCAAAACTACATTCGAGAATTGGGTTTTAGAGAAGCCATCTATGAAGATACATTTGATGGACCCGATATGGTAAAATTCACAGCAGGAATGAGGGACCTAATCTTACAGCAAGCTCCCGCTCACTTATATGGAACCTTGGTTTCCATATTAAACCCTCTAGTAGCCTCGGAAGCAGCGGTCCAGCAGGCTGCTTGCTCAGTTAGTAGCCGATTTAGGAGAGACGGAACGCCTAAGATCAAAATGTAATGTTAGATTATTAGAAGAGGCCGAAGTATTGCTGGTAACTAAAATCAAAATGCCAGCTACTCGGGCTTCTCAATCGGGACACATAAGGGTTTCTCGAAAACAGATGTTTAATGATTTGATCTGGGCTGGGGTTCAATTTGCTAAAATTGACCGCCAGCCTAATTATGTTCTCCTCCAGCTCTGGAGACAGTTGAGGGACAATCAAAAATTTCAAACTTACCCTAAAAAACCAAGGGTAAGAATCATAGAAAGAATGCCGACACAGATATGGCACTTTCAAGACTTTATTGTTCCCAATAGGAAAAAAAAGCCACCTCAGGTGTCTCGGGGTACAATGCCTGAGACATCAGAGGCAAAAGAATTATCCCTGGCACAGTTCATGGCATGATGGGAGATGTTAGTTCCCCTAGGGCCTCCAGACAGGACCAGAGGCCCTATGTAGAGTTAACAATTTACTGGTCCCGGGAAAACATACAAAGAGTTATGGTGCTGGTAGACACAGGGGCGGAAACATCGATTATCTATGGAGACCCATCTAAATTTCATGGAGATAAGGTGATGATTGGTGGTTTTGGGGGACAAACTATTCCTGTCACCCAAACATGGTTAAAACTGGGGATTGGGCGCCTCCCACCCCAGGAGTATAAGGTATCTATTGCCCCACTTCAAGAATACATACTGGGCATAGATATTCTATGGGGTCTGGCTCTCCAGACAACTGTAGGGGAGTTCAGACTTCGACAGAGATGCATCAGTATCCGGGCGGTGCAAGCGATATTGAGAGGCCATGCGAAACATGGGCCTATTTGCCTGCCGAAACCGCGACGGATTACTAATGTAAGGCAATATAGACTCCCGGGTGGGCATGAAGAAATATCAAAAACGGTGCAGGAATTAGAAAAAGTGGGTATTATAAGACCTGCACACAGCCCATATAACTCCCCCATATGGCCAGTGCGAAAGTCAGATGGCACATGGAGAATGACGATGGATTATAGAGAATTAAATAAGGTCACGCCACCTATTCATGCAGCCGTACCTAATATTGCCTCTCTAATGGACACATTGAGTAGGGAGATAATAACCTATCATTGTGTCCTAGATTTAGCAAATGTGTTTTTTAGCATCCCAGTTGCTGAGGAATCGCAAGACCAATTTGTGTTTACGTGGGGAGGCAGGCAGTGGACCTTTCAGGTCCTGCCGCAGGGGTACGTGCACTCACCAATATATTATCATAATCTAGTGGCGTGTGACCTGGCGGATTTGACAAAACCCGATGCCGTTAATCTGTATCATTACATTGATGATCTCCTGTTGACATCCGACTCACTGGAGGCAGTAGGGCAGGCGGCAGATTCGTTAACCGCCTATTTACAACAGAAGGGATAGGCTATAAATCCCCAAAAGGTGCAAGGTCTGGGCCTGTCTGTAAAATTCCTGGGGGTGGTTTGGTCAGGAAAGACCAAAGTACTACCCAGTGCTGTTATAAAGTTCAGGCATTCCCAGTCCCTACAACATCAAAGCAGCTGCAAGAGTTTCTGGGTATATTGGGTTATTGGCGTTCCTTTATACCTCACCTAGCGCAGCTGCTGAGGCCACTGTACAGACTCACAAAAAAGGGGCAGCTATGGGATTGGGGGAAATTTGAACAGGACACTTTTCAACAGGCGAAACTGGCAGTCAAACAAGTGCAGGTGTTGGGTATATTTGATCCTACCCTCCCAGCCGAGTTGGATGTTCATGTGACTCAAGATGGCTTTGGCTGGGGCCTGTGGCAATGCCAGAGTTCTGTTCGGACCCCCATTGGGTTCTGGTCTCAGGTTTGGCATGGAGCAGAAGAAAGATACAGCATGATTGAAAAACAGTTATTGGCTGCCTATTCAGCATTACAGGCAGTAGAGCCAATAACTCAAACAGCTGAAGTCATAGTTAAAACAACTCTGCCAATTCAAGGTTGGGTGAAATATCTAACCCACCTTCCTAAGACAGGGGTGGCCCAAGCGCAAACAGTGGCACGATGGGTCGCTTACCTCAGCCAAAGGAGCAGTCTGTCTTCATCACCTTTGAAAGAACTTCAGAAGATCCTCGGCCCAGTGACCTATCGTAGTGATGCACCAAGAGAAATACTGTTTGCTCCACCAGAGAAGAGTCCCATTCAGGAGGGGAAATATCCTATCCCTGAAGATGCCTGGTACACAGATGGGTCCAGCAAGGGTAACCCGAGCAAGTGGAGAGCAATAGCATACCATCCTTCGACCGAGACAGTCTGGTTTGACGAGGGGGATGGTCAGAGCAGCCAATGGGCAGAATTACGAGCTGTGTGGATGGTTATAACCAAAGAACCTAGTGATGGTATTCTGAACATCTGCACAGATAGTTGGGCTGTGTACCAGGGGCTCACTCTTTGGATTGCACAGTGGGCCACCCAGGAATGGACTATCCATGCCTGACCAATCTGGGGCAAAGACGTGGTTAGACATATGGAACACAGTTAAACACAGGACTGTATGTGTCTACCATGTTTCTGGTCATCAGCCCCTACAGTCACCGGGGAAACGATGAGGCTGACACACTGGCTCGAGTTAGATGGATTGAGAATTCACCATCTGAGAACATTGCCCGTTGGTTACATCAGAAACTACGGCATGCAGGACAAAAGACAATGTGGGCAGCTGCTAAAGCATGGGGACTGCCCATACAACTACCTGACACTGTCCAGGCATGCCAAGATTGTGATGCTTGCTCTAAGATGAGACCAAGATCATTGCCCGAAACGACAGTTCATCTTTCCAGAGGACACAATCCTCTCCAGTGATGGCAGGTCGATTATATTGGACCCCTTCCTCGATCTGAGGGGGCGAGATATGCCCTGACTTGCACTGATACTGCAATTGGGCTTCTACAGGCTTATCTGGTACCGAAAGCAAACCAGGCATATACCATCAAGGCACTCACTAAACTGGTGTCTACCTATGGGACACCTCAAGTCATCGAGAGCGACCAAGGAACTCATTTCACTGGTGCAGTGATACAGTGCTGGGCAGAATAAAATAACATCGAATGGCGATTCCACCTGCCATATAATCCAACAGGGGCTGGTCTCATTGAACGTTGTAATGGTATTCTTAAGGCCGCCCTGAAGACAGACTCCCAGTCCCTGCAAGGATGGACAAAAAGACTGTATGAAACTTTGAGGGACTTGAATGAAAAACCTCGAGTCAGCAGACCCAGTGCCTTGAGAATGTTGCAGACCACATGGGCCACCCCGCTTAGGATCCAAATTACGGGCACTAATCATCAGATAAAACCCCAGATCGGTAATGAAAATAATCTTCTGCTCCCTACCCCTGAGAACTTAAAACCAGGTACTCATAGGATAAAAAGGTTTTGGAAGGTGCAGGTAGGACCAAAGTGGTGTGGCCTACTTGCACCTTGGGGGAGACTGTTGGAGGTGGGAGGCTCAGTAGTCCCTCCAGTAATAGGTACATGGCCTACTGATATTGTGGTCAACACTCCGATCTTCATTGCTAAAGGGACCCCCATCATGTCCTTATGGCAGATCAGGACACCTCCTCTGGTGCCTGATATAGTTATGCAGCCGCAGATATCTGGTCAAAAAGTGTGGTACAGGCAGCCAGGACGTGCCCCAATACAAGCGGAAGTGTTGACCCAAGATAGAAACACGGCCTGTATCTTGCCCTGGAGAGTGGACCTACCCCTCCTGGTACCTCTGAAACATCTGTATTACTCCCCATGAGTCTTTGAACCTTCAGGATCACTGGAAGGAACATAATACTAACAAGGCATTCCAGTATTACAATCTGATCATGTGTAACGCCTGACGATGGTCTACATGGGACTGATGAAATATAGGATGGACCTGCACCTCATGACCGCATGCCTCCAGTAACATCATCCAGCACTGGCCCATAAAAAAAGATCAATGATTCACCAATCATCACTTGTCTTGAATTGTACCAACGTGCGTTGCAACGGAAATTGTATAAGTGTCGTGATATAATGGATCTCTGTAGTAGAGAAAGCTTACCCTATAGTCAACCTAATCATTTGGTTCACGCTGTGAAGGGGTGGAGTGTATGGGAGCTGCTGAATCACAGCCTGAACCTTTGATTAGTTATCTGAGGCAAGCAGTATGTCAGCCCTGGAAGCACAGGTGAAAGCAATTCACCTGTGCTGCAGGAAGGGGTGGAGCCAGGCTCCACCTCTCCTAGACCCATTTAAGTGCTGACTGCCAGGGAGGAAGGATCTCTTCTGAGAGATCCACTCCTTTGGAGCCCTTTGCTGTGAGCCCTCTACATGGGTAAGCGTTCCACCTATTTTCTTTGTTCCCCTTGTGCCTAACTCTTTTGTTGGTTTATTTCCACACCTTGACTATACATCTATTTTTGATTGTACCTTTCAATTATATTATTTTTCCTTGATTGTACAGCTTGCTACAAGAAGACTGTGGTAACCCAGATGGAGGGCCTGCCTGGAAATGTGTTGGTTCAGGTCTCTGACTGCAGGGAGTGTCTGAATCTGATGCTGCTAGGAGAGGATGGGAAGGATGCCACCTGTGTGAGGTGCAAGCAGGTGGATGAGCTGCTCAGCCTGGTGGTGGAGCTTAGGAGGAGGTAGAGAGATTAAGAACCATTAGAGAGAGTGAGAGGGAGATAGACTGGTGATGTGACTCTCTGTGAGAAAGGAGTAGAGATTGCAACCACCAAAATGTAGTGGACCCTCTCCCTTGCTGTGGTCGAACTGAGAGAGCCAACTCAAGAAGAGAGGAGGAATAGCAGCAGGTCCCACCTCAGTGATGCAGGCGGCACCCATCCCGACCTACCTCAGTTCCTCAGGTGCCTCTAAGTAATAGGTTTGAATTGGAAGGTGAGGTGGCTGAGAATGAAGCGGAGGGAAAATCTCCAAGCTTTTCTAAGGAGAGGTGGTCATCTCCACACTTGAAGACTGCCTCCTCCAGTAAAGAAAGGAGGGTGATAATTGTAGGTGACTCCCTTCTAACAGGAACTGAGGACCCAATATGTTGGCCTGATCCCACCCATAGGGAAGTGTGCTGCCTCCCTACGGCATGGGTCAGGGATAGTCTAGAAAGCTTCCTGGTCTTATTCACCCACCCGATTACTATCCCTTATTGGTAGTTCAAGTTGGCAGTGATGATGCTGCTGAGAAAAGCCTGAGGGCTATCAAAAATGACTTCAAGGGACTGGGGAGGTTACTTGACAGAGTCTTCTATCCTTTCAGTGGCAGGGAAGGACACTGAGAGGATCAAAAAAACCCTCCTCAAAAATAAATGGCTTAGAGGTTGGTGTACGCACAAGAATTTTGCTTTTTTTGACCATGAGGCAATTTACTCAGCTCCTGGCATGATGACTGCAGATGGAACTCACCTGTCTGCAAGGGGTAAAAGTATCCTAGCCCAGGACTCATTGAAAGGTCTTTAAACTAGGTAAGAACAGGGAAGGGGACAAAATGAGGGCCACTGGGGTTGAGTGGGTAGTTCGAGGCTCAAAACAGAGCTTGACGGGTAATGAGGGTGGAGTTCAAAGGGATGGAGAGTGGCAGGGGGATGCTGTTTCCCTAAAGTGTCTGTACACTAATGCGCACAGTATGGGAAATAAACAGGAAGAGTTGGAGATCTGCATGTGGTCGCATGGCCACGATCTCATTGCAATCATGGAGACATGTTGGGACAGCTCACATGACTGGAATGTTGTCATGGAGGACTATGTGCTTTTTAGGAAAGATCAGCTGGCAAGATGCAGTGGTGGAGTTGCTCTTTATGTGGGAGAGCGGCTAGAATGTGTTGGACTCCACCTAGGGGACAGTGGTGTAGCAGTGGAGAGCTTGTGCATAAGAATCAAGGAGAGGGCTGGCATGGCTGACACTGTTGTGGGTGTGTACTACAAGCCCCCTGATCAGGAGGAGGAGGCTGATGAGGCCTTCCATGAGCTACTGGAAGTGGCGTGACAATCCCAGGCGCTGGTGCTTATGGGGGACTTCAATTATCCAGATATTTGCTGAATAAGCAACATGGCCGGGCACATGAAGTCCAGATGGTTCCTGCAATGTGTTGAAGGCAACTTTCTGATGCAGATGGTGGAGGAACTGACAAGGGGAGGGGTATTGTCACTAATAAGAAAGGGCTTGTCAAGGAAGTAAAGGTCGGGGGCAGTTTGGGTTATAGTGACCATGAGATGGTGGAAGAAGCAAAGCTAAAAGTAGGATTGCTACCCTGGACTTAGAAGAGCTAACTTGGATCTGTTTGGGGACCTACTTGGAGCTATCCCGTGGGCTAGGGTGTTAGAAGGTAAGGGATCCTGTGAGAGCTGGTCGGCATTTAAACAGTTCTTCTTCCAAGCTCAGAATCAGTGTGTCCCTGTGAGCAAGAAATCGGGAAAGGGTGGCAGGAGACCTGTGTGGATCACAAGCAAGGAGCTCATGCACAAACTCAAAGTGAAGAAGAAGGTCCATGAAATGTGGAAAGAGGGTCTGACCACTTGGGAAGAATATAGAAATGTTGTCAGGGCCTGCAGGGATGCGTCGAGGAAGGCTAAAGCCCGCCTGGAATTGAATCTGGTAGAGGTGATAAAGGATAATAAAAAAGGCTTTTTTAAGTATGTTAACAATAAAAAGAAGACTAGGGAGAAAGTGGCTCTCCTACTAAGTGAGGGGGGTGTTCTGGTAATGAGGGATGCTGAGAAGGTGGAGATACTTAATGCCTTCTTTGTAATACAGAGAGACCTGGGCAGGCTGGAGAGCTTGGCAGTAAGAAACCAGATGAGGTCTGACGAAAGCAAGTGTAGAGTCTTGCATCTGGGGAGGAATAATTGCATGCATTGGTGCAGGTTGGGGGATGACCCGCTGGAGAAGAGCTCTGCAGAGAGGGACCTGGGTGTCCTGGTGGATGACAGGTTGCCCATGAGCCAGCAGTGTGCCCTTGTCGCCAAAAAGGCCAATGGCATGCTGGAGTGCATTAAAAGGAATGTGGCCAGCAGGTCGAGGGAAGTGATCCTCCCCCTCTACTCTGCCCTGGTAAGGCCTCATCTGGAGTACTGTGTCCAGTTCTGGGCTCCCCAGTACAAAAAAGACAGGGATCTCTTGGAAAGAGTCCAGCAGAGGGCCACAAAGATGGAGAGGAGCCTGGAGCTTCTACCCTATGAAGAAAGGCTAAGTGATCTGGGTCTGTTTAGCCTTGAGAAAAGAAGACAGAGGGGACCTGATCCAGGTCTATAAATATCTAAGGTGTGGGGGGCAGTGTGGCAAAGCCAGACTCTTTTCAGCAGTGTGTAGAGACAGGACAAGGGGAAACGGACAGAAACTGCAGCATAAGAAGTTCCACATAAATGTGCGCAAGAACTTCTTTACGGTGAGGGTGACAGAGGCTGCCCAGAGAGGTTGTGGAGTCTCCTTCTCTGGAGACATTCAAGACCCACCTGGACACCTGCTTGTGTGACCTGGTGTAGGGAACCTGCTTTGGCAGGGGGGTTGGACTCAATGATCTCTGGAGCTGCCTTCCAACCCTTACGATTCTGTGATTCTGTGAAACATTTTAGAATAGCTAAAACATTCAATAAGGCTAGATAGATATGACACAGGACTCATGGAAGCCTATCCCTTCCAATGCTGTAGATCTAGACAAACAGAATATCAAAGTATATCTTGAATAACATTAGATGCTCATGTTTAAACAGCTGAAGGCCACTCTGAAGTTGCTTTCTGTATACAATCTCTAATATTTCCTTTTTTAAGTATCTTTATCCACAGGTATATTTCTGAGAATCGTGCTTAGAAGTAAACCTAAATCAAATAAATTCCAGCCTTTTGACTTAGAGCCTAGATGGTGAATTTCTGAAGCGCATATTTCTGGGAATTTTTGACTTTAAAATAGACACTTGTATAATGTTCTTACCACATAAGATTTTCAGAACAGCAAAAATTGGGCATTTGATGGTATAATTGCTTAATTTGCTGTACTGCAGGGGAAGAGGCTTAATTTTGTTACCAAAGAAAGCATGACTGACCATATTCTGAGTACACCACTAGTTCAACAGAGCTGAAACTCTACAAGTTGCCACCGTTGAGGTTGAAGAGTGTTGGGGTAACAGGTGGGGCTGAGGGTGGTACAATGGGTGTGGTGATTGGGTCATGGGTTTCCTGGGTGATCATGTGTCACGGTATATAAGTGCTTGTTGCGCAGCAATAAATTGGCTTACTGTGAAGGAATGCTGGTCATTCAGCCTGTCGTTTGTTCCCCACAGTGGTGGTCGATGTTGCATTGCAACATTTGGTGACCCCAATGTGATAGTACACGGTAGTGGTGGTTTCCAGCCGACTATGGGGCTTGGCATGGAGGAGTTGGTGAGTATGCTGAAATCCTTGGCCAAGGAAGTAGGGATGACACTCTGTAAGAAGGAGTGCTTGCCACTCCTGAAATGGATGTTTCGGTGTTAGATCGCCCCAATGCCTGTGCAGTGTCTGCAGAAGGCGGAACTAGAGATGGCATATAAAGAACTAGTCGAGAGCACCCTTGTTAACAATAAGGAGGCGCTCTCCCTACTACCAGTGAATGGTAGTTTAAAAGCAGTGTTAGAAAAATTAAGCAGGGAAGTTCAGTTGTGGGCTACTGTACGACGGCTTCTGACCCAGGGGTTTAGTGACCATGAAAAACTCCTAGCGCGCAGTAAAGGAGAGGGACTTAGCAAAGATACGGGAGATAACGAGCAGAAGGAAGTGGAGTCACCAGACTCCCTTGGGACGTGTCAGCCTTTAGAGCAAAAGGAGAAGTGCCAGGATGGCAGGGAGAGAAACGTCGAGAGGCATGGAGAGGTACTGCTAGCTCCCCTCAAGACTAGGGCTGTACCACCTACAGCCCCCATGGTGCATTCGTCTGCGGATGGTTCCTTCTGGAAAATAACTCCTCAGGGAACACTTATCATGTTCCTAGGGGCTAACCAGGCTCCTCCCCCTGCTTGTCAGTGGCCAAGTGTGAGCTTGGGGATGCCAGCTTTCTTCTCCCCATGGCCACCCCCCTACGCACCAGCTCCTAAGCCTGTCGCCCATGGGGAATCCACTTCCCAGTTATCGGAGACGGAAAGGCTGCTCCCTGCCTCGTCCCATGCTTTGCCAACTCTGGGGATTGAAAAGGGGAACTGCTGGCGGATCTCAGCAGAGGCGACATTTGCCAGCTAGGTCCCGGACAGAGCCTGAGTTCAGCTCCAGTTCGAATGAGGAGGGGGAGGTGGAAGCTATATCCCCTGACTACTCTGAGACATCAGAGGAGGCAAGATCTAGGAGGGATATCAGAGGGAATATAAGGGAGGTAGTGGAAAGGGCATGGAAGGAGTGGACCATTCATGCCCATGAGTGCATCCTGTCAGGTTGCAAGATTGCACCTGCCTCTGTTAGGGCCGGTTGTTACTCCATGTTCAACAGTCCTCAGAAACCACAGAGGCAGCCAGTGGGCTATAAATTGCTTCTACAACTGAAAAGGGCTGTTCAAGAGGGAGGGTTTACCAGACCACATACTCAGGTTTGGCTCGATTCTATAACCATATCTGGTCCTCTAATGTTTGATTGGTGCCAAGTTGCTCAAGCTTGCCTGATGCCAGCGTAAGTCCCTATGTTTGAGACTTACATAGAGGAAGAGGTGGAAGCCTTGCTCACTTGGGCGTGAGCTAACCCGCAGGACCCCCTTCATGCAATTCCGTGGGATGCATTGATGAGTCACAGCAACTGGAACACACCGCGAGAACAGTTAGCCTTGCCTGAGGCATTCTTAATAGCTGTGGCTGAACTCGGCAGACGAGCTCTGGAACAAATGAACACAGTAATTAGTCTGACACCCAGTTATCTCCATATACGGCAAAGACCAGACGTGCATTTTGGTCGTTTTGCAGATAGGGTCCAAGCTGCGGTTAGCAGGAGCAATCTGCCACCGGAGGCACAGGAGATTGTGCTCCGCAAATGTTTGCGCTCTAGAGCCCAGCCTGACTTCAAAACAGCTCTTGCAGTGTTTCCGGCCTCGGCTTCAGCTGGGGAGTTAATTGCCCGTGGTTGTGCTTTCGGGTGTGCACAGGAAGAGCAACCGCTTGCCACAGCTTTGAGTGAGCAGGTTGCTGGGCTGATAACAGCACTGAGTGAACAGATGGCTGGTGTGACTAGCTGCCCCCCACACTCCCTATTCAGATTTAGTAGGAACTGTGTCTATCCTACCCATACTTCCCTTAGCTTCCCAGCCGCTAGATGCAAGAATGGTTTTCACTGACGCTGCAGGAACCACACATAAGTTCGTGGTAGTATGGTGGGTTGGGGGTTGATGGGAGTCCACTGTGCGACAAGATGAACAGTCCTCTTTACAAAAGTTAGAAATGATGGCTATATGCCTGGCCCTCGCACAGTTCCCCTCCAAACCCCTCAATGTGGTTACGGACAATCAGTATTGCTTCCGATCAGTGCAACTCTGCCGATCGTGTATTGAACCCCGCACTGAAACAGCTACCCTTCTGTACAATGCACTTTCTCGATGCTCCCATCCCATCTTTGTCATGCACGTTAACAGCCACACTCAACTCCCTGGTTTTATCACGGACGGCAACGCCGCTACTGATGTGGCCTACTACCCCGCACTCATTGACACCCACATAGCAGCAGAACAGTTGCACCGGCAGTTTCACCAAACCGCCATCGCTTACACAGATTGTTTCACCTTCCCTTAGCTAGAGCGCGGGAGATCATTGCAGCCTGCCCGGCTTGCAGAACTGCTCAACCCCTTCCAGCAGGAGTAAACACCCGTGGCCTCAAACCAAATGAACTTTGGCAGGCGGATGTCACAGCATATCCACCATTTAGTCGTTTTCGTTTTCTGCATGTGGCAGTGGACCCCTGCAGTGGTATGATGTGGGCGTCTGCTCATACGGCCCAGAAAGGAAAGGACTGTGTAAAGGCACTACACCTAGCTACTGCAGTCATGGGGGCTCCGACTACTCTAAAGACTGATAACGACCCAGGGTATAAAAGCCATCACTTTGAAAAATGGTGCTGGTCATGGGGCATAGCTCATGTCTTTGGTATACCCCACAACTCCACAGGGCAGACCATCATAGAACGCACCCATCAAACACTCAAAGCACGGCTCACTGCCACTAGAGAGGGGGGAGCAGAGGAACCCGGGGAAACCTGCCCTCACACAGTTCTATTAAAGGCACTATATATTCTGAACCACCTAGAGGGGAGAGTAGCCGACCATGGCCTTACCTTCAGAACACCAATAGGTGAAGTCCATATTAGATTGGATGGGGGGCCATGTCAACAAAGAACCGGTCCCGTACTTGTAATGGGACGCGGATACACCTGTGTTCAACTCCTGTGAGGTGTACGATGGCTCCTAACCCACTGGGTGCGCCCAGCACCATGCTCCCCTGTGCTAGACTGATCACTGTGGGGCGGTTCGTCCCTTTTCAACTTTACAGTGGAATGCTGTAACGTGATCCATCAGACAGCTTTCCACCCAGTTCCAAGATGTCTTTTCAAACTTGGATACAGTCTCTTGCAACAGTCATTTGGCTTGGGACTAAAGTTTGATGGAACTAACATCGACGTTATTCTCCAAATTGCATGGTCTTGCTGAGGGAGAAAAGTACCCTAGATACAGAATTGTGCAGTTCGGCTGCATGCTGGTTCCTTTCACGGTGGTGTTGCTCATGCCCTGCTCTCTCATCTACTAGGGGTTTTGGGCTGACTACACAGCCTCTCAGAATGCAGAAATATGTGTTCTTACCAGCTTAAATGACTTGGTTCAGACCTGCATGGAGGCTCATTGCGTCGTGCCTCAGGACACCATACGCAGGGCACCTTTCACATGGGGCCCACACCTAGTGGGTGTCCCTGGGTGGAGCGAAGGCTATACGACACAGGTGTGCTCCACGGGTAATTTTACCACGGTTACCGCTAATGTGACTCTGCCAAAAGGGTTGACGGTTGTGGATCTCTGGTACGATTCAAGTTTTACCATTAATTATACAGTTGGGACTACTGCTTCTGCCACACAGGATGGACAATCCTGGTACGTACTGGGGGATGAAAGGCTTTGTGGTTCCTTAGAGTTGTGGTGGGACAGCACTCCGATCATGTCATTACAAATGTGCTCGCCATGGATCATCAATGTAACTGTCCGCAATTCCATGGTCCCCTGGTTGTGGGTCAGCCCGGCACCAACACCCCCAGACCTTCTTGCTGGAGACGCTTGGCTTGTGATTGATCTGACCGGGGTGAAAGATAACCACCTGTAACTAGCAAAGTCAACCGTGTGAGTTACCCAGGTCACAACAAAGATTCCCATTCATCTACCAGGGACCTGGTGGATAGTCTGCGCTGATGGTAAGGCATGGAGGACGGTCCCAGCTGATGCAACCCTTGGCCTGTGTATTTTTGAGGTGCTGCGTTGGCCCGCAGCACCTGCCCATGGACATGGTGGTGGGGAAGGGAGGGCCTTTACTACCAGTTATATCTCCAAATCTTGCCATGAGGAGCTCTACCTGCCAAATCTATCCCTCAGGATTTTCCTCAGTTTCTTCACTAGCCCTGTGCTCACGGCTTGGACAATGACCAATGACCAACGTGCAGAAACTTGCATGTATTGTTGCAAAAAATGTGAATCGTTCGGCGGCTGCAAAGGAAGGCTCACAAGGAAGCCATTGACTTTGCGCTTATGGCCTTAGGATCCGGTTGCTCTTGGTCGGAGCCAGAAGAAATCACACGTTATTGTTGTGTTTGTGGTAACGGTTCTGTGGAAAACCTGCTGCAACGGGCACAGCAGATGGGTCAGGAGTTGAGGGACACTTCAAAAAAGATTTGCATAGTGGAAAGTTGGTGGTCATGGGACTGGTCCTGGCTGGGAGGCGTACTGGGGATGGTTCTCACATGGATTGTGATTGTTTTGCTGGTTATTTGCTTTGCTCCAGTGTTACTCCAGATGCTAAATGATCTGATCAGGTAGCATCTGATCAGTGCTCACTTCTTGCTGTTGTTGCATCAAGGGATGTATTCATTTGCTTATTACGTTGGGAATGGGGAAACTGGATTTAAGCGGGGTACTATTACAGGGTCGTATAAAGCGTCATGAGGGGGAGATGTTGGGGTAACAGGCGGGGCTGAGGATGGTACAATGGGAGTGGTGATTGGGTCATGGGTTTCCTGGGCGGTCACATGTCATGGTATATAAGTGCTTGTTGCACAAAGATAAATTGGCTTATAGCGAAGGAACGCTGGTCATTCAGCCCGTTGTTTGTTCCCCGCGGCGGTGGTCAATGTTGCATTGCAACAGATGAGGATATGGCCTCTGCAGTTAATTCACCTTGTACCCTGTTTAAGAGAAAGCACCTGTACATAAACAGAAGGTATAAATTCATTGCAGGCTCTCTTTTCTTTACAGATCATACCTCACTGCAGCTCTACGCAACATGGCTGCAGATACCCACAGCACATCTCAGTGTAACACTGCCATTCCCTTGCTTACCTTCCTGCAATTTTGTATCACATGTGCTCACAAAAACATGCATGTTCAGTTTAGCTTCTACCACTGTATTGAATGAGATTGCTCTTAATCTCCCTCATCTCTAATTTCCATGCCATGATGACTAACTCGTTCTCTTCACAGGTACTCCTCATGCTACCACCCTTTCAGAATTTTATATCATTGCAATTGCTTCCCCTGCAGATGTAACTGCAGTTACCTTAGCTAGGATCCTCATGGGCTATCTCCACTTTCCAAATTGAGCTTCAACCTACCTACACATCATCTCCCTCAGCACAGCACCACTGCAGCCAAACTCCTAGCAGTATCTCACACAGACCTACATCCCTTGGCCTCTCAGGAACCTCCATTTATTGGATTGGATTTATTGGATAATTCATGGTGATTTTTTATCCATCTGATGCAACTGTGGGAAAAGGCAAATTCCCTGATTTTTTGCAAACTTTTCAACTTTATCTTCTTGTCTGCGCCAGAGGTAATACACGCTCTATAGCACAAGATGGGAACTTATATGTCTGCCGAGTTTTTATTTTTCCCAGTGAGCTATGGAGATGCTGTCCTGCCCTTGCATTGATACTACCTCCACTGTGTCAGCTCAAATGTGATAAATGGTATATATGAATGCTCTGACACCCTGTTCATACCTCATCCTTGTCTGTTATCTTCCTACCTGCATAAAACTGAGGGAAACAATCTTACAGTACTTTTACTCCCTGAATCCCCCTAGGATGCAAACCTATGAAATTTCATCAAAAGCACTAGGAGACATTTTCTGCTCTAGAGACTGTAATGACTAAAGAACATGCAGACTGGTCATGACACAAACACATAGAGAAATAAGCACTGAGTGTGAAAAAGAACTTTAAGTGGTTTGACTTTTTTGGTGTTTATTATCCACGCAGTTAATTTAAATTTTTAATTGATTTGAGAGAATGAAATCTTATTCAACATTTCTCAGGATAAATATCCTCTACTCAAAACATGAAGCCACATAACATGCATCTCTAAAGAAACAAAAGGAGATAAAATAGTAAATGGCAAGATTTCAGACTAAAATGCAAAAGGAAAAGATAGACAATAGGTCCATGCCAACACATAAAGCCTCCCCTAGGAAGTACCTTTGCATTTCATAAAGAAGAAAACACAGTAAAAATACATTTACATAGGCCCAGGACATATGATGACTCTTTAATAACAGCTTTCTAAAATGCTGAGAAGTTCTTTATTCAGGGATTAAAGTTTTCTGGATATCCTCAAGAGAATAAGAAACCGTGCTTTGATTAATTCTAGTCTCAGCTGTTTCATGGTTTTGTTTCTTCTTCCTGTATTGGCTTTTACAAATAGATGAAATTAGAGAATGTTGCAAATATCACTCAAGTTCATGTGAATGCACAGTCTAAGTAGATGCAAAACTGAGTAGAACTCTTGATATGAGTATTAGAAAACAAATTTCAGTCAAACACAAGGATGCTGTGAATCATTATTATTGAAAGAAAACTACAACAACAACAACAACAAAAGAAAAACTACCGAAGGAAAATATATAGTATCCTCATGGTTTTATGACTTTTGGTTATCAGTATTCCACATCATAACATCATGTAGTGCACTGAGAGTTAGAGTTAGTGCTCCAGTTCTGGGTACCTGTCCCGGAAGAGAAGGATTACTACATTCCCCAGAGGACTGTTCGCTGTTCTGTTATCATTTCTGCTCAGAGAGAAAGACAAAACTTTCACATATTAGGAGATACCCCCTCTTTTCTCTTCTGCTCGGCCAGTAACACGCCTCACCTCAGCATTACAGTAAAGCCTTCAGTTTTCAGACACTCTCATTTTATTTGAGTTATTATCTTCAATTCTGATCATATTGTATTATATTGTATTATAATGTGTTATCTTGCATTCCAATATCTTATTCAGAAAATTAGTTTGCTTTTCCTCAGATTGTTGCCGCTATTTTGTTTTTGGACCCATCTCTCTACCCTTTTCCTCTTTTTGCCTTTTTCCCTTTCCTGGGGCATGGGTCCATGGATTCCCCTGCCCCACTAGTCATGGAACTGGACCCAACCAGCCCAGTTGGCAAATATAACCTGTTCATCCTGCTACCCAGGCAGGTTGTATGACAGTGCCAGAAAATACCAGACCCTTCACTATCTTTCCTTAGAGTCTCAAAATGACCTTTAATAGCATTACTGATATTCATGAATCTTTCTGTGTAACTCAATCTGTGATGAACGAACTAAAATTTGAAACTATTCAATAATCATTTTTACAATATCTGTAAGTTAGGAGGTATGTGTAAAAGAACAATTGATGAGATGCTGCTCTCTACTGGAGAACAAGCATAAGAAAAACTACGCAGTAAGAATCACCTGGTATAAACATTATGTAGTTGTATCAATTCCCTTCATTATAAGTTATTCCAGTCTTATCCACAAGCTGATATACTCATTTTAGAATTATTTTGATAATAACTTCCTCAAGCTAAGACTAAATAAGTAAACTCATGCATGATTTCATGCTGCTGTGTATATTTTTCCTAAAATCTGAAACAGTTTGTCAGAAATTTAACTTTTCTCCTTCCTTCTCCCAAAAATATACATCGTCAGTTACCTCATATTTCATCTAAAATGGATAATTTCTATTAAAAAATGTTCTTATTTTCCTTAGACTATCATATTCAGATTTTGCCAAACCAGATTTTACATGGCACAGCAAAGAACTAATGACACTACGGCACTGATAAGGCAAGAAATTAAGAAATTAGGAAATGAAACTGACAGTGAGTCCACTGTGTATATTTATGTTTGGTGTCAATGTTTTATGGGCTGATTCAGCCCTGTTCCATGACTAGTGGGGCAGAGGGACCCACAGATCAGCGCCCCAGAAATGGATAAGGGAAAAAATAAAGGGGAAGAGAGATGGGCCCCAAAAAATAGCAGTGGCAATGGTCTGAGGATAAACAAACTAATTTACTAAATAAGATATCGGAATGCAAGATAACACACTATAATACAATATAATTAGAATTGAATCTAATAACTCAAATATAATGAGAGAGAGCATCTGAAAGCCAAAGGCCTTACTTTAATGTTATGATGAGACAGCACCCACAACAGAGAAAAGCCAGACCTCAGGTAACCTACCAAAGCCTTTATCTGTTCTCACTGAGCGGAAATGATAACAGAATAGGAAACAGTCTTCTGGGGAATGTAGTAGTTCTTATCTTCTGGGACAGGTACCCAGAACTGGAGCATTAATGGTTTAACTCTCAGTGCACTACATGGTATTATGATATGGAATACCAATAACCAAAAATCATAAAACCTTGACAGTTTGGGAACAAATTTTAAAAGGCTAACAAAAGACAATTTGGCTGCCCAGCTATTGTGCTATATGGGACTTTATTGCCAATAATGGCCGTCAGTGGAGTTAACACAGAGTTCAGTGCATTCAGCAGAGAGTTATGAAACCTATATCTTGTAAAAAGATAGTGTCACTGATTCTCTTTCTCTATACTCTAAGTACTAAAAGAGGAAAGAAAGAAAACCCTGGTAGTTACACGTCTGTCAGTCTCAATTTAGTGCCTGACAAAAATGATGGAGAAGATTCTTCTGGAAGTTATTGATATACTCCTGAAGGACATTGTAGTCATTGGTCATGGCCAACATAGATTCACAAGATGAAAGTCCTGCTTAACCAATTTAATCTCCTTTTATTACAGGGTCACCTATCTAGTTGACATCTATCTGATGTCATCTTTTTGGACTTCAGCAACGTTTTCAATAGCATTTTTCACAGTATTTCACCTTTTTCTGGACAAAATGTCCAGCATACAGCTATACAAAAATGTAATACAATGGATGAGCAATTGGCTGATGGACTGGACTCAAAGGTTAGAATAAATGAGATTACATCAAGTTGCCAGCCAGTCACCAGTGGGATTACCCTGGACTACATTTTAGGGCTAGTTCTCATAAATGACTTGGATGTAGGACTAGAAGGTGTTTTGAGCAAGTTTGCTGATGACATTAAACTAGGAGGAGCTATTGACTACATAGGGAGTGGAGAAGCCTTACAGAGAGATCTAGACAAATTAGAGAGCTGGGCAATCACTAACCACCTGAAGACTGGCAGATGAGATGCTGGAGAGCAACCCCACTGGAAGGGATTTGGGGGTCTTAGTCAACAGTAAGCTGAACATGCATCAACAGTGTGCCCAGGCAGCCAGGAAGGCCAGCCTTATCCTGGAGTGCATCAAGCACGACACTGATAGGTGGTCAAGGAAAGTGGATTGTCCCATTCTACACTGCAGTGGTGCAGCCTCACCTTCAGCACCATGTTCAGATTTGGACACCACAGTACAAAAAGGACAAAAAACTCTTAGAAAGTGCCCAAAGGATTGCTACAAAGAAGGTGAAGAGTCTGGAGAAGAAAAATGTATGAGGAACAGATGAAGTCCCTTGATTTGTTCATCCTGGAGAAAAAATAGACTGAGGGGAGGCCTCATGGCAGCCTACAGCTTTGTCACAGGAACAGAGGAGCAGGTGCTGATGTGTTCTTTCTGATTACATCAGCAGGACCTGATAAGATGACATGAACCTGAATCAGGGGAAGGTTAGGTTTATATTAGGAAAATGTTCTTCATCAAGATGATGGCCAGGTACTGGAACAGGCACCTAGATGCAGTGGTCTCAACACCAAGGCTGATATAGTTCCAATGTTTGGGCAATGCTGCCAAAGAGTTTAAATTTTAAGTGGTCCTGTGTTGAGCCAGGAGTTGAAATTGATAGCCCTTTCCATCTCTGGATATTCTATAATCCTATGATCTTATGTAAGGATATTATGACTGCCATGCATATCTGGAATATACCAGGCAATGTTCTGGTGGATTAATGTGTAGTTCAGCTGCCATACAGGCATGTCATGTCCACTCCAGTGCAGTAATAAACCTCAGCACTTCAGCTCTGGCACCACACTCACTGGACACAGATGGGGAGTATTCTGGTATATATTCACATTTATATGCTGGCTTGTCTCTTTAATTAAGAACAGGCTTATGATGGATATCTCAGGTATTCTCAGCTCTCCATGCCATTCTGTCTGCCAAGAGACAAAGAGAGACAGGTTTGCTACTTATGCTGCTTTCTCACTCTCTGTGTAGAAAGCATCTTTCTTCCACCAAAATGTAGTTTGCTGGCTTCATGAAATGAGAGATTTGAGGGCCCTCACAGCCATAACTTGACTTGTCTTTGGTTTGTCAATTTTAAATATTGCTACAAAGGAGCAAAAAGACATAATCATCTCTAAGATATTATAGGGGCTTATATCATCTCTAAGATATATAAGGACCTAACCCTTCAATGAATGTAGTAGCAGCTTACAATCTGTACCTCCTCAGCATTCAGTTAAAGTTTGCCTTCTGCTATTTGAAAAGCGTCAGCAGAGTAAATTTAGTGTACTTGGTTTATCCCTAGCCTCAGTAGCCCAGAAGTTCAGAATGGCAAATTACCTTCAAGATTTTAACATAGAGTAAATGCAATAGTCTACATATCCTTCACAATAAATAAATAAATAAATAAATAAATAAATAAATAAATAAATAAATAAATAAATAAATAAATAACATTCCTTTAACAAGGCATACTAGATATGAAGGAAATTGAGCAGTGTTGGAAATATATATATTTGAATGGAAATATACATTTATTAGCAGTGTTTTTGAATGGAAATATGTATTTTTTTTTTTAAGTTTAGTCAGTATAGTACACACACCTAGTTTATGGGTACACACATGCACAAAATCCCTTCCTTAGGAATGTCTTAGAAGAGCACTTTTAAGATTGTAAGTGAGAGACAGAACATGTCAGAGAAGAAGTAGTGCTTGAAAAGCTGTAATTCACCTTTGTGTGTATGAAACGTGATAAATGTGGGATCTGAGTGATCTTAGGATCCTGTTATTTTTATTTTTCTCTTTTAAAGAGCTCTTATACTAAGTGCCTGGGCAGGTCTGTGTTTATTCACAAACATTTTCCTCACTCACATGGTCTCAGGACACACTTACTCAAAGTTTGCCCTTAAAACAGAAGACTTAGTTTCCCCATACAATTTCCTTTGAAGTAGTAACTGAAAATTATCCGAGTTCTCCAGTTACACAGTGAGGGGAGATGTGCAAAACTTAAGAGTGTTTATTCATCTGTGTTTTGTAATTCTTGTTTGCTCGACAGCTCCTGTCACTCCTGAATGCTTCACAGTTACTCCCAAAAACTTCCTTTATTGATAGGGACAAGAAACTCAGAGATATTAATTGAGAAATATTGCCCAATGGGAAGGCCCCAATTACTCAGAGTTCTATAATAAAAAACATAATTTTGATATTGGGATAAAACGTGCAGGTATCTTAATCCTCCTGCCTGATCCTCTACTCATTTACACCTACATAAAACAATGGCATTCACTGAAATCAAAGGAGTGGTACCAGAAAAAGACCAAGATCCAGCCCTGTTATTTCAGCAGTTTGTTATTTCAGCAATGATAGAATTGATCAAATGAGGAAGCCAAGCACTACAGTTCTACTTCAGAGTGCTCTGTCTTCTTCCCTTTGTTGTCCTTCAAGTTAATTCTTTAAGATTTGACCTACAAAATGGAGCTTCATAACATATCAGTGTAAAACTGGAGTGTTGACCAAAGATGTCAGCACAGTCAGCATCGACACACTATGATAAAAGTTGCCACTGGAAATACTTCCCTCCCTCTTTCAGCTTTGAAAACCAATTGTGCTACAGTGAATTTTCAGACAAGATCCAGAATCCTTTTTCTGAAAGGAATGCCAATATACAGGTTTCTCCCCAAACGCACAAATCTTAAACAAGGTTCTTTGTTTCCAGGCATGGCTTTTCTGGCAACAGTAACAGCTGTTCACTTGGGCAGTTTCCTTCCAAAAGCTATTTTACCGTCCCTTGTACATAACAGCAGGTATGTACAGAACCTCATTCAGGATTATATTTCTAGACCTTAAATTCTGTTCTTTGGACTAACTGGGATAGCGTTCTTCATTTACTCAGACCTGGAAGCCAACAAGTTCCTCTCTATATAGGGCTGCTCTGTAAGTAATGTCTGTTATTTTAATATGTTGACCCACAGTGTCAGAGGTGGGATGTTGGTGGTACGACAGTAGAGCATGAATCTTCCTGACAGTATTCTATTGAATTTTGTTACTATGCAAGTGATGGCAGTACAGGGACAGTATGACAGAAATGGCAACTGACATGGAAATGTGTATGAAGCAAAGGGGTGTCACCGAATTCCTCCATGTGAAAAAATGGCACTTGGTGACATTCAGCAACACTTGCTGAACATTTATGGAGACCAACCAGCAGATTTTAGCACAGTGAAGTGGTCGGTGATGTGTTTCAGCAGCATCAGTTGCAAGAATGTGCCACCTTTGCAGGTGCAGATTTTTATAAGTGTGGCGTGCAGGATCTTGCTCATCACTGGCAGAAATGCATAGCTAATAGTGGCTATTATGTTGGAAAACTGCACTTTGTAGCTGAGAACTTGCTCTATCAAATAGTGTTATTGTGCAATTCATATCTGTTGTAGTTTCCATGGAAATAAATAGGTTGCCTTACTTTTGGAGCAACTTAAATACAAACACATATATGTAAGTACACACACATATATATATGTATCTATATATATACACACACCTCTGTATCCCTAACACATACTTTGCCTATGTTTACAGTAATGTCCACTGTGCTTCCAAAATTTTGTTTCCTAAGTTTGTACCTACAGGCAAACTTTCAGAACTCACTTTTCCCACTCAGAGTAGAACTTGAAGTTTATCTTCTTCCAAGATCTTATTTTCTGTTGTCACAGAGTTATCTCTAGATCTATCTGTGTCTATGACTGGGGGACAGCAGGCCCACAGACCCACCTACCTGAGAAAAAAGAAAGGGGTGGGGGGGGAGGAACGGGGAGGGATGTTGATGGTTTACAGCCCTGTGACTAATGGGGCAGGGAACTCACAGACCCATGTCACAAGAAAGGGGGAAAGGAAAAATGGAAAGGGTAAGGAGATAGAAGATGGGCCTAAAAACAGAACAGCAGCAACAATCTGATGTGGAAAGTTAATTTACTAAGTATTATATTGGAATGCATGATAACACAGTGATAATGCAATGTAATTGGAATTGAGGCAAATAAAATAATTAAAATGAGTGTCCAAAACCAAAAGCCTTACTCTGAATTGAAGGCGAAATGGCTGGGGAGCACATCCACGCACTGCCATGCAACGAGAAAGATCTCATGACTTGCAAGTTTTATCTTTCCCTCTGGATGCAAAGTCCTCTGCAGTATGTAGTTCTTCTTTTCTGAGAACCAGGTACCCAGAAAATCCAAGGAAGTGGGGCTGTAACTCTTTAACTCTGAGTGCCTTACATGATGGTATGATGTGGAATACAGAATCACAGAATCACAGATATCAAGGTTGGAAAAGACCTAAAAGATCATCCAGTCCAACCATCACCAATACTCCCCAGCTAAATCATATCCCTCAACACAACATCCAAATGTCTCTTGAACACATCCATGTTTGGTGACTCCACCACCTCCCTGGGCAGTGCATTCCAGTGCCTGACCACCCTTTCCGAGAAGTAATATTTCCTAATGTCCAGCCTGAATATCCCCTGGCGCAGTTTGAAACCATTGCCTCTAGTTCTATCACTGTCTACACGAGAGAAAAGGCCGGCCCCTAGCTCACCACAACCTCCCTTCAGGAAGTTATAGAGAGCTATAAGGTCTCCCCTGAGCCTCCTCTTCTCCAGGCTGAACAATCCCAGCTCCTTCAGCCTTTCCTCATAAGGCCTGTGCTCCAGGCCCCTCACCAGCTTCGTAGCCCTCCTCTGAACACGTTCCAGGGCCTGAATGTCTTTCTTGCAATGAGGGGCCCAAAACTGAACACAATACTCGAGGTGCGGCCTCACCAGTGCCGAGTACAGGGGGACAATTACCTCCCTATTCCTGCTAGTAACACTGTTATTGATGCAAGCCAGGATGCTGTTAGCCTTCTTGGCCACCCGGGCACACTGTTGGCTCATGTTCAGCCGAGCATCAATCAGTACCCCCAGGTCTGTTTCCTCCACACAGTCCTCCAGCCACTCCGCCCCAAGCCTATAGCGCTGCCTGGGGTTGTTGTGGCCAAAGTGCAGGATTCGGCATTTGGCCTTGTTGAACCTCATCCCCCTGGCTTCAGCCCAGCTCTCCAGCCTGTCCAGATCCCTCTGCAGGGCTTCGCTACCCCCAGGCAGATCCACACTCCCAGCCAATTTGGTGTCATCTGCGAACTTACTGAGGGTGCACTCAATGCCCTCATCCAGGTCATCAATAAAGATATTGAAGAGGACAGGCCCCAGCACCGACCCCTGGGGAACACCACTCGTGACCGGTCGCCAGCTGGATTTAACTCCATTCACCACCACTCTCTGAGCCCGGCCCTCCAGCCAGTTCCTTACCCATCCAAGAATGTACCCGTCCAAGCCACGGGCTGCCAGCTTCTGCAGGAGAATACCGTGGGAGACAGTGTCAAAGGCTTTGCTGAAGTCTAAGTAGACCACATCAACAGCCTTTCCCTCATCCAGTAGATGGGTCACTAGATCATAAAAGGAGATTAGGTTGGTCAAACAGGACCTGCCCTTCATGAACCCATGCTGGCTAGGCCTGATACCCCGGCCATCCCGCACATGCCGCATGATCTCCCTCAAGACAATATGTTCCATAACCTTCCCTGGAACCGAGGTCAGGCTAACAGGCCTGTAGTTCCCCGGATCCTCCTTACAACCTTTCTTGTAAATGGGAGTCACGTTGGCAAGCCTCCAGTCTTCCGGGACCCCACCAGTCAACAAGGAGCGCTGGTAGATGATGGAAAGTGGCTTGGCTATCACCCCCGCCAGTTCCCTCAGCACTCTCGGGTGGATCTCATCCGGCCCCATGGACTTGTGGCAGTCCAGTTGGAGTAGTAAGCCTCTGACCATTTCTTCCAGAATCACAGGGTGTTTAGCGTGCTCCCCAGGCGAGACTACCAGGTCAGAGAGAGGAGTACCCCGAGGATAACTGGTCTGACCTTTAAAGACAGACGTAAAGAAGGCATTCAGAACCTCCGCCTTTTCCTTATCCTCAGTGGTCAATACAAATACAATAACAGAAATCATAAAACCATGACCTCTGTAAAGTTTCTGACAACAAAAAGGTCGTGGTTCATTGATACTATCCTGGCAGAGATCTTAGTGCGGAGGTTTTGACTCAAAAGACCCATTTTATAACATGGCCTTTTATAGGTAGGTAGTCTCATATATGCCGGGAATTGGCATCAAAATAATCAATCATATCATAAAGAAAGAATATTAGGTTTGTCAGAAGTCTTCAGAATTTACAGATTGAAGTGCTTCAGAAATCTAACAAGAATCCCAGAGTGCTTTATCCTGCTTAATGACAGAAACAACTTTAATTCATTGGCTGCTCATGCCAGATAAACACAAATTTGCTATGAGAGCTAGAAATTCATCTGATGGATGGGCTTCACATACAGTAATTGTGTAGATGCAATTAGTGCTCCTGAAGGTAGAAACTGAACTTGAATTTCAGAATCATAGAATCACAGAGTCACAGAATGGCCAGGGTTGGAAGGGACCTCAAGGATCATGAATCTCCAACCTCCCTGCCACATGCAGGGTCACCAACCTCCCCATTTAATACTAGACCAAACTGCCAAGGGCCCCATCCAATCTGGGTGAACACCTCGAACACCTTCAGGGTTGGACGAGGCATCCACAACCTCTCTGGGCAGCCTGTTCTAGCACCTCACCACTCCCATAGTAAAAGAACTTCCCCCTGACATCCAAACTAAACCTTCCCTTCTTTAACTTAAAATCATGTCCCCTTGTCCTGCTGTTATCTACCCTTTCAAAGAGTTGATTTCCCTCCTGTTTGTAGGCTCCCTTTAGGCACTGAAAGGCTGCAATGAGGTCACCCTGCAGCCTTCTTTTCTCCAAGCTGAACAAGCCCATCTCCCTCAGCCTGTCTTCGAGCTGCAAGAGCACACTGGTGGCTCATCCATCAAGGCCCCCAGGTCCTTCTCTGCAGGGCTGCTCTCAAGGACCACTCTTTCCAGTCTGCATAGATGCCTGGGATTCTTCTGGCCCACATGCAAAACCCTGCAATTTTCCATGTTGAACCTCAATGGGTTCATCTTTTAAGCCTGTTCAGGTCCCTCTGAATGGCATCCCTTCCATTGTGTCAACCACAACACTCAGCTTGGTGTTGTCAGCAAACTTGCTGAAGGTGCATTCGATTCTAGCATTGATGTAATTGATAAAGATGTTAAAGAACACTGGTCCCAAGACAGACCCCTGGGGGACACTGCTTGTTACTGGCCTCCACCTGGACATAGAGCCATTGATGACCACCCTGTCTGCAGCCTTTCAACTAATTTCTTATTCATTGAGTGGTCCACCCATCAAATTCACATCCCTCCAATTTGGACATAGGGATGTGGTGGGGGACCATCTCAAAGGCCTTGCACAAGTCCAGTTAAATGACATAGGTCACCTTCCCTTTGTCCACCAATTCCATTACTCCATCATAGAAGGCCACCAGATTGGTTAAGCATGACCTTCCCTTGGTGAATCCGTGCTGGCTGTCTCAGATCACACGCTCATTCCTCATATGATCAACCATGTCATCCAGGAGTATCTGTTCCATGATATTCCAAGGCACAGAGGTGAGAGCCCCCCGGCCTGTAGTTCCCCTGGTCATCCTTGTTCCCTTTCTTCTAAATGGGAGTGATGTGACCCTTCCTGACAGCCACAACTTTTCAAATATAACGGAGAGCAGCTCAGCAACCACCTCAGCCAGCTCCTTCAGAACCCTGGGATGCACGCCATCCAGCCCTATAGACCTGTATACATTCAGTCTCATGAGGCAGTCTTGGACTTGCTCTGCCCTTAGTGTGTGGGTGGGTGGGGGGGATTTACTGCCCCAGTCCCCACCTAGAGGTTTAGGGATGCAGGGCTCAGGGATGTGAGAAGTACTGGAATCCTGGCTGCCAGTGAAGACCGGCGCAAAGAACTCATTCAGTACCTCAGCCTTCTCTTTGACCATTGAAGCCAGTTCTCCTTTTACACTTACAAAAGGAGGTACACTCGCTTTGGCCTGTCTCTTCTGGCCAATGTACCTGTAGAATGTCTTCCTATTGTTTTTCACGTCCCTTGACAAGTTCAGTTCTACCTGTGCCTTGGCTTTCCTGATCCCACATCTGCATGTCTGGAAATTTCTTGTATCCTTATCTAACTACATATACACTGCCTTTGCAAATGTTGTGTCTAATGTCACTTAGGGTCTTCATCTAGAAAGTGATGAATTTAGAATAATTCCTTGTAAATCTGAAGAGATTTAAAACCTTGTCTCTGAAAATTGGCTTGCTGATAACTAACCAGGGAAAGAGCATTCATCTCACTCTCTGGACAACTGCAAAGGATAATTCAAGAATCGTTGCCTTAAAATACCTTCACTACACCACATTCCATTAATTATGAGGGGTCTTGTATGGCCATTCTGCACCAACATCTAGCTATTTGCATTTTCTGTTAAGACAATTGCTTTCCCTTATCGAATAACAGCAGGAAAAATGTCCACAACTGATTCAAAATAACAACAGGAAAACCTGGAATGCTGTACTCTGCTGTTCATCAGTGTAGTTTATTATCTAACAGGCTACAAATAGTTGACTTATCACAAATGTAAGCACAGAATCAAAATAATGCACTAACTTTCCAGTGTGCACAAGGGTTTACATGTGTGAATATGTCTGTCATTATCTGTACGTAGAAAATAAATCTTATTTACCAAGGGCCGCTGCAGTGAAAATGGCAGAAATGAGGAATGGAAAAATTTTGTCTTTGCAACTACAGACAGACAGGAAAAATCTCTGGGAGGCTATGAAAACTGATTCTAGCCCAGTGCTCCTTTACATGAGTGCTGAAATTGACAACATGAAAGAGCTAAAAAACACACAGTGGAAATCTGATTTCACTACCTGAGCAGAACAAATGGGAAGACAGAGTCTTAGTGTGATTGTGGTCTAAACCCTGCCTGAATGGAGTTGATTCTTTTACATGCATTTTCAAATTCATGTTTACACTTTGCAGGCAGCTGAGGGGTTTTGTCAGGAGTTTGACATTCCTGAGTGGAGCTTTAGCAGGGACTTGCTCAGATTTGTTAACTTTTCTCCAATTTGAGACTTAGCATTTCTGTCATGTCTGAATTTATGCTTTACTAAAGGAGAAGGTTTTGTTTTTCAAGAACTAGATTTGTCAATGGGAACAACAGTTTAAGCCTCCTAGAGACATTCTAATTGGTTCTCTAGAAAGCACTCATTACAAGGGGCTGTTTTCTTTATTCTTCTTTATTCATACCGTGATAATCAAAGCAGAGAATTTCTACATTTAACTTGAAAATGCCTCCAGTAGCCCTCTTGCCCTTCACAGCAGTTTCACAGTGACATCTGTACACAACTTCATCTCCTAGAAGCACTGAAATAGCACACTTTTTTTGTTTGTTTGTTTTTTTCTTTTTTAATGGGGGGGGGGGGGGGGGAAGTGGAATAGGAGGAGATGGAATTAGAGGGGCACTGGAGGAGAAATTGTTGTTGTGCAAACATCTTCCCATCTATCAAAGCAGATGGGCTGCTCTGCTGTGCAGTTCAAATGCTAGTCCCTTTCTCATTGCTCAATCTAACCATAAATTCCCTACTACTGAGCGCATTCATTATCTTAATCTGCAACATGTGTAGGAGGGCAGATTCTACTCTCTGTAGCCACTACACCTTTGCTCAGGCCTTATTTGGAAGGTTGTCAGTCATTGTCCGCTCTGATCCTTTCTTGATTGTATATTTACATCTGTTGTGTTTTTATATATATATATATCTTTTTTTTGGTATCAATATTCCACATCATAACATCATGTAGAGCACTGGGAGTTAAAGAGTTAATGAAGAGTTAATGCTCCACTTCTGTGGACTGTCGATTGTTCTGGGAACCTGGTTCTCTGAAAAGAAGGACATCTACATCTCCCAGACAATATTCACTGTTCTGCTTCCATTTTCCATTTAGAGGGAAAGATTAAACTGCTTGCAAGTCACAAGACTGTCCCTCTTCTTTTACTGCTCATCACTGCAGTATGTGCCCCCTAGCCATCTCACCTTCAGCATTAGAGTAAGGCCTTCAGTTTTCAACATTCTCTCTCTCATTTTATTTGTTTTATTATCTTCAATTCCAATTATATTGTATTATATTGTGTTATCTTGCATTCCAATATCATATTCAATAAATCAGTTTTCTCCCTTAGCTTGTTGCTGATGCTTTGTTTTTAGGCCCATTTACATTCACTACGAAAAGCACCAGATGGCCCAAAATCTGAAATCTCACTGCTTCCTGAGGGTTTGCTTAAACATTGCCCAAACAAGAACCCTAGGTCTTCCAAGGAGAACAGGAGTGGGGAGTTTAATATTGAAAGGGATTAGCATGACAACAGGCTTTCAGAGTTATGATTTCCCTGGACTGACATGAAAGTATTTTGCTAAGTGCAGTTTGGATTAAGTGGTATTATGAATTACCAAACAGATGTAAATTACAGGCTGTCCCAGTACTCTTTTTAAACTGGCTATAATAGGTGAGGCTGCTATTCAGTAAATATCTGACTTATAATCATATAGACTCCCCACTAATCAAATGATACATGACATCCCTTGTTTGCTTTCATTTACATAATGCTATACCCCAATCATTCTGTAGAAGAAAATGTAGGGGCATGAAGGTATTTCCATGAGGGATGATTTAAGCATTTGACTTCAGGAAAGAGTATTAGTTCATGAGCCCCCAGCCTGTGATGATCAGCATGCTTTTACCTTTTGAAAACAGGAGTTAAGACAGTCTCATATCTGGCTCTTCCCCCACCCTGCATACTTCCTGTTGTACACTGCAGGGTGATGTAATATTCTGTCCCACTTATTAGAAATTACTATTAGAATCTATTAGAAAAACTCTACTTTTCTCAAGAATGTGGCATCCACTTTGGGAGAAAGAGCACATGCCTGCAACCACTAGGTGTGTGGTGACTGCTCTGCTGACCTACAGTTCAATATTAGTATCCTCACCCTCATGATTCACTATGGCAAAAGATTGCTGGGTGAATAAGGAAGCATATTATTTTCTAGGGAGTGTATTGGTGATACTAACATCTCTAGTCTGGCTTTTATATCAGACTATCAAGAAGGAAACCTGTTCATTCACAGGGTGCCTTCAGACTCACAAGAGCATACAAGGAGTGCATATCCTGGGTCTAGGCAATACGCATGCACAAACACTGAACACATCATGTCCTGTACCTGCAAGCAATATACTGAAATGATCACTGACAATGTTGACTAGTCAAAAGAGAAAGGCTCAGATACTCCCTCTTCAGCTTTTTTTTGCTTACTGTGTGCAGCAAGTCCTGATTTGCAAAAGCATGAAGAAAAGAGCTATGTCCTTTCAAAAACACTGAAGAATATATCCTACTCAAAAATCTGTAAAATAGCTTTTCAAAACAACTTTGACTCATTCAGGTATTCAGTGCTTTAATATGAAAGTGACTGATAAAACAAAATCAATTAACATTTCATAATACTCTTTTTTCTTCAGTATTGTTCCATACAAATCCCTAAATCACATACTTTTTCTTTTCCCTGTATTCTAACTTAGCAAATTATTTACTGTTTGATGTCAAGTGGACTAAATGTCCTTTGTTCTAATGTGTCAGTTTAGAATAACCCTAAGCATCATGCCAAAATCATGCCACAGTATTGTAGGGATTGGAAGGAAGGTTGGAAATCAGCTAAGTTAAACCCCTGTGTCAAAGCAGATTCCCTAGGGTAGGTTACACAGGAAAGTACCCAGGTAGGTTTTGATGATTTCCAGAGAAGGAAATTCCATTACCACCCCAAGAAGCTGGTTCCAGAGCTTTGTTACTCTCAAACCGAATAAGTTTTTCCTCATATTTTTATGGAATTACTTGTGTTTCAGTTTGTGTCTGCTACCCCTTGTCCTGTTGCTGGATGCAACAACAACAACAAAAATCCTGACTTCATCCTCTTGAACCTGCCTTTTACATATTTATAAGCATCTTCTCTTCTCCAGGCTGGTTAAGTCCCAGGTCTCACAGCCTTTCCTCATGCAGGAGACGCTCCAGGCCTTTAATCATCTTTGTCACCCTCTGCTGGACATTATCTAATTGTTCCCTGTCTATCTGGAACTGAAGAGCTCAGAACTGGAAAAAATATTCTCAATGTGGCCTCACCAGGGCAGACTAAAGGGGGAAGAGAACTTCTCTCAACTATCTTGCGATTGCTCTTTTCAATGCACTTCAGGATACTACTGGCCTTCTTGACCACAAGGGCACACTTCTGGCTCATGGGCAACCTGCTGTCCACCAAGACACCTAGGTCCTTCCTTGCAGAGGTCCTTTCCAGAAAGTCAGAGCCCAGCCTGTAACTTGCAGTTATTCCTCACCAGGTGTAGTACACTACACTTGCCCTTGTTGAAGCTCATAAGATTCCCCTTCGCATATCTCTCCAGCCTGCCCAGACCTCATGGAGCGGCATCACAACCTTCTGCTCCCAATTTTATATCATCACCAAACGTGCAATGAGTGCATGCTACCTATTCTTCTAGGTTATTTATGAAGACATAGAAGACTGAACTAGTACTGATCCCTGAGGAGCTATTCCAGATACAGGTCTCCTACTAGACTCTCTTCCACTGATCATAACCCTTTGAGCTCTGCCAGTCAACCAGTTCTCAGCCCACCTCAGTGTTCCTTCATCTATCCCTCTCTAAGCTTAACTACAAGGATGTTATGGGAGACTGTGTCAAAAGCCTTACTGAAGTTGAGATAGACATCACCCATTACAATCCCCTTATCTGCCCAGCCAGCAATGATATCAAAGATGACTACCAGGTTGGTAAAGCATGATTTCCCTTTGTTGAATCCACGTTGACTGCTCCTGATAGCCTTATTTTCTTTCAAATTCTTGGAGATTACATCCAGAACACATTGCTCCGTCACCCTCTTAGGGACAGAGGTAAGGTTGACTGGCCTGTAATTTCCCAGCTCATCTATCTTGACCTTTTTGAAGACTTTTGTGGTTTGGTGATTTTTTGTTGGCAGTATTCCACATCAGAATATCACGTGAACCAGCGTTCAAGAGTTAATGTTCTGGTTCCATTTACTGGTTCTTACAGGTATTTTGAGTATTCTGATGGGAGGGGAAGGGCGGCATCCCCGGAGAACTTGGCAGGAAGAGGAAGTGAGGTGGAGCTCCGGACAGGACCCAGAGCATCTCTCCCTGCCTCGAGGCCGGATCAGTTCGCTGCGAAGTGCTTTCCTTGCACTTTAGGTACTCTTGTCTCTCATTTTGTTTGTTTTGGTTAAATTTATTAAATTCCCGTTCCTCCTTAGATCGTTGCCGGTGCGTTGCCGGCGCGTCTTTTGTTAAGCCCACCTACTAGTTCTCTGCCCTCCCCACCTCCTCGCGGAGCACGCACCCCGCGGCGCGCCCTGCTGTGAGACCGGAGCCGGCGGATTGCGCAGCAAATTGCTAGTACCGCTTTTTTTTTTTTTTTTAATAACTTCGCCCTTCTCTCTTTTTTTTTTCCCCTGGGCCTGTGGTCCCTCCTTGTCACGTACTCAGATAAGTCGGTGACAAAGAGACAAAGGCTGCAGTGACACTGGCTTTCCTCCCTTTTTCAGACATCTCTTCCTTTCTCCATGACCTTGCAAAGATGATAGAAAGCAGTTCATTTGCTTTTGCCTGCTCCCTCATCACTTTTGGGTGCAACGGGGCCAAAGGATTTGTGCGCATCAAGTGTGCCTTCACGATCTCTGAGCATATCCTCCTCAACCAAGGGAAACCTTCCTTTCCCCAGACTCCTTACTTCCAGGTGTTTAAAATTATACTAAACAAATTAAACAATGTAACTATGTATTTTAGAATTCAGAATTTATTAAAGCAAGCAAGTAAGCAAAACAGTGCTGGGCGGCTGGGGAGTCTCTGCTCCACCAACAGCATGTGCTTTCATCTTCAAACTGACAGTCTTTATACAGCTAATATCTGGGGTGCGTAGCATTGTCGGTATCTCTTGCACGTGCGTAGTCCTGCTGCTAAACAGTCCTTTGTCTCCAGTCAGATGGAGGCTGAGATTTTTCACAATATATCCATTTGTGGTATTTGCAGATCTTCAAGGCTGTAGAAGTCCTGGGGTTCATACCTTAAAAGGCTATGTTTGTTGATGCTTCAGGATGTCTGTAGTTAACACAGTTTCCTAGTGATAAGCTTGCACACAAATTGATTAACAAACAGGATGCCCTGATTAGTGCAGTTTCCTAGTGATAAGCTTGCACATGATTTGATTAACAAACAGCTGATCTCTCCTATTACAATCCCCCCTTTTTCTTTTCCCCATTTTGTTCATCAAATTGATAAACCGCTTCCCAAGCCAACTCAAGTATATGGGTCTCATTGACCTCCTTCTCCTCTAATTGCTCATACTGTCTTCTGATCAACATTAAATGTGCCGTTTCAAGTCTGCTCTTTACTAGGGCGATTATTTTTTTAAGAATACAGGGTCCAAAAGATAGCGCTGATATCAACAAAATCAAAGGACCAGCTATTGTTGATTATAATGCAGTAAGCCATGGAGAATGGCTGAACTGTGACTCATACCAACTCTGTTATTGTTCTCTTTCTCTCTTTTGTTTCTCAAATCCTTCCCTTAATTTGGTCATAGTGTTTCTTACTACCCTGGTGTGGTCAGCATAAAAACATCATTCCTCCCCTATGGCTGCACACAAACCACTTTGTTGCATGAATAATACATCAAGTTCTTGTTGATTTTGTAACACTACCTCCAATAGTGATCTTAAAGATTTTTCTAGGGCCGTTATTGATTTTTCAATTCTTACTAAATCCTCATCCACAGCAGCTCAATATGATTGAAACCTTTAATTTTGTTGTACCAGAGAAGCGATACCTGTGCCTGCTCCCGCAGCACCTATAATCATTAGATTTGCTATAGTGAGAGCTGTAAAGGGTTCTCTTTTCTGTAAATGGTGTTCCCCTTTTTCCCAATGATTATATATGAAATCCTCATTGTGATTTAATATTCTAGGAATAATGGTTACTTGAACACAGTATTCTTGGCTTCCGTTAAACACTTTTGAGGATAAGCAAGGGGTGAGTCCTGTCCTGGAACAAATCCATTTGGCCCCACTTGCTGGGATTATCCATTCTGCTTTTTGTTTGAGGGACACCATTATTCTCCAGAGTTCCTCCCTGGACCTGGGTACTTCACCTATACATTGTCCCTTTCCCGTAACGTGTTGCATAGTGAGCCCCTTTTTTCCCATCCTTCCATTTACATTGACTGGGGTTTGATTTATTTGTTAACTTAGCATGAGTGGTAGTTCCTATTGCTTCATAAAATGGAGGTTTAATATAATAACATAGCCAGTAATGGTCCATCACATTTGGGTTGGAGTCATTAAAGGCCTGATAGCTAGCATTCATTAAATTCCAAAGGGGGTTGTTACTCATGGCTTCTATCACATGTTTTTCAGTGGAGTTGTCCCCATTGTCAGGGGAGTTATCTGTATCCATTTTGGTAAGTAACATTGACGCACCTTCCCTCAGGCTTTGGGTCCTTTTTTAGTGCTACATTTGGGCTGACTGCCACAGGAGATGACTGAAGTTCCTCTTTTCTTTTTATACTAAACCCCCTCTATCTGTGCCTGGTTCCCAGTATCTCATTCCCCTCGTTTTTCCTATTGTCCATCCTGGATTTTCAGGTTTTGTTATGTTGAGGTAAATATGTTTACAATTCCCTGAGGAGACAGTGCCTCCACTAGAATCTCAATGAGGAGGTATACACCCTGTGGGCCCCCAGCCTACAGATAGGAAGGGATCTTTACCCTTCCCTCCTATCCAATCTGGGGCTATGGCCTCACAACCCCAGTAGGCACAATAATAATGCCCTGGCCAATTACAATATTCTTTCCCTTTCCTTAGAGCTTGGGCAAAAATAAAATCCTAAAAGATTCAGGCAGGGTTTAATTGGTACAAGCTCACATAAAATAGGCGTGAAACTGGGTGGACCTGCAGTCTCTGAAGTTTAAATCACTTGCTGATCCTCCCACCTGATTAGAGACCATTTAAGGGGTTGGTGTGGATTACTTTTCACCTGGACTGGTACCAACACCCACCCCACAATACATACAATACAATAAAAGAATAGGATAACTGGCGGACCCTTTAGGTGTTTACACGGTTTCTCCCTTTCCTCCAGAGTTTTAAGCACTGATGGATCTGGCATTGGTCTGGGGAAGTGAGAACCTGGGGTTTTATCCCAGAGGGGGCCTCTTGGCCTACATCCCCATCGTTTTATGCCTCTGCCTCCTTTGCCTACTCTTTTGCTTAGAGCAGCGAAGTTCTCCGTCTTCTCAGCAGCAGTCATATTTTTCAGGGGTCCCTCTTTTGCTCCTTATAGGTCAACCACCTTCAGGCTCTCAAAGCTTTACCCCTGCCAAATGCACTAGCCCTTCTGTTGGGCTAATTCCCATTTCAAAAAAACCCTACCACCATAGGGCTCTAAATAATCTCTGTAGGAGCTTGACCAATAAGCTACAGGTTAGAGATACCTTGAAAGAGATATCCATGGGTATAATGGATCCACCAGTTTCCCTTACAGAAGTAAGGAAGTGGCAGAGATAAAATTCCATTCACCCTTTCAGGGTCTAATTTCTTATTCCCTTTTACTAACCAGTGTCCTAAATACTTTACTTCCTCTTCTGTAAACTGTAATTTTGACTTTGATACTTTTAGTCCCTTTAAGCCTAAGTAGTTTAGTAACTTAATGCTTTCTTTTCAGACTGCATCCTCATCTGCCCCTGCCAAGAACAAGTCGTCTACATATTGCACAAAGGTTAACTGGGGATTTGGTTGATAAGTACCCAGTACCTGTTCTAGTGCTTGACCAAACAAATTAGACAACTCAGTGAATCCTTGGGGTAACACTGTCCACCTTAATTGTTGTTCCCTATGGGTTTAGGGATCTTCCCAAAGGCAAAATAATCCCTACATTCCTCCTGAAGGGGGCAGGTCCAAAATGCATCTTTTAAGTCTATGACTGTACACCACTTCAGTTCTGGTGCTAACAGGCTTAATAGAGTATAAGGGTTGGCAACTACTGGGAATCAGGTGATTGTTCTCTTGTTTATTTCTCTTAAGTCGTGCACTAGCCTATATGACCCATCAGGTTTCTTTACAGGTAATATGGACATGTTGAACGGTGACATACAAGGTTCTAACAAGCCCTTTGCTATTAATCTCTCAACCTCTGGTTGGAGTCCCTGTCGGCCTTCCTGTGGAATAGGGTACTGTTTTATCCTCACAGGGATCTCTGGGTTCTCAATAGTTACTTCAAAAGAAGCAATATCCAATTTCCCCACCAAATCCGAGGTATACCACACCTCAGGATTTATCTGTTTCTCATCCTTTACTGTCAGAGCACACAATTTTACAGTCAACTCCTTATTTCTGACTTCCAAATAAACTCCTAATTCAATAATCAAGTCTCTTCACGGTAAATTATACTCTGCTTCGGGCACCAGCAAAAAGGAACCTAAACCATACTTACAGGGTGCTTCTATCTCTACTCCTTGGATTATTGGTACTTTAAATGGTTCACCTTTGGCTCCAACTACTTGGAGTTTTTTTCTGAGGAAATCGAACATCTCTAGGGCAGCTTTTGAACAGTTGATCTTTCTGCTCTGGAGTCCACAAGGAACTCCATTTCTTGGCACTGAGGACCCACTCTCAATTTTATTAAGGGCTCTGTTCCTTTAGGGGTCCCTAGCACATAGAGCCCCTGACCCCATTAATCTTCCTGGAACATCTTTTCATCCTGTATTCGCTTTCTACAATCTTTTTTCTTATGTCTTTTTTTTCTGGCAATAAAAACATTCAATTTGCCTCGTATCCCTAGTCACTCTGTTTTCTGTCTCCTTGTTCCCTCAATTGAGAACCATTTTGCCCTCTGGAGAATTCCTGCTTTGATTGTTACACTTCTTTTACTGCTGCCACTAAAATTCTAGCTTGCACCTAGCTTGGATCTCTTCTCATCTCACATACACCTTCTGTGCTTCCCTCAGTAATTTGTCTAGTCCCCTCTCCTGCCAGTCTTCCAACTTTTCTAACTTCCTCCTAATGTCAGTCCAAGATCTCACCACAAACTGTGTTTTTAGTAGTGCCTGTCCTACGGGAGTAGCAGGGTCTACTCCAGAATACAGCTGCAGGCTTCTTTGCAGCCTTTCCAGCCATTTAGTTGGAGTTTCATCCTTCTTTTGTTGCTCACTAAAAGCCTTATTAATATTTTGCCCCCAAGGAACTGACTCCCTGATTCCTTGAAATATAATCGTTCGGAGGTCTTATATATCAGCACAGTTGTCCTCATTTTGATCATTCCAGGGGGGCCTTTGGAGGGGCAACTTCTCATCTGCTCCCAGGCCAGCCTGATGTTGATCCCAGATTCTCATCCCTGCCCTCCGGATCATGTCCCTCTCTTCTGCAGAAATTAGGATTCCTAATATAGATTGTAACTCTTCCCAGGTGTAAAAACTTGGTCCCAAAAACTGGTCCAGTCTTTCAGAAACTTCCCATGGGTCTTCCAGTAAATTCCTCATTTCCCTTTTAAATTCTCTAATGCCCCCTGAATTCAAAAGAGTAGAAGTGTACCCTAGCTGCTGTCTAGATCCCATCACTGGGACTTCCCTCAGGGAAAACAACTTTTCCTCCCTGGCTCCTAGTTTTTCTCTGGAATCTTGGTAAGTCAGGATAATTTGACTCCTCAGCATCATCAGGCTCTATCCCTTTATCTTCTACCAGAACCTCTACTGGAGCTGGGGAGCCCTCCTATTACACAGGGTCTGGGATTATTGAGAGGTAGTCTTAACACTAAAGACTGAAGAAAAGAGGCATTTCTCAACTCCATGTTCTCAGTGTCCTCCATTACTGCAGCACCCACCTCATTCAGCAGCAGGCTCACATTTTCTTCACTTTACGATTGGCACATTTAAGTAAGCCTTTCCTGTTGTCCTTGACCTCACCCGATTTGATTTCAAGTGCAATCCCAGGACAGCTAGATAAGATTCAGAGTTGAAATAATATCACTGTCTGATATTTTCTCTTTTTGGGATTAACTTACTGGAAACAAAAATACAGAAGACCAAAGTGAAACCCAACAATAACTATTATTATATAGAATAGCTTATCTGTTTTCATCTTGGCATTTTTACCATGAGAGGGGAAAAAAGAAAAAAAATCACCCATGTTTGAAGAACTGAGCATGTAATTTGAAAGAACAAAAGCGGGGTAGGTATACTTGAAGTGAATTATATATTTTCTGGAAAGGTCAAACAGTAGCTTTGTGGGGAGAAAGCAAAGGGTATTCAATTCATAGCGAATGAGGGAATACAGGACAATGACTAAGAGTAGTTGAAGTTCTTTTCCTTGAAGATTTCAGCAATAATACTCTCTTCATGTCATTCCATGACATATGTAATTTATATTAACATATTAAAAGTGATATATTTTGTGTATTCTATATTTAGAGACACATACATGCACTCAAATGCATAGGTATGCACTCCTTATTTTACACATGGCTAATTTCAGGTTGTTAAAATAGCATAGTTTTTTTTTTTAATATCTCCAAATTCTGTGCCAAGATCATTCCTAATGCTGACTCATAAAAACGTTTAAAAGTAGATACCAGTCTTATATGAAATGTGACTGACCCACTATAAAATTCTGACAAGATGACTGCTAAATATTCAATCCTTAAAGTCAAATGTCACTGGAATGAAGAGGCAGCTATTTAGAGCAAGAGTTCCTTTGGCTAGCTCTAAAGTAATCGTAAAATTATAAATTGAGAAATCACCTTTATGAAATGCAGAGTATATTGACTGATTTTATGAAGTGCACTCCAATTAAAACCAGATGGAAAAAGATGATCAGCTGGTCATGCAATTCTGAAGACTAAGCTAGAAATACTTCTTCCTACTCAGAATCAAGTTAAAAGGGAAAACAAAAATTATCACTTAGAGAATCAGCAAGGTTAGAGCCAGAGCAGAATAAACAGTTCTGGATGCAATCTAATTTAAGTTAAAGGCAAATGCAATATGGAATCCAGCCTCGCACAACTTTGTTTTGCTTTTTTAACCTGGTATAGCTTGTGAGATGACTGTGTAAAATACCATTGTTGAAAAGATAAGCAGGTTCATAACCTTAAGAAGAACCTTTAACAGTCAGAATTTTGTTACAAAAGGTTTCAATTATATCCATTATTAGCTGCTGTTTGCTTCATTTTTTTTAACAATATCATCCTTGATTATTATCTGATGTTATCAGAGCCCTGTCTGTTTATTTTATGTAGTCTGTATTTTAAAGTACTCCTGGAGCAAAATAAACCAATATATCTTAGTAGTTTAGAGTTGGTTTTCTTTTGGTTTCTTTTTCCTCCCCTCCGTGCCCCCTCCCCCCCCAAAAAAAAGAAAACATCTACATTCAGTATTCCCCATTTATGTATGTTACCACTTTGAGTCTTTCTACATAGAAGTGGAACCCAAACTGATAATTAACTTTCTGCTTAGCTATTTGAAGCAAACAAAATCTACCATAAATTACTACAAAAGTAAAATAAGCTAATACAGACATTAGCCATATAAAGATACATCATCTAAAAAGCAATTGTCTGTAAGAAGGAAAACTACTTTAAATGATCAAATATATAATCTTGCCTTGAAATGAGATATACAGAAATTGTCCCCTTCACAATGTCATTGCATACGAAAACAAATCAGGGTGAAAAATGTATGCTTTCTGCCACTACATAAACTTGTAAATCCAATGCAGGGAAGAGCTCTGACATGTCTACTCCTTCACCAGCTCCAACATAAGGATCAAGAGATCCTCTAAGGATCAGAGATCTAAGTTCCTAAAGTAGGACTGCATGAGTTTCAACAGGTACATAGAAGTCTATGCTGATTCTTTGGATGACAGGGGTTGTTTTATCAAGAAAACTGTATACGTGTGCTGGTTTCTACTCCTGCTCATAATCAATAGAAAGACTCTTTTCAGTGCTAGTTACTCCTTGTACAAATCCCATCACAACTACTGTGAAAAACAGCTATTATGAGCTGTAAAACTGGGATGCATAAATATTATCACAATCTAGAGATAAAGATAATCTGGATTTTTTGAGTTTGTGGAGCAGACAGAGACACTGTTCTGTAAATATCTTATTGTCATTTCACTTCAAAGCACTATCCATTTGACGTAGAAACACTGAGAATAATGGAACTGCTAAGGTATGCACATAGAATAATCAGTTTATTACAGTATTATTTTTCTAGTAAGTCAGATATTCTTTGTAGCTGCTTCTGTGCTACATAATGCTTACACTAATATTGGTCAGATAATTAACGTCATTAGATGATTATTTTCACTGCTCTTCTAGACCTTTTTATTCTGATCATGGCATTTTGCTCATCTATGGTGACTGGAAGTCCTTGCTACTTATTTGTGTCAAGGTCTAACCTTTCAGAAGTGTCCTACAGTATTTGGAGGCCATTAGAAAGCACTTCATTTTTTTTAGTTGTTCTTTAAAATATTGTCCTGATTTAATGATGGGATATGCATTATCTGAAGATTAGCACTAACATCGGGCACAGACACAGAAGTCATCTCCTGTTTTCCATGCCTGCTTTCCCCCCCCCCCCCCCCCAAGAACTTTACTAATGACAGGAATCAGTGACTTCGTTGGCACAGCTGCTACAAAGTCTTGCTCAAACAGAAGAGAAATTATAAGAAAGAATGTTAGATAAGGTAAGTTAACTATCCTATTTCCATACAACCTGACTATAATTATTGCAATTAAGTGGCAAAGTTATCTATAATTAGTTTTGTAGCATCAGTTTTTATAGTTGGAAGAAGCTAAATAATTTTTAGAAATATAAGCATATAAGTTAGTTCATTTATACAAGCCAGACCACTTAAGATAGCTTATTGGGTATTTCCAGCTATGCTGCATCAATAGTGAATATAAATGCACAATTCATACTAGTACCGGGAGCATTGCAACTACTGAGACAATTTAAATCAGTAAGTCAATTTCCTGAATAATATTTAGGTAAATTGCTAACTCGATTTTTTTTTTTAAACATATGCAACAGCCTTGACAAAAATCCACTCAGATCTTCGTTTATTTATTTTTCTGAATGTGAAAGTAACATGTAAAAAACTTCAACATTCCAAAAGCTAGTTAACAACCAGCTTATTAAAAATAGTTGCAAATAATGAATACTACATCCCTTTGGAAATTAATGTACTTTAAGCATCAGCAAATCATCAACAGCTTTGAAAAAGTCTAATAACTACATTTTTTCCCCCTATCAGTTGAGAATGAAAATGAAATTGCAATTTTTATTTTAAACAGTATTTTTATTTCAAACAGTAGATCCTGTACACAATTACCCAACAACATCACCTGCTTCTTCTTTGACCCTTTCAGTGATCATCCAGTCCCATGTTTTTCCAAACACATGAAGTTGAAAAGCTTATTCCCTTAGCTCCTCTCTCAGTTTCCAGATCTAACAAACTCTTGTCTTCTTTCTAATCAGGAAGAAGCACAGAATCAGCATTTGAAAGTCTCTTTTCTCACTCTGGCTCAGAATAATGGAAATGGTTGCCTAGTCAGGGCTAATCTGGAAGGTGGATGTCTCCTTACAGCTCTGGACACTCACTTTGCTCACTTACTAGAATCATAGTAACCCTTATCGATCGCTTCCAGCTTGATGTATTCTGAGTCCAACTCCTGGCTCCACACAGGACCACCTAGAAATCAGATCTTGTGTCTGAAAGCACTGTTGAAATGCTTCAGGATCTCTGACAAGCTCCATGCCATGCCATGCCATGATTCCTTGCTCAAGGAGCCTGTTCCAGCACCTGAGCCCTCTCTTGATGAAGAACCTCCATCAGACATCCAACCTAAACCTCCTCTAATATAACTTCATGCTGATCTCTCGAGTTCTATCACTGGCCACCAGAGAGATGAGATCAGAACCTGCTCCTTCACACCTCCTTATAAGAAAGCCATAGGCCATGATGAGGTCTCCCCTTATTCTCCTCTTCTATAGGAAGAAGAAACCAAGGGACCTCATGTGCTCCTTATACATCTTAGTCTCCAGACCCTTCACCTCCCTTGTAGCCTTCCTTTGGACACTCTAGTAGAATAATATACTTCTATACTGTAGTGCCTGAAACTGCACACAGTACTCAAGGTGAAGCTATATCAGTGAAGTGTGAAGTGACTAGCAAATAGTCTAGGGGAAGAAGGAGAAGAGACGGAGAAGTGACAGAGAAGCTGAGGTAGCAGTGGAAAATGTTCTCCCTTGACTCTTCTGTATCCCAGCTCCCCAGGGAAACAAAGCAAAAACTGTAATTACTAATAGCCTCCACAATATTGTTCCCAAAGCCCAGAGATGACTGCAATGCTGAGTACAAACACCAGATTAGTTTCATCATAAAAATTCTAGTCAGATCACAAGATAAGGTCACATAGAATAGCAAAATAAAAACCTTAATCCCATCCCCAATTATGACTAGAACACAGCAGGGAAAATAAACAGTAAGTAAGGTGCTAAACAATGAAGTTCCAAGACTCTGAGAGCACTCCACAAACAATGAAAAATAATGTTGTTACTATTAATTATTAAACTACCCCCAACAACCACAGAAACTGCATGTTAACACTCTCCAGTCAGATCTTCTGTTATCTCAACCCTTTAAGTCTCACACAGGGCACCAGTAAGACTGTTGTGGTTTAACCCAACAAGTAGCTGAGCAGAGCACAGTTGTTCACACACTCCTTTCCCTTTGAAGAAAGATATAGGAGAGAATGAGGAAAAAAAGTTATATGTACAACATACATAAAAAAAGCCACACACAAAACACACACACACAAAAAAAGAGAACTGATGGCTTAAGATAAAAGCTATTTACTAGGATAGTTAAAAGGGAAAAGAGAATAATAGCTATGATAATTATACATAAAAATATTTACAGATATAAAACACACAATGCACAGGCAACTGTTCACCACCCACTAACTGATACCCAGTGTATAATGAATGAAAGTACAGATGCTATAGTTACAAAATATACCAGTTTGGCTACACAGCTATTATACCAAATCAGAACAGATGAAATGCTCACCTGCATCCTAGGCTCACTAAGAAATTCCAGAGGAGGAGCTTTCCAGAAGAGATCCTTCCCTGTCAGTAGTTAGCTCTTAAATAGGTCTAGGAGAGGTGGAGCCAGGCTCCACACCTTCTGGCAGCACAGAGAATTGCCTTCTGTGGCTGACTCACTGCTCACCTCAGGTGATCAATCAGAGGTTCAGGTCGTGATTCATCAGTTCCCATACACCCAGCTAATCTCCAAGAAACAGCAGCCTTCCCAATGAACTTTCTCCCTTCTTCAAGCTTTCTTCCCTCAAGATCATATAGTATGGATTATCTCTTTGGCCAGTTTAGATTGCTTCTCTTGATTCTGTCCTTTTCTAGCTCCTTCTGCCTCCCTAGTCCCCTTACTGGCAGGACAGCAGGAAAAGTTGAGAACGTGGAAACATCCTTGGCTCTGTATAACAATGCACAGCAACAACTAGAAATGTTGGTATGTTATCAATACTGTTTTTCTATTAAAGCCAAAGTATATAATCATACCAGATACTATGAAGAATAATAACTATCCCAGCTGAAACTGACACATAATGTCTGTGACCAATGATTGCACTGTTCTCTGTGTGCTTTTCAGTAACTTTCAGCATAATTTTCTCCATAATTTTACCAGAAACTCAAGTGCAACTGACAGACCTGTAATTACCAGGGTCTTCTTTCTTGCTCTTCTTGATAAATGGAACAACATTTTCCGGTTTCCAGCTAACTGGGACCTCTCCAGATTCCCAGAAGAAATGAAAAATAATTGAGAGAGATTTTGCAATAATGTGGCCAACTTTTGGGGTACCCTGGGATGAAACCCATCAGGTCCCATGGACTTATATGCATCCAGGTGGAGCAGTACAAGTCTACGGTTTTCTGTGAGTTGATTGTTACCACAGTCACACTCCTCCAACTTGAGCACCTTGGTCCCAGAGCCCATCGTCAGCTTTGAAAATAAAGATGACATTAAGCATCTCTGCTTTGTCTTTGCCTGTATGTAAGATAACCATCCTCTTTAAGTAATGAGCCCATGTTCCTCTGATCCTCCTTGTTAACATATTTTTAAAAATCCATTTTATTGCCCCCCACTGAACTGTAGCAGCCACACACTTTCTTTTCCTGCCTAAGCTCTAGAAGAAGATCCCTGATCAGCCAAGCCAGCCTTCTGCCCTACCTACTTGACTTCCGACATTTTGGAATTACCTGTTCTTGTGCTCTCAGGAGGTGGTACTTAAAAATATTTTACCTAAATCTTCCATCTTAGTTTAAAACCATTCCCCCTTGTCCTATCATCATCAAAAGTTCTCTGTTCACGAGAAATGAATCTACAAGGGTATTTTTTCTAATTATCTCCTTTAGTACCTGTACCAGAAAGCTGTCATCAGAATCTTTTAGGAATCTCCTGGAACTGTTTGTATCAGCTGTGTCTGGCAATTTACATCTGGCAAGAAGTCCCCCATAAGAACAAGGGCAGTTGATCTAGATGTCTCTTTTAGTTCAAAATAATTCATCAGTGTTGTTGTCTTGTTCTGTCTGGGTGGTCTGTAGCAAACTCCCTCAACAACATCCCCTTTATTTCCTTGTCCCTTAATCCTTACCCATAGGCTCTCAACCACGTTACTGCCAACTGACAGTTCCATACATTCCAGCTCCTCCATTACACACAGCAGCTACTATATCCATCTTCCCACACATCTTGCCTGACTGTCTTTAATTGAACTAACAGGAATAAATAAGAAACAAATATGAAATGGAAGAAGTAGCATTTTCCTTTCAACATAGGTGTCACAAAAATTGAGTCTTTAGAGGTGGAATAAAGAGAAGATGCTGTTATTAAGCTTGGAATTTTACAAGGACTGCAATTAGAGACTGAGATTAACCTTTCCCTAAGAAGCCTGCAATGGTTTTGTCCCAGAGGCACTGATCACTACTTACGCTTTTTATGAGGTGCAAAAGGACATCTTCCTGCTGCTTTTGGTTTCCCATATTACTTACATGAGTTATTTCATGACGTTTTTTTAATGGTTCATGGCATCACATCAAATAAACGTGCTATTAGTGAAGCACCACAGCCTTCTGCATCTGAAAACAGTAAGTAGAATAAAAAAAACCACCCTTTTTATGCAGCAGTTGCTGAAAATTCTTCCTGGGGTCACGCATATGAAGAACAGTTCTCCATTTACAACACAGCAAGACATGTGACAGGATATTTTTAATGCCTTGAATAGTTTCTATGGGAATATTAGTTGGCGGATCCTATACAAGCAAGTGCAGCATTAACTCTTCACTATATATGATAACATTGAATAACCTGATATTGAAGCACCACTTACAGAGTCCTCTAGAAATTTGCATACACTGAGTTCAATACTCATTTTTCCCCATATAACAGATTGCAATATTGTGGAATTCCAACGATTTTCATAATGAATTAGTAGAAGGTATTTGCATATAGATTTTCTAAATATAATTGCATATGAATGGGCTAAGTGGTGAGTACTGAACTACTTGCAGTATACGATGTTTAACTGGTGAGAGCAAGCGCTCACTTTTTGTACTAGGAACAAATGTGAAACAGTCCACCTATCTCCTCCATCTGTAGACTTGAATAGAAGCTTTTAATGAGCATGTCGTTTCTTCCATACACTAGCACAATGCACATCTATAAAATACCACACATACTGTGTGGTAACTGTTGAGTCATGGCCTGAACTGGCCATGATTGAGCACCTAGGGAAAGGACTGGGTCAGCTCTAGGAGCACAGTTGAAGACAATTCACCTGTGCGACTGGAGTGGAGCCTGGCTCCATCTCTCCTAGACCTCATTTAAGGGCTGACTGCCACTTTGGAAGGATCTCTGGTTGAAGATCTCTTGCTTGCGGAATCTATCCTGCAAGCCTAGGTCTTTGGAGTCAGGTAAGCACCTTTTGCTTTGTAATACCATCCCATCTGTGTTGGTCCCTTTGCTGTTACACCTCTGTATTGCTTTTCCACTGCATTAATGTTTCTAATTGTAACATATACATGCACACACACACACACAATAGTCCATTAGATTGCGAAGATCACACAGGCAACCATTTCAGCATAACTGACAGCCTACTTTCAAAGTGGTGTAAGTGCTTAAGAAAAAATGTATTGTAGCTGTATGATCTCATATGGTTGACATGCCAAACATGAATACCAGGGATGCAGTATAGGAAGGGGAAATAGCAAGGGCCTGTTAGGTTGAACTTGCAAAAAGAGTTACTAGAAGCATTGCAAGTGACAAGGGACTTCTGCACCCATAATAATGTGGCAGATCTTCACTGATTCCACCTCTAATGTCTGAGATATGAAGGGCTACTAGCGGATTCAGAAATTCCTTAGTAAGAGCAGTTAAGAGTATCTTTAATGAGAAGGATATTAAGTACCTTTGACAGCTGTCAGTGAAATGATTATAAAAATAGTATTAAGTCATAACAATCTGTAAAGAAAACTATTATTTATTCTCACACTGCTGAATCAGCAGATAAACTCATTCAGTTGTCTGTTTCATTTGTGGTAGTGATTAAAACAGACAAAAATAGGATTGCATTTTGCAGACTGATAACTGTGCATAAGACTTCTTTCCAAGCTGCAAGCTCACACCTCTATTTCTAACAGTGACAAAATTAAGATTACTTGGATTTAGGTGACTACCATAAAATTGTGGAATTTTGAAAATACTGAAGAATTGCCAAAGACATAGATGTCATTTTTTGCAGAGCTGGGATTAGGATGATTTGATGTTTAATCATTGCATGCTTCTGCAACTTCTTTTTTTAAAAAATAATGCGTTAAAAGACCCAAATAAGTCTGATTTTGTCAGGTGTAAATATGTCAAGATAGCATTCCTTCTCCTCTGGAAGAAGGGAGGGTAAGATTTCTGCTACTAAAACCATTGGTAAAAGAAGATTGAGTTCTGAAAAAACAAATAAAACAGAAAAGGAAAAAAAAAAAACAAACAAACAAGGAAGTACATTCTCAAACAAATTTCATGCTTAAAGAAGATAAATAAGTTAGTTTTATTCTGATCCTAGTTATTCCATCAAACCTGTTCTCAAGTGAAAAGCTTCAGCAGACTGTCAAGTTACTTCATATCAGCATGCATATCATTTCTAAATAACATAATCTATTCAGAATCACAGAATCACAGAATTATCAAGGTTGGAAAAGACCTAAAAGATCATCCAGTCCAACCATCACCAATACTCCCCAGCCAAATCATATCCCTCAACACAACATCCAAACATCTCTTGAACACATCCATGTTCGGTGACTCCACCACCTCCTTGGGCAGTGCATTCCAGTGCCTGACCACCCTTTCCGAGAAGTAATATTTCCTAATGTCCAGCCTGAATCTCCCCTGGCGCAGTTTGAAACCATTGCCTCTAGTTCTATCACTGTCTACACGAGAGAAAAGGCCGACCCCTAGCTCACCACAACCTCCCTTCAGGAAGTTATAGAGAGCTATAAGGTCTCCCCTGAGCCTCCTCTTCTCCAGGCTGAACAATCCCAGCTCCTTCAGCCTTTCCTCATAAGGCCTGTGCTCCAGGCCCCTCACCAGCTTCGTAGCCCTCCTCTGAACACGTTCCAGGGCCTGAATGTCTTTCTTGCAGAGAGGGGCCCAAAACTGAACACAATACTCGAGGTGCGGCCTCACCAGTGCGACATTCAAAAACTAGAGATGCTCATTTTCTTTGGTTGAACATATAATGGCTTCCACAATTCAGTCCAGTTTGATGTGGTATTCAGCTAACCAGCTGTCACCCTCCAGGATCTGTTTTTCAGACAAGTCAATAGACTTTTCTGGCAAGCCAGGAGACATGGTGCAGCTCCTGCTCTTGCTTCTGGAAGGCCTCTCTCCATTGCTTAGAGATCCAGTGGTTGGAGTCCCTTGCAAAATAATACAATTCACTGTTGATGACCTGGGTTCAACATATGGTTGTCCTGTCAAACCTCAGCAGCTTGTCTTTGCATTTCACAGCATCTCCAAGACTTCTCTGAATCTAGCTACGAGTCAAGGCAGTAAGTCTTTGCTTCCTGCATCCACAGGCTTCTTCAGCAGATACTAACTTTTGTATGAATCCTGCTGAAGACTCAATGTGATCAACAGAATGATGTTCTGTTGGAGGGTGATCAGCACTGGTATACACAAAGGGACCCAAGGATTAGTTTTGGGACCGATGCTCTTCAACATAATTATCAATTACTTAGAACACAGTGTCCAAATTTTTAGTTTGCCTGGGCTGCAAGTTACTGTACCATATAGCTAGAGTAACTTTATTTATTTTTAAGACTAATAATACATTTGCTAAGAAGATTATTTTCTTAAACTAGAAAATGCTCCTAGCTAAAGGTATCAAGCCCTGTACCAAAGAAATAAAAAATATCTAGTTAAAGAACTCAAAGATGAAAATCTCTGGATTCATAACATTAAACACATCAGATATTTTATGCAACAAAGCATACTTAAACCAAGTTGCTATCCAAATCAAGAAATACCAAATAGTTTACTTCAAGTGAACCTTCAACTGTGAACTTCATCTGTCATATTCTGTTCTAAAGAGTTCCTATTATAAACAAAAACAGTGCATATATGCATGCTTAAATAACACTTTCAAAAATTTCAGTAAATCCCAAAATGAACTGCTGTAGTGGAAATGCTAAGTCATGGCCTGAAACAGCGATTGAGCATCTGGTGGGAAGGCAGAGCCAACTCAGGGGAGTTCAGGGAATGCAATGCACCTGAGTGACTGTAAGGAGTGGAGCCAGGATCCACCCCTCATTTAAGGGTTGGCAGTGGAGGCTTCCCAGTATCCCACAGGAGTGTCTAAAACCTAGATGTGAAGACAGGTAAGTTGTAGGTACGTTTGAATACAGCACTGCTATTAATAATATAGTATAACAAATAGTTTCACAAGGAAAGGCGTACAATTACATAGAAATAGAAAAAAGCTGAACAGTAGAGGAAACAATCTGGTTCCTTAGCCACTCCTCATAAGACTTGTGTTCCAGATCCCTTGCCAGCTTCTTTACCCTTCTCTGGACATGCTGCCTCAATATCTTTCCTGTACTGAGGAGCTCAAAACTGAACACAGTACTCAAGGTGTGGCCTCAGTAAAGCTGAGTAGAGAGGGATGATCCCTTGCATGCTCCTACTGTCAACATTGTTTTTGATACAAGCCAAGATGCCATTGGCCTTGTTGACCACGGGGACACACTGCTGGCTCACATTTAGCTGAACGTCGCCCAACACTCCCAGGTCCATTTCTTCCACACAGTACTCCAGTCACTCTATCCCAAGCCTGTAGCATTGCCTGGGATTGTTATTTCCAAAGTGCAGGACTCAGCGCTTGGTCTTGTTGAACTTAATTCTGCAGGCTTCAACCTAACAATGAAGCCTGTCCAGATTCCTCTGAAAGACCCTTCCTAATCCCAGGCAGATCGACAATTTTCCCATCTTGGTGTCGTCTGCAAACTTACTGAGAGTGCATTCAGTTCCCTCATCCAGGCTATCAATAAACAGGACAGGCCCCAGTACTGACCCCTGGACAACACCACTCATGGCCAGTCACCAGCTGGCTACACTCGCCACCATTCTCTGGGCCTGGCCGTCCAGCCAGTTCTTTGTCCAGCAGAGATAAGCCTCGGGCTGCCACCTTCTCCAAGAGAATACTGTGGAAGTCATTGTCAAAGGTTTTGCTAAAGTCTTGGTAGACTATGTCAATAGCCTTTCCCTCATCCACTAGGCAGGTCCCTCAATCATAGAAGGAGATCTTGTTGGTCAAGCAGGACCTGCCTTTTGTGACTCCATGCATGCTGGGCCTGATCCCCTAGTTGTCCTGGACATGTTGTGTAATCTCAAACAAAATGATTTGCTCCATAACCTTTCTTGGCACTGAGGTGAGGTTGACAAGCATGTTGTTCCCTGGATCCTCCTTACAACCCGTTTAAAAGAAGGAATTCACATTGGCAAACATCCAAACCTCTGGGACCTCTCTGATTGACCAGGAACACTGGCAGATGCTGGAAAGCAGCTTGTCAAACACCTCTGCCAGCTCCCTCCACATCCTTGAGTGGATCCCAACTGCCTCCTCCCCCTCCATCCCCACCCTCCCATGGACATGACAGTCCAGGTGGAATAGTAGATCTGTTTCAATCTGAAAAGGTGGAGGGGATCACTTCAGCTGAATGTGAAAGGCACTTTGAAGGTATGTCATTAATATGCATCATTACTAACTTCATATAAAATAAAATAAATTGGCATTGAACTGAGACAGTATAAGATTGCCATTCATTCCATTTATTTAATCACATTGTTATTTACAGAAAAAGAGAAGTGCACATTTATCAAGAAGAACACATTGTTGAGCTTCATCTGCATATAATCCTGTGATCAAGTGAACTGAAAGTCTATTTTTAGATTAGTTTTGTTAAATGTGGTATTGCGTCCATGTATTTGTTACATGCATCAGATTTATTCTGATTCTTCCCCTGTATCCCCTTCCCATGCCTCCTCCCACCTTGGGAATAAAAGCCACTCTTTAATTAACAAACATAACTGAAGTCAGTGGAATATCTCATGTGCTTAAGGCAAGAACAGCACTTTCAAAGGCTGAGTAAAAGTAAGAAGTGAAATAGACCAGAAACCCAGTGTGCTACATACTATGTGTACATACATGATAGCAACCCGGTGAAGCTTAAGAGTCAAAAAACAAAAAATGCTACAGCTGAAGTGGAGAGCAGATGAGAAATTATTCCTCATGCTCATGCAACTAGAGAAAAAGAGGACAAATGAATGTAGAAATCTGAAAATAAATAAATAAATAAATAATGGAAGAGTGGATGGCATGCTAGAGGAAGCGATGCCATCCAGAAGGACTAGTCGATTTTGAGACATGGGCTGACAGGAGCCTCATAAAGCTCAAGGAAAGTGCAGAGTTCAGCTCCTGGGGATGAACAACCTCAAGCACCAGTTCATGCTGGGTACCACTCAGACAAAATGCAACCTGGTAGAAATGACCTGGGAATTCTAGCAGATTCCAGGTTGAATTTGAGCAAGAAATGTGCATTTGCCACAGTGAAGGCTAATATATCCTGAACTGCATTAGGCAAAATATTATCAGCAGATTGAGGAAGTGATCTTTCCCCTCTACTCAGCACTGGTGAAGCTATACTTGGAGTACTGTTTCTAGTTCTGGGCACCTCAGCACAGGAGGAACTGACGTGCAGCAGAGAGTGCAATGAAAGGCCAGTGAAGAGAACATGTATCCTATGGGAAAGGCTGAGAGATTTGGGACTACTCAGTCTGGAAAAAAAGTCACAAAGGGATCTGAGCAACGTAAACTTGAAGGGAGGGTGTAGAAAGGGTGTAGAAAGCAGTGCCCAGTTCCAGGACAAGAGGCAATGGGCACCAATTGGAGCACAGGAGATTCCCTCTGAACATCAGAAAATATTTTTGTGCTGTGTGAGTGATGGAGCACTGACACAGGTTGCACAAAAGGGTTGTAGTATCCTCCTTAGAAACCTTCAAAAGCCATCTGGACATGGTCCAGTACACCAGCTCTGGGCAGCACTTGCATCAGAATGGTTTGGAACAGATGTACCCAGAGGTCTCTGCCAACCTTAACCATTCTGCAATTCTGTGAAATGTGACGAAGCATACTATGTGTCACATGACTCCTTCCTGCACTTTGACCACAGCAACCCCATGCAACACCATAAGCTTGGGGCAGAGTGGCTAGCTGATGTGAGGAGGAAAGGGACCCGGGGGTGTTGGTTGATGCTTGGCTGACCATGAGCTGACAGTGTGCTCAGGTGGCCTAGAGTGCCAATGCCATCCTGGCCTGCATTAGAAATAGCATAGCTAGCAGGAGCTAATCATCTCCCTGTACTCAGCTCTGGTGAGGCCATAACTCAAGTACTGTGTTCAGTTTTAGGCTCCTCGCTACAATAAAGACATCAAGGCCCTGGAATACATCTAGAGAAGGGCAATTAAGCTGGTGAGGGATCTGGAGCACAAGTCTTATGAGGAGCAGCAAAGGGAGTTGGGGTTGCTTAGTCTGGAGAAAAGAAGGCTCTGGTAGACCTCATCGCACTCTACAACTTCCTGAAGGGAGGTTGTGATGAGGAGGGATTCAGCCTCTTCTCCCAGACAACAAATAGAAACCAAGGAAATGGCCACAAGTTGCATCAGGGAAGATATATATTGGATATAAGGAAAAAAAAAATCTCTCAAGGGCACTCAGGTACTGGAATGGCTTGCCCAGGGGGGTGGTGGAATCAGGTGGCGGGGTGTTCAGGAGGCATTTGGATGACATGCTACAAGATATGGTTAAGTAGCTTAGTGGGTAGTAATGGTGATAGGAGGACAGTTGAATTAGATGATCTTCTAGGTCCTTTCCAACCTTGCAATTCTATGTTTCCACATATGAAGGACAGGTCAGAGAAAGCACGTGTTCATCTGTGCTCAGACACACAGCTCAAATGTATTTAAGTAAGCTTGAAAATCATTATGTTGAGTTCAGAAGTAAGCAATTGCAAAAGAAGAGAAGTCGGTACCCTACAGAACTCTACAAATTAGAAACTCTTGCTTGAAACCTTGAACTCTCTATAGAAAAGTAAACCCTATTTCCTACAACATTAAGTTTGTAGATAAGGCATTAACACCTGGGAATCAGTCTGTCTACACTGCTATAAAACAGTAAATACCATTTTATCAATACAAACACTTCACGGTCATTCAATGGTAAGCATGTATTCAGCCAGAGCTACTAATGTATCCATACTAACATACACAGATTAATAGCTACATTGACAACTAATCCTATATTTGAAATTAAAATCAAACAACAGAAGACAACACAGATGATTGAGATACAGAGTTTGAACAGATCATACTAAAATGTGGAACCAAGCAATACCCCAGTATTTTTATACATTTTATACATCCTCTGAGCAGGCCAGAAAAGGAAAGAGAATTTTCTTGAGCATTTCGATACAACCTGTTTTCTCCCCACTATCTCTTGTGCACTGTAATAACGTGTTTGGTAAAGTACATGTTCATTCCATACCTCCTAATCAAATTTTGTTTACCATTTTTGTGTAGAAAGACTTTGTGTAAGTAGTGAGTTCCATAAAGATACAATCAGTCACCATTAAGAGTTAACAGGGGTGGTAACAGGTGTTTAGATATATATATATATATATATAACTATATGAGTAGTCATGCCCTCCAGTGCAGCAACATATCAAAAACCTTCAAGAACTTGTGGTTACATCTCAGCCTTAGGAAGGAAATGAATCAGAGGTGGGATGACCTAACTCCAATTAGTCACACCATGGTCAGCTGTAGCTCTGTTTCTAAATCAGTTTTGTATGAGAGCCAAGTAACAGAGGGTGAAGGGGGCGGGGCCACCACCTTGAATTTCTGGAAAAAGGAGGTAGAGTCTGCCCTCTATAGCTTACTTACAGATGCTTGCCTCAATGTTAATTGTAAGCGTCACAAAATGGTAGAGGCTGATTCTAGCAGTCAGTGATATGTTGGAATTTAATGGGTTACATTAGTGGGTTTAAATAGGATGGCTGAGCCCCCTTCTATAAACACCTCTTCTTTCTCAGGTTTCTGTTCTACATGTTAAAAAAGAAGGAAAAAAAAAAAAAAAAAAAAAAAAGAGAAATCTAATTCTTAATGTCTAAAAACTCCAAGAACTTAAAATCTTTTCACATTCAACTGTCTGGAAATGTAATACAAAATAACTTTCAGTAATGAGAAGCAATTCACATTCTAAATAGGGATACAGTATTCCTGCTTTTTAGTAGGCAGCTTTCTGCATTGACCAATGACTTGAGCCAGTCATTTTCAGGCATTTTAAAAGGGTCTGGTGTTTCAAACGGTGTGTATGTATCCTGCCACCAAGAACAAGCAGGAAATTTTTGATAATTTGGCCCGAATCATCTCTGAAGCATTTCATATAATATAACAGACTGTTGCATACTAATTATATTAGGAATATAGAAATATTTTAAATAACATTTCAGTATTTGGTGCTCTTAAGTGCGATGATTGTTGGTGAATCTAGGTGCATTTCCTGAAACCTTAGCCTATCAGACTCATTTTTCTGGTTCCATCAGACACCTCAATACGTGCTCAATATGCACTGTAATTTTCTTTATCTTGTGTGAAACTTATATTACTGGGAATCTAAATCAGCACTTTGTTTCTTGGTTAGAAATTGATGGGAACAAATTTCTGTCTAAAGCTACAAGTGATTAATTTCTAATTAGTTGTCTAATAAAAGAGTGATGTGACAGTTTCCAGAATTAATCTGTACCTATTTTAGGATGTATGCAAAGAGTACATGAAGATGTATGGAGATGTAGAAACCTGGATAAAGAACAGTGACCACCAAATATGCCATCAATCATACTCTCAAACATATAAAAACCCTCTAATGTAAGAGTATGTGCAAGGGATAGTGAACACACTTTGGTGTCGGATGGTACCCTTTAGCTATTGCCAAGTGGGGGCTGAAGCATCTTCCGTAAGTACATCTCCTGTTTATCCCACTCCTTGTATATTTTTGGAGTACACATTGCTCGTGGCTGTAACAGGGAATATTTTCCCAAGGATCAAGCTTGCCAGTTATGAAGATGAACAGACTGAGCTGGGAGTGGGAGGAGAGATGTAGGTGCCTGAACTTCCTGATTCATTGAAAAGACTTTGAGAGGAGGTACTACAGCACAGCATAAGTCAGAATCACTTCCTTAAAAGGTCAAGCTGGAGACAGAATATGGTGTTATTTATCAGGCAATTGCAGCATCAAGAAAAGGTGATAGCTGCTTTCAGAACCTGAGGAAAGAGAAGAGGAAGCAATGACTCAACTAGCCTAAGCACCTAAAATGATGACACCATAAGGTAAGTTATGAATACCTGCTGAATTGCTGTCTGATAACCACATACATCCAAATACATAAAAAATCAAGGAGGGAATGTTTCCTTGGATTTTAAGGAATCATATGCATCTTTTTCTGTTTTCTCTACAGGATCAAATATAATCTTTTTCAATACAGGCAAGTTTATATGAAAAAGACACCTGTCTCAGTTACCTAGGCTTAGAAGTCCTACTTTCAAAATTGCCAGGCAGTGAAAAAATCTGGTAAAGGCCATGTGGTGCTTTGCAGAAGGAAATGAAAACAGCTAAGTGCTACTGTATTAAAAACCGAGTAAAGTGAGAAGGGCCACATCAGCCATATCATATTACATATACAGGAATCCAGAAGTCTAAATTTGTTTCAGGTGCTTGTGGGTAGACAAGTTTGATGCTAAAAATATTGAATTCAATCAATCACTATTCTTCGAGAAACATTTAGCATTAAATGGAAAAGTATATTCTCTATAAGTTAATATGTTACAGACTTGAATGTCATACTACTTTCATTACAGGCTTGTTGACTGTATTAATTTGTTTTCTTAGCTAATAGAAATTCTCTTCTATTTCCCTCTTAACTGATTTTCGAACAGTTGTATTTGTGACAGCTACTTGATCAAAATCATGATTAGCAAATCTAGAACTTGTGGTAACTGATTTTATAGATTCTGTATTCCAAAAAAAGAATTATATTCAGAGATTCATTCCTTTCTATCATTTTGAATTTTCTTAAACTTCAGCAGAATGAGAAAGGCTGAGAGTCACTAGGAGTTACCTTTAGGTCCAACCATTTCAATTTCAAAGGAACAGTACCAAGAACCTGCAGAACTGTACTGCATTAGCATCAGCCAAAAAACTTTTCAATCCTCGGTTTTATGGTTCTTGTTATTGATATTCCATATATGATATCATAAAAAGCATGGGGAATTAAAATGTTCCGTGGACTCCAGTTCCATGGACTGACAGCTTTCTGGATACCTGGTTCTCAGGAGAGAAGAACTACATACCTCAGATGACTTTGCATTCAGAGGGGAAAATAAGTCACAGGAGGAAGTCACAGGATTTGTCTCTCACACACTGCCTAGCAGTGTGTGGGTGTGCTCTCCAGCCGTGCATCTTCAGTTCCAAGTAATCCTTTTGGATTCAGAAATTCGCTTTCTCAGTTTATTTGATTTACTAGCACAGTTCCAATTATATTGTATTATATTGTGTTATCTTGCATTCCAATATCATATTTATAAAATTAAGTTTCCTCCTTAGATCGTTGCCACTGTTTTTTTGGGGTTTTTTCGTTTGTTTTTTTTTTTTGGGGGGGGGGGGAAGGGATGATGGGGCTCAATTCCCATCTCCCTACCCTCCCCCTTTTCCCTCTTTTTTTTTTTTTTTTAAGGCCTGGTGGGTCTGCAGGCATGCTGTCACAGATGCAGATTGATCTAGATAACTCTGTGACACCTTGTTTCTTGCTGAGTTGGAAGCAGCTTTTCTGAAATGTTCCAGAGTAATCCAATTCAAATCCTATTTGTTTTTCCAGAACTGAGTTTGGAATAATTTTGAGGACTTGTTTTATGCTTGTAAGAAGCTGATAGAAAGAGAAGTGGGAAAAGTCCATAACGTTCACTGCTTCATTAACGAGGATGGAAGGATTTCTTTGTTACACATGTATATGACTGTATGAGGGTCTGACACCACTGGACAGATTAAAAGAAAAAAATATTTCAGATAGGTGGAAGCTAGTGAATAGTAAGGAGGACCTGCAAGATCATAGGTAAAGAACAGAAAAGCCCATGGGCAGACATGGAGAACCATCATTCTGGTCTGACTAGAGAAGCAAATCTTCTCAGATTGAGAAAGGGATAGATAGGGACAGTCATAATTTGCAAGAAATTATTCCGATACGTAACAATTGAAGAATTTTTTAAAAAATCAGAAAAATATCTTATCTACTTTAATAGAGAGAGGTAGGCACCTTCTGAAAGTGACCTGAATTCTTAAGTTTCAATCAATTATATTTGCTAAAAAATCAGATCTCCTGGAAGCAAGATCAGTTAGAGCATCTGTAGATCTGATATGTAAAATTATACTCAAGAAAAGAAAAGCAGAGCCCACAGTCTTCACATTAAATACGGATCTCCCAGACCATAAAACTATCTTCTTGCTGCAACAGAACATTCACATAGGAGAGTAAGAATGTCCCTTAGCACTGTACTCATTCTATCCAGAGTGTACCTAGCTACATATTGTCCAAAATTGAATGTTTTCCCTGTTGAAATGCTGGATGAAAATTATTTCTTGTGTGCCATCAACCTGAATTTTGTTAGTTGTGCTAAGTCTACATGACTAAGTTGTGATGAATTTGAGGAATGTTTTCATTAAATCTGTACAATTAAAGAATAGTTATTCCTCACTGGATGGTCTGACCAGTAAAGTCCTTTCTCCTTTCCCTTTAATGCAATTTCTATGGGAACAATTAAGTCACGTCCTGAACCACTGATGCAGCACCTGGGGAAAGGGCTGGGTTAGCCCTTGGAGCACAGGAGAAGGAAATTCACCTGTGAGACTGGAAGGGGTTGAGCCTGGTTTCACCTCTCTTAGACTGAGGGCTGACTGCCACTAGGGAAGGCTCTTTTTCTGGAGATTCCTTCTTGGTGAAGCTTTCCCCTGTGAACCTAGAATCTATAGGTAAGCAATCTTTTCTTCCTTTATAGCAGCTCTTTACTGTGACAGTCCTTCTATCATCACACCTTTGTTATAGTGCCTTTCCCATTGTATTGATCAGTCCAATTGCTACATTTGGCAAGCCAGGCAGGTACTTATTTATGATAGATTACCTGAAGATAATTATGCTTTGGGTGGTTATTGGGACTCTGAATACACCAGAAGAGGAACTCCCAGGGGAAACCCCAGCATTCTTAGGTTCCCTGTGGCTAAGTGCTGCTCGGATTATTGAAGAATGGGACCTATAAGGGACAACAGCCCCATTATTACATCCCCTTAAACAATGGCTGTCTTCCTCACAAATCAGAAGAAAACTTTTGACAAAGTAGGAAAGAATAGTAGCAGTATCTGTTGTGGCATGGCTGCTGCTTCTCACTATAAACGGATTAATTCTTCAGAAGAGGACTTAAAAAAATGAAAATGAGTTTTTGAAAGCTTGTATTAGCTGGAAAATAAAACTACATCTTTGACAGGGCAAGCTGCTCCACCTTTAAATGGAATTTCCTCTGTGAAGTTAGGACCTATATCCCTAGAAGGGGAAATAGATCAGTGGGATCATTGGATCCAACTAGAGGATCTGGGAACCTCAGATCCTCTAGAAATAAGGCTAGTAATAACTCAGAAGAACCAAAAATAAATAAATAAATAATTCAGGACAGACCAGCAGGGTGGGCACATAAAGAGTGGCCCCCTGCACATACCACATTACATGTAATAGTATGCCTGTACACAGCCACTGAGCTCATGGATCTTTTATGATTTAATCAAAGACCATAAGAGAGCATACCAGCTTACCTGTTGAGATTATGGGACATGGGGGCCAAAAGTATGGTATTTAATGGGTCTGAGATTTCTAAACTGGCATCCATTAAGACTCAGACAGCTCTCAGACAAAGGCAATATGCCACAGTAATACATAATGACAAAAACCATTCTTTAATTCAGTGGGATGTGGAATGTGGCATGGTGGCCTCTGGAATCACATGGCTGAACAAAAGTGATGTTCTGACAAATACTGGTCTGGAATTTCAAAATTATTTTAGAGAATTAGGAATGGAGGAGGTAGTTTGAAAGTCCAGACTTGGTTAAGTTTTCAGCAGGGATGAGGGATCTCATATTACAACAAGCTCCTCCCCATCAGTATGGCGCACTAATGTCCATATTGACCCCTTTAGTGGCGTTGCAGGCCATCATCCAACAGGCTGCCCAGTTGGTGGCTGATCTAGGAAAGAAAGGGTACCTTTGAACCAGGTGCAATATCCAAACATTGGAAGGGGCCTAGATCTTCCTTGTAATTAATACCAGGAGACCCGCCCCACAGACTCCTCAGTCAGGACACATACGGGTATGCCGAAAACAAATGTTTAATACCTTAATTCAGGCTGGGGTAAAAAAAAAAAGATTGCTGGCCTAATCATGTCCTCCTCTGGCAATGGAAGCAGTTGGAGGACAATCAAAATTTTCAAAATTGCCCCCCAAAAACCTAGGGTGAGAACTATTGACAAAATACCAACAACAACATGGAACTTGGAAGATCTCCTACTTCCCAGTAAGAGGAAAAAACCTTCTCTGGGACCTGGGCCAGTATTCCCAAGCAACCTGAGGAAAAAGAATTTGCAATTACTCAGTACCAACCCCCCTGTAAATGGGACCTCCAGATAGCACTGGAGGCCCTATGTTGAGCTGACAATTTTTTGGTCCTGAAAGAACATACAAATGGTTATGGAATTGGTTGATGCAGGTGTGGAAATGTTAGTTATTTATGCGGATCCAACTAAATTTAGTGGGGATAGAGTGACGATCAGTGGCTTTTGGGGACAGACCATTCCAGATACCCAGATGAGATTGAAACTGGGAGTTAGGTGTTCCTGCCCTGGAAGTATAAACTGTCTGTTGTCCCAGTCCCAGAGTACATCTCCAGCATAGACGTTTTATGAGGTCTGGCTCTCCAGACAACCGTAGGAAAGTTCAGACTCCACAGAAGTGTATTAGTGTCTGGGTGGTGCAGGGAATATTGGGAGGCCATCTGAAAAATGAGCTTATTCGCCTACCAGGTCTGTGCCAGATTATAAATGTAACGCAGTATAGACTCCTGTGTGGGCAAGATGAAATAAAAAGGACTGAGCAGGAATTAGAAAAAGTTAGGATTATAAGATCTGCACATAGCCTATGTAATTCCCCCATGTGGCCAGTGTGAAAGTCAGATGGAACATGGAGAATGACAGTGGACTACAGGGAATTAAATAAGGTCATGATGCCTGTTCATGGAGCCATACCCAATATTGCCTCCCTAATGGACACATTAGGGAAGAAAAACCTACCATTCTGTCCTAGACTTAGCAAATGCATTCCTCAGTATCCTAACTGCTGAAGAATTGCAAGACCAGGTTGCGTTTACGTGGGGAGGCAGGCAGTTGACCTTTCAGGTCCTGCCACAGGGGTATGTACATTCGCGAACGTATTGCCATAACCTAGTGGAGTGTGACCTGGCTAATTAGAAAATACCTGATAATGTTAACTTGTATAATTATACTGATGATCTCATGTTGACACCTGATTCAATGGAGGCAGTAGGACAGGTGGCAGATTCCTTGAATACCAATCTTCAAGAGAGAGGATGAGCTATAAAGCCTCAGAAGGTGCAAGGTCCAGACCTGTCTGTAAAATTCCTGGGGGTAGTTTGGTCAGGAAAGACCAAAATACTACTCAGTACTATTATAGATAAGGTTCAGTCATTCCCAGTCCCTCCAACACCAAAGCAGCTGCAGGAGTTTCTAGGTATATTGGGATGCTGGTGTTCCTTTATGCCTCATTTAGCACAGCTGCTGAGGCTATTATACAGACTCATGAAAAACAGTGTACCTTTAGAAGAACTCTTGAGTACTGGCCCATGAAGGAACATGAACTTCAACCATGAACCAGTCATCATTTGTCTCATATTTTGTCAGTCTACACCATGACGGGCAAATTGTATTAGTGTAGTGGTGTATTGGATCACTATAATGCAAAGAGCTTACCTTTAACCTGCTCAATCATTGGTTCATGTTGTCAAGGGGTGGAGTGTAGTGGAAATGCTAAGCCATAGCTTGAAACAGTGATTGAGCATCTGGTGAAAAGGCAGGACCAACCGGGGGGAGTTTAGGTGCATGCAGTGTGGCAGAGTGGCTGGAGGAGGTGAAGCCAGGATCCACCCCTTCTCAGACCTCATTTAAAGGTTGGCAGTCACACTGCATGTCTCTTGTTGGAAATTCTTGCGTACCTGAGGCCTTCTAAAGGTAAGTTGATTCTTTCCTTTGTTTCTGTACCCAGAATTGTTGTTGCATTTGAGCAAGTTCTTTCTTGTTGTAGCATAGGACCTTGTTACTCTGCTGTCACTGTTGTGCTTTCTGTTGTGTTACAGTACACATTGTTTACTTCCTTTGTTATTGAAACTTCCTTTATTTTGAGCTGATCTAGGCTGGTCTGTTTAGTAATAGGTATTTTAGAATTTTAGTTTAACCACTAGGAATATTGATTTAGCAAAACGAATCAGTGAGTACTAGTTCTAAAAATTTTTCTTTCAACTTTGCTTGATGTTCAAACAGCCTTATTTTTTCTTAATTCTACTTCACAAGAAGCACTGGATTCATAATGAGATAAAAGTCTCATGTGCTCACCAGGTGCAAGGACATTCTCTTCAGATTTCTTTTAGACTCTTTTGGAGATTGCTTATTATGGCCTAACAAGAAATAGAAGTTTGCCAAATTGGGGCAAGAAGCAGCTAAAAGCCAGCAAAAAGTCTCAGTGATTAGGCTGATGGTGGAAAAGTAGGGAGAAAGTAAGTGGGTGTACAATCACTCTAAATGCCACTATGCATTCCCAGAAGGACACTAGCATATATTAATGAGTTATTCAAAAGGAATGAATGCGTATGCTAACGTACTGCATGTTTATGTCTTAACTGTTTAAATGTAGAACCTGAATTCTGAGAGTATGAGCTTGTTCTTTCTCTCAGTATGTACTGTGAGGAAACAAGGAATACTGCTTTCTAACATTACCTTGGAGTTTGGAGTTTTCTTCCTGGGTTTTGGATGATAAAGCCATAGCTAATTTTGGCATTGCGTCTTGCTGTTTTTTAAACTTGCTCTTTATTCATTATCAGTCCAGAAATAATAATATTTAAAACACCTTGAATATTTTTGAGGGAATTCTGTCTGTGGGTATATGCGTATCTGCTCTAGAGTGGATAAGTTTTTACTCTAGCATTACATTTCCTATTTCTTTCTCTACAACCCTTTTCGTTTTGTTAGATTATTATTTGCTTTTCATAAAGATCATGATGTAATGAAATCCACTTTGTATAAGGGATTTTTCAATGTTGGTTTGACTAATGATACTGAGGACTATGGTAGAACTCCCAGCAATTTCCCACCACAAAGACTGTCTACAGCATGGCATTTCCCACAAGTTCACTGCTAGTGAAACTAATATACTCTGGTGCAGCTTAGGAAGCAAAGAGGCTGGATAGATTTCAGTGAAAGTGTCTTTAAATGTCTCTTTACAAGCCACTGATTCAATTAGACATTAGAACTATTCAATTAGTACATTAGACCTCTTACAAGAAAAGCACAAGATACTTATACTATTTCTTGCCTCTGAGGCAGCTGAGAACAATATCTGAATCAAGTTGCAAGGAAGCAATTCAGTCCTTGAATTCAAAGTTCTACTGAAGTTTTCTTCCAGATCAGTAGCATGTGTGAGAATTTTCCCAGAGTACAGAGCGACAAGACTGTAGTCCATTTAGTAGCTGAAGTTCAACAGATGAAACAGCAAAGATGAAACAGTCACCTTGCTCCTTTGTCAACAGTTGAACAGTATGATCTTTATACTATTATTCTCTTTGGACCACAAGGACTCCACTAATAAAGCAGCATTGCAACAGGTTTGCTAGTCAGATAGAACTCTTTTACAAATACATCAACTGTAAGAGGAGGACAAAGGGGAATCTCCATTCTTTACTGGATGAGGCTGGGAATGCGATCACAGAGGATAAGGAAAAGGCAGAGGTTCTGAATACCTTCTTTACATCTGTCTTTAAAAGTCATCTCGGTTATTCCCAGGGCTCCCCATGCTCTGACTTGATAGTCTCGGCTGGGAAGCAGACTGAACCCCCTGTGATTCTTGAAGAAGTGGTCAGGGAATCACTGCTCCAATTGGACTGTCACAAGTCCATGGGTCCGGATGAGATTCACCCGAGAGTGCTAAAGGAACTGGCGGAGGTGATCACTGAGCCTCTTTCCATTATCTTTCAGTGCTCCTTGTTAACGGGTGTGGTCCCAGAAGACTGGAGGCTTGCCAGTGTGACTCCCATTTACAAGAAAGGTTGTAAGGAGGATCCGGGGAACTACAGGCCTGTTAGCCTGACCTCAGTGCCAGGGAAGGTAATGGAACAGATTATCTTGAGGGAGATCACGCGGTGGGTGTGGGATGACCAGGAGATCAGACCTAGCCAGCATGGGTTCGTGAAGGGCAGTTCCTGGCTTGACCAATCTGATCTCCTTCTATGATCCTGTGACCCGTCTGCTGGATGAAGGAAAGGCTGTTGATGTGGTCTACTTAGACTTCAGCAAAGCCTTTGACGCTGTCTCCCATGCTATCCTCCTGCAAAAGCTGGCAGCCCGTGGCTTGGATGGGTACACTCTCGGCTGGGTAAGGAGCTGGCTGGAGGGCCGGGCCCAGAGAGTGGTGGTGAATGGAGTTAAATCCAGTTGGAGACCAGTCACAAGTGGAGTCCCCCAGGGGTCGGTACTGGGGCCTGTCCTTTTCAACATCTTTATTGATGACCTGGATGAGGGCATTGAGTGCACCCTCAGTAAGTTCGCAGATGACACCAAATTGGCAGGGAGTGTCGATCTGCCTGGGGGTAGCGAGGCCCTACAGAGGGATCTGGATAGGCTGGAGAGCTGGGCTGAAGCCAACAGGATGAGGTTCAACAAGACCAAATGCCAGGTCCTGCACTTTGGCCACAACAACCCCAGGCAGCGCTATAGGCTTGGGGCGGAGTGGCTGGAGGACTGTGTGGAGGAAACAGACCTGGGGGTACTGATTGATGCTCGGCTGAACATGAGCCAACAGTGTGCCCGGGTGGCCAAGAAGGCTAATGGCATTCTGGCTTGCATCAAAAACAGTGTTACTAGCAGGAATAGGGAGGTAATTGTCCCCCTGTACTCGGCACTGGTGAGGCTGCACCTCGAGTACTGTGTTCAGTTTTGGGCCCCTCACTGCAAGAAAGACACTGAGACCCTGGAACGTGTTCAGAGGAGGGCTATGAAGCTGGTGAGGGGTCTGGAGCACAGGTTTTATGAGGAGCGGCTGAGGGAGCTGGGATTGTTCAGCCTGGAAAAGAGGAGGCTCAGGGGAGACCTTATAGCTCTCTATAACTTCCTGAAGGGAGGTTGTAGTGAGCTGGGGGTCAGCCTCGTATAATTAGTAGTAGAACTAGAGGGAATGGATTTAAGCTGCGCCAGGGGAGATTCAGGCTGGACATTAGGAAATATTACTTCTCGGAAAGGGTGGTCAGGCACTGGAATGCACTGCCCAGGGAGGTGGTGGAGTCACCGACATGGGAGTGTTCAAGAGACGTTTGGATGTTGTGTTGAGGAATATGGTTTAGCTGGGAAGTATTGGTAATGGTTGGACTAGATGATCTTCTAGGTCTTTTCCAACCTTGATAATTCTGTGATTCTGTGATTTCATCCCAGGAAAGAAGAGGAATAAAATGCAGGGAGGGAACCTGCCATTACCTGGCATGGGGAAGCACAACCGACTCCATGAGAGTGAATAAGCTACCACTTTATTGCACAGATAGTTCACTTATATAGTACCTGAGTTGTTTACGTCCACTTGTCCTTTTCTCATTGGTAAAGCCTTGCAGTTAGACAGTAGTGCACCCCGCCCAAGCATACATCTTGCTTTCTGATTCCACCCAAAGACAGTTCCGCTTAAGTTGTTTGCTACTTAGCTCAAGGTCAGTTTGTTGCTTACCACATCTGGTATTATTCCATTGCTATGTACTCAGAGCTGCCGTGTGCCTGCTTGTACAGTTCTTTCAGGAAGCCATGGCCCTGCTCCCTGAGCCATTCTGCAACAATAAAACACTGAGCAATCAGTTGGAGGCAGATCAAAATCGCTTGACTAGAAGAACATGTGGAACATTGCCCCACTAACAAGAGGAACTGTGGTAAAGGCAGTTCTGAGACAGGTGCCTTTTGTTACAACCATTATCATGTCAGATATCTAGTGGATAATCTATAATTGTCCCCTCTTAGTTAATGTTAGTATGCTACTTGATATCAACTGAGAATCTTACCCATTTATTCTGAAGTAAGGATTTCCTCCATCCAAAAAGATACATTGAGTTAAAACCAAGTAAAGTAAAACAGAAATTAAATGTGGAGGGCAAACTGGTATGATCCTTTCTTCCATCACTGGAGAGAAAAAGAACTTCAAGTTTCAATGACAGAATTCATTAATACACAAAATGAATATATACATAGTGAGCAAAATAAACTGTATAAAGTGCATTTATTGGACAGGAATAGTTTCAGCTTTTGACTAAAACTGCTGTCCTAGTACTCTGTACTTAGTAGCAAAAAATATGCTCTGCTACTAGAACAACAGTGCACTCAACATTTGGGGAACATTAAAGAGTGACTGAACCTGTATCGTGTATTACATAGCTTTGAAACTTCCACATTCCCTCTATTTCCTTCCCCAAGTTACTTCTTCTTCAGGTAGCTCTAAGTATGGATAAATATTCCTTGTAGAAACCAGTACTACTGATTACTACTAGTACTGAAAAAAAACTTAAGCTTACATAGTTCACTTGATCATTGTGTCTTTCTTCTAGCCTTCTCCCACTATACTGTTCAAGTAGTATGCCAAAGCTATACTGTATTTGTAGTAGACTAAATAATTCTGAATAACATTAACACCTAAAAAGTATATATGTTTTGGATAAGACTAATCTCATGTGGAAAGTGGTCTCTTCAAGCCTGTTTTCTATAGTTTTTCATTCAAATAGTACTTAATGATTCAAATTAATTCTATGTTGCACTACAATATTATAGCAGTATCTAGAAAACCTAAATGAGATAAAGATTCCATTTTTAACGAAAAATGCAGATAACTAAGACAGTCTTTCTCCTGCAGAACAGTGTAAAGAGACTTGATAGGATACCAGTGCTCAAGTTTGATACTGAAAAATGAAGTCACTTGTCCTACAGGACTCCAAGTCTATTTCCTTTCAGTCCCAATACACTACCTGGCTATTTTGTTTCTGCACACTGAAACCTGGCAAGATTATGACTGAACATGCTTATATTTCAGATAGCATAATGTCCCTAGTCTCTTGATAGTCCTCAAAAACTAAACATAGGCAGGAATATGTATTAGAAAGAAACAGATCTCCATAGTAAGCTTGTAAATTGTATGATGAAATCAACAGCAGGCCATCATGTAGGCATTTGTGTACTCTTTCTTGGTTCTAATTCAAACAACTACTTCAAAAGGATGGATAACAACCATAAACTCATTAATGACTGCTGAAGACCAAGATCACAGAATGGCTTGTTTTCAAAAGGGCCTTAAATTCCAAAAGGACCATCTAATTCCAACCACTCTGCTGAAGCCTGATTTGCAGTCTGTACATATTAAATGGGAAAGGAAACCATCACCATGCTTTGAAGTGAGACAACAATCCTCTTAAGGCCTATTAAAAATTAAGCAGTTAAATGTCTCCTGAAACAAACCAGATAATTAAACTCTAGAACTAGACCAAAACTGAAAAGGGGAAATGAGATCAAACAGTAACTATTGTGTGAAGAAAGTAGAACTGATCAAATATCTTCAAGCTGGACCCAGAATGATGCAAGATCTGGTGAAGAAAGGGAGAAGAGCTTTGGAAAACCAGAACAATAGAAGTAGAGAATTTGCTCTTTGTCTCAGTGATGCTGTGTAAGAGTATCCAGGTGGGCTGACTATACATTCAGGTTCTAATAACACAGTCCATTTCCAAAGAAGAAAGGGAGCCTTATCAGAGGAAGAAGACAAGGAAATGAAAGGCAGGGAATTCATAAGATGTGAACCAACAAGACAATACCAGCAAACAAAGCTCGAAATACTGCTCAGTGGGATATTATTCATACCCATAAGGATTAGTTTTATGGTGATATGTCAACCATAGATACTGATTTGTCTCAGAATATCACATATATTGTTGCTTAATCTAATGTTTGTACTCTTTGCGTCTGATTCACTTTCTATTACTGTGGAAGTTCATGAGAACACATTTAGGGTCTGCTTTCTGACCTTATAGAAGCATCTTCCTAGTGAAAGGGTACCATGTAACATGTTCAATGATTATTTTCCAAACAAGGATGTGGTCCTAATTTCTTAAAGACATTGAGATCCACAGACCCTTTCTCATGGGTTAGGCTTCCTAAGTTTCACAAGCTTATTAGTGAAATTAAGGTAATAACTGTTTATTTTTAAGCAGAACTTTGGGTGGAAAAAAAACCAAACCACCTAAGCTCCTTAAAAATATAAGCCAAGAGTTTACTGAATTGACAATAAGTTTTGACTTTCTAACACCAGTAAGATAGGTTGAATTAATGTAAGGAGATACGTGATTACAGAATGAGCTGGAATAACTTGAGGCATAGTTTCTCAAGACAGAGAAATTAATGCAGTAATAGAATAACACCATCCATTCCCTTTCTCTCCAATTTATTACCTATTTTATCCAAAATTAGTAGATAAAAAGTCTCAAAGACACAAAGTTGTTGCAAGTTTCAGGATTATCAAGTAGGAGAAAAGGGGAGGAGAAAAAGCTGAATTGATACTGTAGTACACATGTCCATCCCATAGCCTGCATGTAGACTGACACAGCTTGTATTGTAGCCTGCCCTCTATCCCATGTCATCATATTCTGAAAGTAATGCCTCTTATTTTATTATGTTGGCCCACATTAGAGGCAGATGTTGGTGGTATGGCAATAAAGTTGAAGGTTCAACCAACTTTCCATTCCATTTTGTTGCTGTGTAAAAGATGGAAGCATAGGGACAGTCTGAGGAAATGGCATCTGACATAGAATGTACATGCAGCAAAAGCGTGCTTTTGAATTCCTCCATGTGAAAAAAATGGTGCCCACTGACATTCATCAACATTTGCTGAAAACACAGAGAGGAGATGGGTGATTTGTTTCAGCAGTGGCAACAGTGGGTTGCCTTTGCTGGTGCAGTGGGAAATCCCACACCAGTCAGAGAATAGCATTATTGAGCCATCAGAGCATTTAAGACTGACCAGTGGGCATGCTAGTATTTCCAAACAAGCAAACTGAAGTCATGGCAATATTAAACTACATCTGAGAGTAGGCATTCTATACAAAGGGCAAGGAAATTTCTATGGAATCAACTAGGAGGCATGTCAGAAGCATGAACTGACAATGCTGACAGGAGTTCAAAAAGGATCAGTTCTGCGTCAGAAAAAGCATTCAAGTTTTACAAACCTCTTTGGTCCTGTGTACTCGTGGAAAGTTAATTTTATATGAAAATTCCATGATTCTCAACCATATCTTTAAAAAGAAAATGGTGGCTTCTTCCTGAATGTTGCTGGGAGGACAGCCTCCACAAACTAGCAATAGTAAATTAGCAAGCCTGAAAAGTAAACCTGAGCAATTATTAAGACCTCAGCAAGTTATTAAGTGCTTTACAGACTTCCTATTTTGCATCTGAAAAAGAAAAAGAGTGATTCAAACATTATGTAATTGACAGGCAAAAATTTTCTGTGAACCTAAACAGCTCAAAAGTAAACAAGGCCTTCCAAACATGCTATGAAGTATTGCAAAAGGTATGCATATCTAATCCTTGACCTGTGAGCTTCATGTGGCTTGGCCCCTACCCCTGCATCATCATGGCAGAGAACATGGAAAAAGTGAAGAAGTATCAGTAGAAGAGTTCAGCAATTATAAAACAAAATAGCATAGTCAAATAACATACCAGCCCCAGCTGGATATGTTTTTTCTCTGTGGGAGAAGGGATGGGATACCAGGAGTCTGGTTCCCAGTACTGGATCAGTGTTTCTGGAGGATGTAAGAAAAACACTGGATTGAAACTGTAAGCAAACCATGGACTACTGTGTATACAGCCAAAACTTTCTCAGGCACCTCTTGCAGTGGGAGATAATCATCCACGCGTAGTCTGGAGGGACAAGGGAAAACTGGGATCTACCCTCAAGCAGAAAGTTTGCCCGTATTGTGCTTAGAAGTCAACAGCATCTGTCCCTTGTCTGCTCAAGCCATGGGTACGGTGAGTGCTAGTGCACAGGAACAGATTTTAATGCAATTAATAATTACAGTTATTCAATACTACCGCCCAGGCTGCCTCCAATCTTAACCTCTCTAATTCTCTCCTCTGAAGTAGGGCTTCACCTTGATTTGGTTTATCTAATACTTGGACTAGGAAGTTATCCTCAACAGATTCCAGGAATCTCCTGGATTGTCTGCCACCCTCTGTGCCACTATCCCAGCAGATATCTGGGTAGTTGAAATTCCCCATCAAGACAAAAGCCTGCAAGCATGACACCTTCTGCAGCTGAAGCAAGAAAGCTTCATCAACAGGCTCCCCCGATCTGGTGGCCTATAGCAGATCCCAAACACTAGATGCCCTTTATTGGACTGATTGGATGATTTTAACCCACAAACTCTCAAACTGATCGTAGCTGCTACTCAGACACAGTTCTTAGCAATCTTAGCACTTCCTAACATGGAGGCAACTCCCGTACCTCTCCTACCCCATCTATCCCTTCTGAAAAGCCTGTAGTCCTCAACAGAATATTCCAATGGTGAGATTCATCCCACCATATTTCCATTATAGCAATTAGGTCTTACTTTCCCAATTGTGCCATGGTTTCAATCTCCTATTGTTATTCCCATGCTGTGTGCATTGGTGTAGAAGCACTTCAGCTTGGCTATTGGTTCATTGCCTTCTCAGAGGAGCCCTCCGTAATACTTCCATTACAAGTCTGAGGTTTTCCCCTAACACCTCCCAAGGTGACAGTATTCCCATTCTCTTGTCCGTCACCCAGTATCCCCCCTTTCCCTGTCATATCTGATTTAAAACTCTGCTAACCAGCCTAGACAGCTTGCTCCCTGGAATATTTGTGCTCCATCTAGTCAGTAGCCTCCTGTCTGTCATTGGCATTCCCAAACTGTGTCCCAAACCATAGTACCCAAAGCCCTGAGTGCAACACCATTCACAAAGTCATTCATTCTGAAGAAGTTACATTACATACTCTAATTCAACTAAAACCTCACAAAAAGTGGGATATACAGTTTATCTAAAGTAGCTTCTTCTAGCCCAGTACAAAGAAATAAGCCAAATATTATAAAATACTATCAAAGCAATTATACAGTATAGCAGAGTCTTCTTATGAATGGAACAAAAATAACTTCAAGCATCCTCCTAATTTAAGCGTGTTGCTCATAGTTAGCACAGAAGAGAAATTAGCATTCATGCTACTCAGTCTGTGGATGAGTCTTGTTTTAAGCAGTGGTTATAATTCTTATATAAAACTCACTTCTAGTAATGCCAAGCAAATCAGCTCCTTGCCCTTTCTCTGGTCCTCTAGAATGTGTATTTTCTCTCCTTTACAAATTCTCCTAGACAATAGCCAACTACCTTCTATCATCTGAGATAACAGTGTACAAATTAAGATAAACCAAAAAATATATTTATAATGAACTCTCTTGAAAATATTCTATGCCAGGGATGGAACTGAAATACTCCCTTGCAAAAAAAAAAAAAAAAAAACAAAACCAGAAAGTCATGTTCCTTTGATTACTAACAAAAGTCCTGAACATTAAACAGTGTTTCTTACTTATGATCATATTTTACTTCTCATAAAAGAATCAGACATGATTATCAGAAAGTATTTTGTTTACAGCTGTCAGGAATCTCACTGCAATGAAAACACATTCATGGGTCTGCGCTGAAAAAGATTTGGACAATTGGATGTTAACATGGAAAAAAATAAAAGAAATCTGTTCTGATTAAATGAAGACATATGGTCAGCTTCCTGTTGCAATTGATTATTCTAACTTTAATAACAGTAAAAGCAATCCAATACGTCTAGAAGGCTGTATGGGAACTGCTGAGTCATGGCCTGAACCTCTGATTGATCACCTGAGGTGAGCAATGAGTCAGCCATGGGAGCACAGTTGAAGGCAATTCACCTGTGCTGCTGGAAGGGATGGAGCCTGGCTCCACCTCTCCTAGACCCATTTAAGAGCTGACTGCCAGTGGGGAAGGATCTCTTCTGGAGATCTGCTCTGCTGGAGTTTCCTAAGCGAGCTCAGGATATGGATAAGTGACCTATCTATTCTCTTTTTGTTATTGTAACCTGCTTTGCCTAACTCTCTTGTTTATTTCATAATTATAACATCTTAATATTCATTGATCATACAAAGGCACAGATACTATAAGCATCCAAACACTGAGCATTTAAGACTGCATATCACCTCAAAAGGAGATCAATAACAAAAGATGGCATGCAATACCAGCGACCAGGACAAGATCTCAGCACCTCCTTCCTGCCATCCTGTTTTGCGACTCTTGTTGCAGACAGTGAAGATCCCGCACAGTAAAGCTGCGGACTTGCCTAGATTCACAAAGCTAATGGGGGAAAGCCTTTCAGTCTCTTTAAGTTTTGAGTTATTTCTAAGAAAATCTAGATCCACCTACTTTTAAATACTACAGTATTTAATTATTTTTAAATACTACAGTATTTAATTATTTTTAAATGCTACAGTATTTAATTATTTTTAAATGCTACAGTATTTAAAAGATACGGAGAGCCTGACATAGTCTCCCTCTTGAACAGATACATGAGCACAAAGGGAAGTCATTTCAAGGAAACATTTGGCCTTCTTAAATGCAACAAGCCCACAAGTCATGTTCATGCCACAGCAGGGATGCAGCAAAAAGACTTGTAAATTACTATGATATTCCTAATCACTTCCACAAATTCAGCAGACACCCCACAGCAGGAGAAAGCTGTAAGTGAATAGGAACTGATGCTGCAGCTTTAAGCTTTCTTTTCAACTGCACTGTGTTACTTCTTCATGACATAGATTCACCTGGCTTCCTTCTTCCCGATCCCAGTGGGAAATCCTCTGTATGCATCTTATTTTCTGAACTGCAAAGAAAGGAGTAGTAACTCTGCCTGCAAATAGATTTTGATGTAGTTACATTTTTTATCACTTCTGTTAGACTCCGTCAGAACAAAAAGGGAGTGTAAGAGGAGACCAACTGCAACATCCTTCCATTTGCATTACTAATCATTACTGAGAGGCTTAAATCCAGAAAAAGGGAGTTAATTTGTAAGCATGAACAAAATAAGATTAGGGAAACTAGTCAAGAGGAAGAGTTATCCTATCTAATGGACAGACACAATAATCAGGCACAATATGAACTAGAGCCATCTCAGTCTGTGGCTGCCCTACCAGTTCTCAGAGCAAAAATAGGATTCTTAACATCATTATCTGATTCCAAGACTCAGAAATGCATAGACTTCACTGGAATCCTCAAAACAAAAGAATCAGGGGGGAAAAAAAAAAACAACAAAACATTTACAGAGGAAAAATCAAAGGAGATTCTCAAGGATATTTAAATAACCCTGATGTCTGGGAGAGTTACAACTACTTATGCATAAGGGGTTTCTGGACCATTGCAGATCTGCGGAGTTATCACCACTGACCAGCACTCACTGTGCTGAGAGCTACTGAGATGGTAGAGAGTTGCTCCTTGGTCTGAAAATAAAAATATCAGACCATACATGGAAAGGTTCACACACGGGAAAGTTTCACAAAGGCCTGTGGCACATGCAGTGTTTGCTTACTGCCTTGCCAGAATCAGTCCATCTGAACGCTGTGACAAAGTTGAAAGAAAGCACTATTGTCTCAGATTGTTCTTCAGCACCTGCCTGAGACCATGGTAGGCTGATTAAAAAGAACTTGAATGGTTCAGTGACCTATGGTTGAGTGAGAACTGGCTCTCGAGTGATGATTGCAGGTCAGGATGACTTAAAATCATAGAATTGCTCATGTTGGAAAAGATCTTCAAAATCATCGTGTCCAACTGCAACCCAACCATACTGCCCTAACTCTAACAAGCCACCATTAAATCATGTCCCTGAGCACCCCATCCAAACGGTTTTTAAACACATCCAGGGATGGTGATTCAACCACCTCCCTAGGGAGCCTTTTCCAGTGCTTAACCACCCTTTCTGTAAAGAAGATTTTTCTGATCTGTAACCTAAACCTCCCTTGGCTTGAAGACATTTCTGCTCATCCTGTCACCAGTGAGAAGAGACCAATCCTGTTCTCACTGTAAAAAATACTTTCCAGGTATTGGAAGGGAGCAATGAGTCTCCCCTCAGCCTCCTCTTCCCCAAACTAAACAGCCCCAGTTCCTTTAGTTGCTCCTCATAGGGCATATTCTCCAAGCCCTTCACAAGCCTTGTTGCCCTTCTTTGGACTTGCTCCAGCATGTCAGTGTCCTTTCTGTATTGAGGTGCCCAAAACTGAACACAGTATTCAAGATGGGGCATCACCAGTGCTGAGTACAGGGGCAGGATTACTTCCTTAGTCCTGCTCACTACACTATTCCTGATACAAGCCAGGATGCCAGTTATCACTATGGAGTGAACATGCATGCCCACCAGTCCACCAGGTAGTAGGTATACGATTACCATATGATCAACTGTTGATCCCCATGTGAGTGGAACAGGTGTCTTTGCCCTGAGCAACTAAAGGTACACAAGAGCAGAATGAAGAGGACAAAAACTGGAAAGGTTGGGGTTAGAGCCTCCACCGAACTGCAGTTGTGCAGGTCGAGAGATTTCTAACTGATGTGCAGCTCCATATAGAGTAATGAGAGGTCACTGGATCCACGGTGGTGATTATTCCCACTTCATGACCCGTTTGCTAGGTCCTCTCTATACTATTGCTAACTTCCCCATTTTCCCTGCACTCCTAAATTGCTTAGAATTTGTAAGAAGTCAGTTGGGCAACATCTTGGCCTCATTTGCTGCCCTAGTCTTACTCTGAGTACATTTATATTGAACCACCTCCTTCAGGAATCGGAATGAGATAAATACCTTTTGAAACAAAACAAAACGAAATAAAACAAAAAAAAAGTCTTTTCCTTTAGCTATGTTTTTATTTCAGGCCATAAGAAGCAAATGCTATTCTGTGTTGGTCAAAACTGACATTAGATCTTCTTCACACAAAAGCATTCAAATTCACAGAAGCTTGGAGCCACAATTAGTGATATTACGAAATAAATAAATTAATTATTTTTTTAAAAAAAGTGAAAGAAATTAAAACATCCATAGCGCCACATATATAGTTGCATAACTGAATGCTGGCAAAGGATGATAGGACTGTTGAGATAATGCTCCAGGAAGGGCTTATACATCTTACAGAGATTTGAAACTCAACATCCTAATCCAAATCCTAGTGTTCTGCTCAGGGATCTGGTTAGGAACTGTGGATGTCAACTGTAGGTTCTCCTTGGCTAGTCTGCTTCAGTTCTTTCAGAACTGCAGTGTGAGTTCAGCTGTGAGTGTATGATGTAATGTATTAGTACTGCTTTGCTATTCTGTGGGTATACTGACAAAATAAAGCTCCATCATTCTACTGCTTCTCGCTGCTGCTTTTTCTGAATGAACGTTACTGGGAAAACAGTGCTACTTGCTGCTAACAGATTAACTACACCCACAGAACTCACTGATATCAGTTCTATTAAGTTTTTTTCATACTATATACAGTTAGTTCCTCATCATTACTGGGACAATATGAGTCACAGACAGAAGACAAGATTTCCAGGGAACAAGCAACAGGACAGTCTCTGAGTATCCTGTGGTAGTACTGTTACAGACATCCTTTCTGATTATGCCTGAATTTTGTTATTAAACTGAAACTTAGGTGATTCATATATATACAACATTCATGTTGTGCTGCTTTACTTAACATGAACATGCTCAACCCATGGCCCTCCAGCTGCATGTAGCCCACCACAGATCATACTTTGGCCCACAACCTACTCCGTAACACTATGGTGGCAGCTTCCCCTTGTGGTCAGTCTGGAAGGGCATGCAGCTGTCACTCACCAACAACCAAACATGAGTGCTCTATTAATGTTATCTGGACGGAAACCAGGACACAGGATGCACTGCTAACTGAAGTTATGAAAAATAATTTTACACGTTTTGATACGCTGGCTGCACATTCCTGTGAATAGCAAATAATATGCAGTTTTGCTTTCCATTTTAATGAAAGAATTTGAGAGTAGGTTTCAAGATTGCTGCCAAATTTTGTTGTTTTTTTTTTTTTTATAATAATAATTCCATTTTCATTTGACATAAATAGATTACTTGAAAAATTTCAAATGGAATGAGCAGAGTTGCAATCAGACATTCGATGCAAAGAAAGCTTTGATCATCTCTCTTTACTATACTTTTACAAGACCTATCTTGACAGAGAAAAAGATCTCTTGCTTTACAATTACACCTTCTTCGTTTCAGTGCTTTTTGGTAGTACATACATATGTTAACTATTTCCCAACATGAAGCACAGCCTTCTTTTCGTTTTAATTTAAAAAATATTAAAAATTAAAACAAGATGTTGGTGGCATGGCAGTAGAGGTTGAACTTTCTCACCAATATTTTGTTACAGTCTATTACCAATATTCTATCACCAATCTGCTCACAGAGATAGAAAGAAGAAATGGCAGCAACATGAGCACTGTTACAAAGCACTATTGCAGCTAGGAAAATTTTGTCTTATGAAGTTTTCTCTTTAAATTTTTCGAATTACAGGAACCGCGCTGGGCGAGACGCAACCAGCAGGTGGCGCCAGTGGCCCACCGCTGTCCCGTATCAACGTGGGCGGGGAGAGGGGCCGAGGGTGCCCCCCCCTCCACCCAGCATGCTACAAACTGATTCGGTGTGCCCACAGATGCCACAGACATCCTCTACTACACGCAGGATGACTAGCAGAAGCATCAGTAGCACTACGAGTTTTTCATCAATAGTCTAAAATCTCACATTTCTACTAAAAACCTTATGTCTTTAGCTCAAGACTTATTTTCATTTCTCTTATTTTCTTATTTTCTCTTGTTCTCTTAAGCCCAGTGCTTTACCCATGAACACCGGTGTTAGGCTGGCCTTCTTCCTGAAACCGAAGCTCTTAATCCCTGCTATGCATCTTCTATCTTCTTAAAACATACCTGCTACCTTCATCCCTTTTACTGAGCCTTACTTAGCCTGCATCAACTCCTCCTTTCCAGTCCTTCATTCCACTTCCCTGAGACCTCTCCAGCTCCCCCATCCCACAGCATAATAGGTCTGGTATTTATGCCTGACCAGCCTCTCTAAGATCCCAGGATATCTTGTGCATCTCTCACCTACTCGTAATCCTGCACAGCCTCTGTTCCATGTCTCCACAGCTTTGGCATCTGCTTCTCAGCAGAGAGATGTTCTGCAACCTTGTAGCAGAGAAAGCAACAATAAGCCTTGAACCAGTAGTGCCAAAAACACTGCTGCCTCCCAATCTTCTTAGGGAGAGAGAGGCTGCAGATCAGCTCAGTCCTCTGAACAAAGTGATACGATGACCCAGCAGTGGAAATGGTCCCAAGCCACTGGCCCCAGAGCAGAAAATAAGTTGTGGCCCTTCAGGTCTCCTATTCAAATGTTGGCACTCAGTCGAGCTAGAGAGCTCTCACAGTTTCTTGTAGCATCAGAATAGTTCTCCAAATAGTTCTGCTTTATTGTGTTCAACATACATCTTATATACCATTCACTTACACACAAGAAGTTCCTGTCCCTCTAATCAGTTAATTGGCCTAGCTTCTCCCAAAACACAGTGATAAAGGATGAAAGATTTCTTAAGTGTGGTAAGATTAACAATGCATACAAACAGAACCTCCTGTTTACCCTTAGACATAGATACCATTTGCTCTCTGTCTTACACTCCAGTCTCCCAAGGTTTTACAGTGATAGGGTCTATCTAGGAGTCTGGTAAGCTCTTTGCTGACTCGCTCACAGTTACATCTTCCTCCACAGTCAAAGGCACATGTGCTAGACTGCAGCCTAAAGTTAACTCTCCAGCTTTCCTTTCTCATGTAATCTGACCCCTTCCTTACTGCCCATTGCAGGTGAAATGAGAAAGCTGAAAAGCCCAAAAGCCAGATGATGAACACGTCTTGTTCCAAAGGAAGGGGAAAATTGAAGGCATTGACTTCTATAGCCAGGAAGCCCCTTTCAACCTCCTTCAACTCCCTCTGATAGATACAACACAAAGGACTATGAGGGAACTGTGTCAGGCCCTTGCTAGCTTCCATTTCATCTTTTCCATGTAAGAAATTATCAGTATCCCAGAAGTTTAGTGTCTGCCTCTGCCAACAGGTGGCATCAGCTACCTGGTGAAGTCTGTTATGTAGTTCAGCTACTTCTGCTTCACAGTAATATCCAAGTGATCCAAGGAAAGTCTCTATCTACTACATCTTTTTCTATGGTTGATGTTTGTGTTGGGTTGAGGAAAGGAAGAATAATTAAGCTTTTAATACTTGAATGTATAATATGATAATGATAATATCTCAGTGATATGATCTTAAGACACTCTTCACTTTATATATATATATCTATATATATATCTATATATATATCTATAGATATTTATTATATATTTATATATAATAAATATATATATATTTTAATGTCAACTTTCCTGATTACCAGGTCTTCTCGAATCATTCCAAATCATTGGCCAGCGACATTTTTTTATACAAGTATTTAATTATTTCATTTTTTATGGCCACTGGGATGTGTCTGACTGAGTGCAGATGACACAACCAGGCTGCATGGTGCAGTACCTAAGCATCTCCAAGGTCAGAGCTATGAAGCTACTCCAAGACTGGTGGAGGCTAGCTCGCTGTAGCTTCTGAAGACATGGTCAATTAGAATAGACTTTGTGCAACTGGGAGTAAATCTAGCTATTAACTAGAAAAGATCACATATGCCTGAATCCTCACAGGCAACACTGAACTAGCAAGGCTAAAAATAAAATTAAAATAGTAATCCTCACAGCCACTTGCATTTGGATGGTGTAAAAAACAATAATAGAAAAGTGTTGGTCAGGTTATGAGTTCATAGTAGATTATTTTTTAAATAAAAAATCTATCTTCCTTCTAATGTGGAGGCCTAAGATTTCATGGCAATATATGTGATACATTCCTGAAGGGTTTCCTTCCTTCACAGAAGGACAGTCATACAATCAGTACAATCCTAGATTAGCTGCTATATTGAAACACAGACAGGAAATCTATATGTTTCTAGTAAAGGAGATTGTTTCTATAGGCTCAGGAAAAATATTGAAAAAAGAACAAATTAAACATACCAGATCAAAGCAAGCCTCTTCTCAACATTCTCATTGCCAGTTTACAGATTTTATTTTCAGATTCTTCTAATTCACAGAATCACAGAATCACAGAATCAAAGGGGTTGGAAGGGAGCTCCAGAGATCATTGAGTCCAACCCCCCTGCCAAAGCAGGCTCCCTGCACCAGGTCACACAAGCAGGTGTCCAGGTGGGTCTTGAATATCTCCAGAGAAGGAGACTCCACAACCTCCCTGGCAGCCTGTTCCATCACCCTCACCATAAAGAAGTTCTTGCGCACCTTTGTGTGAAACTTCCTATGCTGCAGTATCTGTTCCTTTCCCCTTGTCCTGTCTCTACACACTGCTGAAAAGAGTCTGGCTTCGCTACTCTGCCCCCCACACCTTAGACATTTACAGACCTGGATCAGGTCCCCTCTTAGTCTTCTTTTCTCAAGGCTAAACAGACCCAGTTCACTTAGCCTTTCTTCATAGGGTAGAAGCTCCAGGCTCCTCTCCATCTTTGTGGCCCTCTGCTGGACTCTTTCCAAGACACCCCCATCTTTTTTGTACTGGGGAGCCCAGAACTGGACACAGTACTCCAGATGAGGCCTTACCAGGGCAGAGTAGAGGGGGAGGCCACAAGTGCACACTGCTGGCTCATGGCCAACCTGTCATCCACCGGGACACCCAGGTCCCTCTCTGCAGAGCTCCTCTCCAGCAGGTCATCCCCCAACCTGCACCAGTGCATGCAATTATTCCTCCCCAGATGCAAGACTCTACACTTGCTTTTGTTAAACCTCATCTGGTTTCTTACTGCCCAGCTCTCCAGCCTGTCCAGATCTCGCTGAATGGCAGCACAGCCTTCAGGTGTGTCTCCCTCTTTTTTTTTTTTTTTTAATTTAATTCACACAACATTAATCATGCTATTTCAAACTTATTAAAAAAAAAAAAAAAGTGATACCAGTATCAGATTTAATGTACATTTCAGATATTTTGAAAAAGCCCCTGGTGTTATTGTAGACTGCTGTAGAATGACTTCTTGTTACCAGAGAAAAAAAGCTGCTTACAATAACTTAAAATGAAGTAGATAGACCAGGCTAGTCTGAACAATTGTCCTTTTAATCAAAGTTCTGCCCAAGTTTTCTGTTGTTGTTTGTTTGCTTCCTTTTAATGAATTTCCAGTCAAATGGAAGTATATGACTGGCAGAGTTTCAAGATGCCTCAGAAACACTGTGCTTTATTTCAGCAGCAGCTGGTGTGTACTGAAGCAATACCAGTGTGATTCAGTGTAGGCTAGAAAAAAAGTAGTACTATTCAGCCTACAGTCTACCTTCCCTGTGGGTTTTCTGCTGCAGGGAAATGGAAAAGATTTTTTTTTATCCTAACCTTTAAAAGAAATCAGCTTAACAAATACTATACAGTTATCCTTTCTACAACATTCCTTCCATTTGAAGACCAGATCCTCTTCACAGAAGTTTTGTGCCACACCAGGGATAATCCAGAGATGTTTCCAGGGTGTTTTCAAGCATAGCACAATTTTCAGACTACTATTCATTCATCCTCTTTCAAGTGTATATCAGTGTTGCAGCAGGAAACCTGAGGTCTATCAGCAAAGGAAACAACTACAGGATTCAGCACCAGTAGTGTTTTTCCTCAATCCTCTCAGTAATGGGGAGAGACAGGGAAAGGAACAGTTGAGTCTAGATCATCAATGCCTGTCTCCAGGACTGGAGCCTCTGCCAGAATCATGGAAGAGTTTTTGAGACCAGAGGTCTGCTGGGGCCTGGTGGCACCCATGTATCTCTATGAGGAAAGGTTTTCTGGCCTATGAACTGGCAAGGTTAACTAAGAGAGCTTTAAGCTAGGATTGCTGGAGGCAAGAGGTACTAGTAGTAACACTAAGAGCAGCAAGGCTAACAAGAGCGTCTGTACAAGCAGGGAATGCTGTGGGTTCAGCATCTTATCTGAGATGCTTGTATACCAATACAAGCAGTATGAGAAACAAACAGAACTGGAGGTACTGAGCCTTTCCCACCACTATGATATCATTTGTATTAGTGAGACTTGGCGAGAGAAGTCTCAACACTGGATAATTGGGACGGAGGGATATTGCTTGTTCTGGATCATGACAGGCAGGTGAGGTGGATCTTGCATTGTACATAAGGGAAGGATTAGACTGTACGGACCTTGCAGTTATGGATGATGTAGTAGAGAGTCTCTGGGTGACGATTAACTGGACGGATAGCAAAGCAGATATCGTAGTGGGTGTCTTCTATTGATTGACTGCCTACTCAGCATAACTGCATGGATTACCTATTCAATAGGCAAATATGGGAAATCTCTGCAACAGTTGCCCTCATCCCTATGGGAGATTTCACCTTCAGAGAAAAACTGTAAATATTATACTGCCACAAGTAAGGCTGAGAAATTCCTAAAATAAACTGCACATAACTTCCTCTCATAAGTACTGAGTGAGGCAAGTAGGAAAGGCTTCCTCCTGGACCTGTTGCTTAAGAATAAGGAAGGCTTTGTCAGAGAGGTGATGGTATATGGTTATCTCAGTCACAGTGATCATAAAATAGCCAAATTCAAAAATTTTTGATGCAAAGAGAAAAAAGTCAGCAGACTTGCTACCGTGGATTTTAATCCATGAGAGTAAACTTTAATTTCCCCAGGAAGCTAATTAGCAGTGTCTCCTGGGAATGTGCAATGAAGGCTCTAGGTGTCCATTAGAGTTGGTTAGTTTACAAGAACCACCCTTTAAAAGCCCAGAAGCAGGCAATCCTATTGTGCCACAAGCCAAGCAATAGGGGCAGAAGACCGATCTGGCTTAATAGGAATTCCTCCTAGAACTAAGGCAGAAAAAGAAAATGTGTGCCTCCTCTCCTGGCTTCACAAGGATAATACAGATCTGTAGTTCACAACTTCAGGGAAAAAAAAAAAAAGGAAAAAAAAAAATAAAGCCTTTTCAAGTAAAGTACATCAACATCAAACGGAGCTCAAGGGAAAACAGTACACTGATACTTGCATGAGAGATAGATTGTGTTTTTGCAGTGGAAGTTTCCAGTATTTTCAGTATGTAATGTAGGCTTTTACTGAACTTATAACCCCTTTGCGAAATAGTTATATAAGTTGCTTTTCCAAAAATAAAATTTCTGAACAGAGTGAAGTTGGGATTGGGGGCGACATGGCTGGGGTAGAACTGGGACAGGCACAAGATAAAGGTGGGGAGAGCCTAACACAGGACAGAGTGAATGTGCTAATTTTTGTAAACATTGCCTTCCTATCTCCATAGAAAATTACAAAACATAATTAAATGGAAATATATCGTAGCAACAGCATTGGGGAGATTGTGAACCCGAGACAGAATGAGCTCAAGGAGAATATTACCTGTGTTGGGTTTAGGGTATATAACTGAATGAATTTCACTGACTGGTGTGTAACTTCTTTGTAGGGGGTGTGCACCCATTATTGCAATAACAAATAAACTTTGATGTTATGACTAAGATCTTTGCCTAAGTAGAAATTTTTTAATTTGGTTGTTTCTTACACTTGGACCAGACGTTCACCTAACAAGTATGGAAGAGGAAACAGTAAAGGCTTTCAATGCCTTTTTTTGCTTCAGTTTTTAACAATGACAGGACATCGGAGTTGGAGGACCATAACTGGATGAAACAGTGTGTCAACAGTTTATGGCCTGGTTCGTCCCAGTTCGTGACTAGCTGGACCCATGGATCTGTGCCGTGGGAAAGGGGAACAGGAGAAAAGAGTAGAGAGATGGGCCCAAAAACGAAACAGTGGCAATGATCTGAGGAGAAACAAACTAATTTACTAAATAAGATATTGGAATGGAAGATAACACACTATAGTACAATATGCTACAATATAATTAGAATTTTAGCTAATAAATCAAATATACTAAGAGAGAGTCCAAAAGCCGAAGGCCTTACTCTAATACCGTGACAAAATGAGCAACAGAGGCAAGCCAGATGATCAGAAACAGAAAGGGCTGTCAGGTGTCCTACGAGGGCCTCTTATCTTTCACCCCTGAGCGGAAATGGTAACAGAACTGCGAACAGTCCTCTGGGGAATGTAGTCGTTCTTCTCTTCCGGGACAGGTATCCGGACCTGGAGCATTAACTCTTCAACTCCTGGTGTACTACATGATGTTATGATGTGGAATACTGATAATCAAACATTATAAAACCATGGAGTAGCTGCATCAGCTCAACTTTCATAAATCCCTGGGGTCTGATGAGATTCACCACAGTGCTGAAGGAATTAGCAGACAGATATAGCAGATAGCTGTAATATCCATTACAGCTGGATCCTTCTCAACAAAGGTTTTGGGAGTCCAGTGAGGCTTCTGCTAACTGGAAGCTAGGCATTATACTCATCCAGAAAAGGGCATGAGAGAAGACTTGGGAAGCTAGAGAACTGTTAGTCTAATCTCAGTCCCTGGAAACATTATAGAGAAGATTGATTTGAGTGTTTCTGAAAGGCATTTAAAGAACAAATATTTTATCGGACATAGAAAGGAACATGCTAGCTTAGTAATTTGATCTCATTCTATAATAAGGTCATCAGCTTGACAGAAGAAGGAAAGGTAGCAGAAGCAATCATGGCATTAGGAAAAGTTTCTTTACCATTCAAACACTGGAACAAGCTTCCTGGAGAGGTGGTTGACACCCCATGCCAGTCAGTGTTCATTTGGATAATGACTTCAATAACTTTTGATTAGACCTGATGTGGTCAGACAGTTCATCCCCTCCAACTGAACTATTTATTCTATTCTATTCTGTTCTAACAGTAGTAATAAATCAAATAGATTTATCTGTTGGCTACATTATGTCATGCTGTTGTGCTTTATTTCCTCTATCTCGCACTGTTTTTCTCCTCCAGAAAGACACAATGCTTTGACCATCTCTTTATACTTCAACAGGACCAGGACAATAAGTCACAAAGCCTTCCTTTGTAATCACAGGATTTAGCAAGCCTGACTATTACTGAGATAACTGCACATGATAGGTCCATCTAAAGATACTCATGTGGATTGTTTATCTTGAGTGAGATTCAACTCAGAATAAAAACAAAAGTAAAAACTAGGCCAAAGGTGGATGTGACTATGTCAGCTTAAATATTAGACACTGGAGTTTCCTAGAAATCAGTCCTTCATTAAAACAGCAGGTGACCTTGTGTGTTCAAGGGGCTCAGAGTACGTGAGGGGCTGAGTGACTGGTGGACTTATCAATGGCAGTGTCTGCATACACCTTAAGTTGGATTAGTATGAGCTCCTATGTCAGAAACAGTCTGCAGTTCTTGTCAATTGTGTTACATTGGATGCAACATAGGAAAAAATATATGCTGGCATTGTTACTAACTTGCTTTGATACTTTCAGACAGCAACAAATCCTGTAAATGAATGAACCTCCTGCTAATTCCTTATTTAAATGAGGGACAGCTATATCATTAACAATCACAGTCAAACTGCTTAAGACTAGCACAGATCATTCTTCAAGAAAGCTGTAGAACACATGTTGAAGGGCATCTCACAGAAAACCCGTGGTCCACAGGTTCCAGTGAGGTACAACAGCAGAGATCAGCCAATAGTGTAGGTCATTTCATTGGCTCCCATATCACACTCTTGAACAGTCTACAGTTACACAGTTCTTAGATGACATGTGCAAAACCTATCAGCTCCATGAAGTAGATGATTAAGGCACAAATTTCTCCAGCTTCAAGAATAGTTTGCTGAGGGACTGAAAACCAAATATCCCACCTCAGATTTTACATGTTCTAATACAAGTCGGTTAAGTGGAGAAGTTATTTAGTCAAGTCGTAAAAGACCTGTTTGAACTTGTCTGAAAGTTGCATTCAGGTGAAAAAAAGTGCATTAAAATTTCCCACCATTTGAACAGCTACTTTCAGTTTGTTTCAGAAGCAATTCTGTCACATGACATAGGTGTCATTATAGATAAGAAAGGGCCATGGTTGCAGCATGACAATGTTTGTCAGCAGTGTGGCCCTACATTCAGCCAAGTAGTTGTCAAGATCAGCAGAGGTATTAACAGGAGGCTTCATCTTACTAATTTTATCCCAGGTAGAATGAAAATAGATTGTTTCCAGGTCTTTTTTCATCCTTTTTTCATCCTTCTCCTTTTGTGGAGACCCAGACTGAGGTCCCGCCCACATATGTAAGAAAGGCTGTTGCCAATAAAAACAAGGATACTCAGACTGAAATCCCAAAACAAGATGCTGATGTGCAGTTCTCAGGATGTAGTGAATGCCAGAGCCTGGTGCTACAAGCCTTTGCAGAGCTAGGTGAGGGAGGCAGCAATTGTGTACGATGTGACCAGGTTAACTACTTACTCAGCCTTGTGGTCAACCTGAAGGATGAGGTGGAGAGGCTGAGGAGCATAAAGAAGTGTGAGAGGGACACTGAATGCTGGTATCAAACCCTATCGGCCCCTAGATCTAGGCAGCCAGACATGGCTCTGCACGGAGTAAGTCACACCCTGCTGCCTTGCAATCAGGAGACAGAGGGGAACCGGCATACAGTGTTCCTGCTGCAGTGAATCCTCTATCCTCTCCTCCCCCCAGGATCAACAACGAAGAATTGGGGGATGTAGGGCAGTGGCATAAGGTCCCTGTTCGGAGATGCAGGCGCGCCCTCCTGGTAAGTCCCCAGCCCCCCAGCTTCCCCTGCAGAACAGGTACAGTGCTCTGCAGGGACAACTGGACAATGGTGGTGATGTAAGTTCTCCCCAGTTGGTGGTGCTCCTGAAGTCTGACCAGTCCTCGACCAGCATTAAAACCTCATCAACTAGGAAAAAACGACAGGTCATTGTTGTTGGTGACTCTCTGCTGAAGGGAGCAAAAGGGCCAATATGTAGACCAGACCCTCTACACAGGGAGGTCTGCTGCCTCCCGGGATTTAAGGATGTGAGGAAGAAACTCCCTTCCCTGGTCCGGTCCACTGATTACTATCCCCTGTTGTTGTTTCAGGTTGGTAGTGATTATTTAGGCATAACTTCCCTAAGGACTCTAAAAAATGATTTCAGAGCCTTGGGGAGACAGGTAAAGGGTTCAGGAGCGCAGATTGTGTTCTCCTCTATCCTTCCAGCTATGGTAATAATGAGGGACTTGGTATAATGTGGCAATGGATTAGTACCTGGCTCAGAACTTGGTGTGCCTGGCAGGGGTTTGGGTTCTTTGACCTCAGCTCTGTTTGTGACAGCCTGGGCCTGCCAGCGGCTGATAGGAGTGGCTTCTCCAACCGATTGAGAGGGGTCTTTAGATGGGAGTTGGGTAGGTTCATTCACAGAGCTTTAAACTACGTATGAAGGGGGGTGGGGGTGTTACTGGGGTTACTAATGTGGAGCCCTGTGCTTGAAGAAGAGGGATGTGCTTGTGAGACCCCATGGTCTGGTGCCTTGGTGAAAAAGGAGGATGACTTACGCCTTTGTAGGAAAAACGCAAGGGCAGGTATGAGGTTGGTGGCTGTGGAAACACCTGAGCATGGTGATGAGAGTATTAGGGTTACTGCCACTCACAAGGAGACCAAGCTCAGGTGCCTTTACACCAATGCACAAAGCATGTGTAATAAACAAGAGGAGCTGGAGGCCATTGTGTTTTCGGACAGTTATGATATAGTTGCCATCACAGAAACGTGGTGGAACAACTCCCACAGCTAGAGTGCAGTGATGGAGGGCTACTGGCTTTTCAAAAGAGACAGGCTAGGTAGGAAAGTTGGTGGTGCTGCTCTCTATGAATAATATTATATTCATAGTATATATGCTATTAATGTGTGGAAATTAATGAGGGCGATGATAGGGTTGAGAGCAAATGGATCAGAATAAAAGCAGAGGCCAACAAGACTGACATTATTGTGGGAGTCTGCTACAGGCCACCCACCCAGGATGAAGAGGTGGATGAGAGGCTTTATAAACAGTTGGGTGAGGTCTCTAGGTCACTCCCCCTTATTCTGGTGGGGGACTTCAACTTCCCTGACATCTGCTGGAATTATAATACAGCTGACAGGGAACAATCCCGGAGGTTCCTCGAGTGTGGGGGAGATAACTTCCTGACACAGCTGGTGAGGGAGCCAACAAGGGGAAGCAATATCCTGGACCTGCTGTTTGTTAACAGAAAAGGTCTGGTGGGGGATGTAAAGATCGGAGGCTGTCTGGGGCAAAGTGATCACAAGATGTTAGATTTCTCTATCCTTGCTGAACCACGGAGGGGAGTCAGCAGAGCTGCCACCTTGGATTTCCAGAGGGTGAACTTCAACTTCTTTATGACCATGGTTGAGAGGGTCCCTTGGGAGGTAGTCTTTGAGAGCGTGGGAGCCCAGGAAGGCTGGGAATATTTTAAGGAAACTGTTTTAAAAGTGCAGGACCTGACCGTTCCCATGTCACGGAAGATGAGCTGACGGGCAAGGAGGCGGGGCTGGCTGAACAGAGACCTTTGGCCAGATCTCATGAACAAAAGGAAAGCTTATGGTCTCTGGAAGAGTGAGCAAGCCACTTATGAGGATTACAGGTATGTAGTGAAGCTGTGCAGGGAGAAAATTAGAAAAGCCAAAGTGCAGCTAGAACTGAGTTTGGCCACTAAAGCAAAGGTAAACAGTAAATGCTTTTATAAACACATTAACAGCAAGAGGAAGGCTAGGGAGAATCCTCATCCCCTGTTGGATGCTGAGGGCAACCTGGTCACCAATGATAGGGACAAGGCCGAGGTACTTAATGCCTTCTTTGCCTCAGTCTTTAATAATAAGACTTGTTCCTCCCAGGGTACACAGCCCCCTGTGCTGGTAGACAGGGATAAGGAACAGAATAAGCCCTTCATGATCCAAGATGAGATAGTTTTGGACTTGCTGCGCAAGCTGGATGCTTACAAGTCCATGGGGCCAGATGGACTGCACCCTAGAGTGCTGAGAGAGTTGGCAGATGTGGTGGCCAAGCCACTCTCCATCATCTTTCGGCAGTTCTGGCTAACCAGGGATGTCCCGGTGGATTGGAAACTGGCAAATGTGATGCCCATCTTCAAAAAGGGCTGAAAAGATGATGCTGGTAGCTACAGGCCTATCAGTCTCACCTCAGTGCCAGGGAAGGTCATGGAACGGATAATCTTGGGAACCAGCATGGACCAACGAAAGGTCAATCAGGGGATCAGGCCCAGTCAGCATGGGTTTATTAATGGTAGATCCTGTCTGACAAACCTGATCTCATTCTACAACAAGGTGACCTGCTTAGTGGATGAGGGTCAGGCTGTTGATGTGGTCTACCTGGACTTCAGTAAGGCCTTTGACACTGTCCCCCACAACATCCTCATGGAGAAACTGGCCACCCATGGTCTGGATGGGTGTAGGCTCCGTTGGGTGAAACACTGGCTGGATGGCCATGCCCAAAGAGTTGTGGTCAATGGAGTTGAATCCAGTTGGTGACCAGTCATGAGCGGTGTCCCCCAAGCCTCAGTGCTGGGGCCGCTTCTGTATAATATCTTCATTGACGATCTTGATGAGGGGATTGAGTGCACCCTCAGTAAGTTTGCAGACAACACCAAGCTGGGAGGGAGTGTTGATCTGCCTGAGGGGAGAAGGGCACTACAGAGGGACCTGGATAGACTGGATTGATGGCCCAAGGTTAACGGTATGAGTTTCAATAGGGCCAAGTGTCGGGCCCTGCATTTTGGTCACAACAACCCCAGGCAACCCTACAGGCTTGGGGAGGTGTGGCTGGAAAGCTGCCTGATGGAAAG
>JAPSGF010000041.1:340394-365192 GCA_035772895.1 Perdix hodgsoniae
ATCATCTGGCCATGGCCTCGACAGCTCACTCAGACCAACCATCGCTGGCAGCTCAGGAGTGGACTTGGCCACCTCCCAGTCAGTGACGTTGAATGATACCACCATGACTCTTATTGCAACAGGGATAATGAGCCCCCTTGGGAATGGATGTTGAGGCCTCTTGTTAGGAGTTACTTCTGTAATATGGATGAGACTTTTCATTTTACCGAGAGTTACAGATGCTATACATCCAACAGGCAGTACAATCTGTCAGTTTGCAGATTGCGGACAGTTGAATTCAGCTCTCGGTGGAAATATTTAGAATAGAAAACTACATCTCATTCCATTCAGCTGCAAACCCTCAAAATAGTACCCTGTGTGCAGGGTGCTCAAGTAACAGCCAGTGGTTAACATTCGGAATATGGCCACAGGGCATTGGGAAGGTCCCTTACCATGATAACTTGAGGTCTTGGATATTCTTATGTTTCCACAGGGACTGTGGGTTTCAGTGCCATACATTCAGCCTCATCTTAAAGCAGAAAATAGCATCTAGCCCTCATAATGACTGGAATTGTGTGTTTCTTACTTATCTGTATTGTTTTGTAATTTGTTGTATTTCAGATAACTTACAGGTGCCATAGCAAGTGATGAAAAATGGCTGAATTACCCACTGGATGGTATCACAGTAACACTGGTAATGGTATGATGAAAGTGGGTGATTTTCCTGTGTTACCAATGCAGCATCAAGAATTAGAATTATTAGGCATTATCTGGGTTGCTGTGTGCTTCTTCCTTTATTTCAGTAGTGGATTCAATGTTATCAATTCTAGAATCTGTGGGAATATCTCTTTCAGTGTAATTTCACCCCCCATTATCAGTAACAATCAGTTATTAGCCTATCAATTACCCTTTTCTCAATAATGATCTTGGGATGGAACAAGGTATTCTGATGCTTTCAAGGGAACTGATATTTGTGGCTATAGCTGCAACTATTTTGTTCCATATAGAGAGCTAACCTTGGTAGTTTATTTTGTTTTGCAAGCAGGTGTTCCACTTGAGCTCTGTATCACAGAATGGCCATGTGGATGCAGTGTACAAACGGAAAAAACCCTTCAAGTCCAGTGAAGAATGAAAGCAGGAGAGAGTCTGTGATGGGTGAGAGAGGCAAACTGCACTTTGAAGCAGGGGACACCCTGCTGGCACTACCTATCAGATCCACTCTTGGCATGTTCCTTCTCTCTCCTTTCTGCTGTACACTAACGCACACAGTATGGGAAATAAACAGGAAGAGTTGGAGATCTGCATGTGGTCGCATGGCCACGATCTCATTGCAATCATGGAGACATGGTGGGACAGCTCACATGACTGGAATGTTGTCATGGAGGACTATGTGCTTTTTAGGAAAGATCAGCTGGCAAGATGCAGTGGTGGAGTTGCTCTTTATGTGGGAGAGCGGCTAGAATGTGTTGGACTCCACCTAGGGGACAGTGGTGTAGCAGTGGAGAGCTTGTGCGTAAGAATCAAGGAGAGGGCTGGTATGGCTGACACTGTTGTGGGTGTGTACTACAGGCCCCCTGATCAGGAGGAGGAGGCTGATGAGGCCTTCCATGAGCTGCTGGAAGTGGCGTGACAATCCCAGGCGCTGGTGCTTATGGGGGACTTCAATTATCCAGATATTTGCTGAATAAGCAACATGGCTGGGCACATGCGGTCCAGGTGGTTCCTGCAATGTGTTGAAGGCAACTTTCTGATGCAGGTGGTGGAGGAACTGACAAGGGGAGGGGACCGTATTCTCACTAATAAGAAAGGGCTTGTCAAGGAAGTAAAGGTCGGGGGCAGCTTGGGTTGTAGTGACCATGAGATGGTGGAAGAAGCAAAGCTAAAAGTAGGATTGCTACCCTGGAGTTTAGAAGAGCTAACTTTGATCTATTTTGGGACCTACTTGGAGCTATCCCGTAGGCTAGGGTGTTAGAAGGTAAGGGATCCTGTGAGAGCTGGTCGGCATTTAAACGGTTCTTCCAAGCTCAGAATCAGTGCGTCCCTGTGAGCAAGAAATCGGGAAAGGGTGGCAGGAGACCTGTGTGGATCACAAGCAAGGAGCTCATGCACAAACTCAAAGTGAAGAAGAAGGTCCATGAAATGTGGAAAAAGGGTCTGACCACTTGGGAAGAATATAGAAATGTTGTCAGGGCCTGCAGGGATGCATTGAGGAAGGCTAAAGCCCGCCTGGAATTGAATCTGGCAGAGGTGATAAAGAATAATAAAAAAAGCTTTTTTAAATATGTTAACAGTAAAAAGAAGACTAGGGAGAAAGTGGCTCTCCTACTAAGTGAGGGGGGTGTTCTGGTAACGAGGGATGCTGAGAAGGCATATACTGAATGCTTCTGTCTTCAGTTAAAAAGCTCTCCCTCAGGAATTCCAGACCCTGGAGGTTAGTGAGAAGGTCTGGGGAATGGAAGACTTCCCTTTAGTCAGGAAGAGGCAGTCCTAGAGTGCCTAGGCAACACCAATGTTCATAAATCCATGAGATCCAATGGGATGCGTCCACAGGTGCTGAGGGAGCTGGTGGAGGTGATTGCTGAACCGCTCTCTGTCATCTTTGAGAGGTCTTGGAGAATGAGGGAGGTATCTGAAGACTGGAGGATAGCCAATGTCACGCTGTTCTTCAAAAAGGGCAAGAAGGAAGATCCAGGTAACTGCAGGCCACTCAGCCTCACCTCTGTCCACTGGAACAGCTGATGGAACAGCTTGTGCTGGATTCCATCTCCAGACAAATGGAAGAAAAGGAGATTATCAGGAGTAGTCAGCATGGGTTCACCAGGGGGAGGTCATGCTTGACCAACCTGGTAGCCTTCTACGATGTAGTCACTGGCTGGATGGGTGGGGGGAGAGCTGTGGATGTAGTCTACCTTGATTTCAGCAAGGTGTTTGATACTGTTTCCCATGACATCCTTATAAAAAAGCTGAGGAAGTGTGGAATAGATGAATGGACAGTGATGTGGGTTGAGAATTGGCTGACTGGCATAGTGCAGAGGGTCATCGTTGGTGGTGCAGAGTCTGTTTGGAGACCTGTAACTAGCGGTGTTCCTCAGGGGTCAGTGCTGGGTCCAGTCTTGTTCAACATCTTCATCAATTATATTTATGAGGGGATAGTGGCCATCCTCAGCAAGTTTGCTGATAATACGAATCTGGGAGGATTGGCTGACATGCCTGAAAGCTGTGCTGCCATTCAGCGAGACCTGGACAGAAGATTGAGAGGGGACCTGATCCAGGTCTGTAAATATCTAAGGTGTGGGGGGCAGAGTAGCAAAGCCAGACTCTTTTCAGCAGTGTGTAGAGACAGGACAAGGGGAAAGGAACAGATACTGCAGCATAGGAAGTTCCACACAAATGTGCGCAAGAACTTCTTTACGGTGAGGGTGATGGAACAGGCTGCCAGGGAGGTTGTGGAGTCTCCTTCTCTGGAGATATTCAAGACCTGCCTGGACACCTGCTTGTGCGACCTGGTGCAGGGAGCCTGCTTTGGCAGGGGGGTTGGACTCAATGATCTCTGGAGCTCCCTTCCAACCCCTACAATTCTGTGATTCTGTGATTTTCCATTGTACACTGCATCTGCATGGCCAGTGCATGATACAGAGGCCAAATGGAACACCTGCTTGCAAAACAGAATAAACTATTCAGGTTAACTCTCTTAAGTGTGCTCCTTCATCTCAGGTGCCGCATGGTCATATTTTAAATTCCCGATTAGTGGGATGAAAGAGAGTTATCATTCTATAATACAGGGTCATCCCTTTGCCTGGGATTCCTTTCCACTTTTTGTCTAAGTGCTACTAATACATTAAAATAGCTATTCCCATATATTCCAGCTTTAGTAACATTAAATCCTGTTAATTGACATTCAGTCTATTACTAAAATAAAAGAAGCACACAACAACTTAGATAATGCCCAATAATTCTAGTTCTTGAGACTGCGTTGATAGCACAGGAAAATCACCCACTATGTCATACCATTACTGTTGTTACTATTTGCAATATAAGTTACAAAGCTATACCAAACAATAAGCAGCACACAATCCCAATCATTATGAGTTCACGGTGATTTCAAGCCTGATATCAGTCTTTCTCATCATTTCACATCCTGACACCATTCTTTTTGTGTGTTCCGCGAGCTGCAACGGGGAGCTGTAACGCGGTGTACACATGGCCACCCTGGCCACCCTGCGCCAACCATTCCCCTTTTTGTTGAATAAGTATTTTACAATAGTGATAGCTATACTAACAGTTATAATACCTATTCACTGCAACAGTCCCTGGTATAAGGACAGCTAAAGCTACCCGTGCATTTAGAGTGGATGTCACACATATCCTGGAAAGTGGAAAAAAATATAGTGAGTTTACCCATGTAACATGGACCCCCAAAAGCATTTCCTGGTATTTCCAAACATAAAACATGTTTCCTTCCATCCCTTAGATGTGTTACCGATCTGCTGAGTTCCAAGAAGATATAACTCCTGTGGATCCCAGGGTATAGTGGTATTGAGACTCCCAAGAAGCTTGAAAAAACAATCACCTGGAGCGTCCAATAAATTGCAACTACCTGTGGAGTAAGCAGAAAAGTCAGAATCATTTAGAAACGGCATTCCTATTAAAGAGGTTTGAAAAGGATCAGTGGCAGAAGCAAGTGCTAAGCAGAAGTTGGTCCAGCCTGTTGATTTAGCCCAGGTGACCCACATGTTTTGCCACAGGTTGATTTGGTGTGTTTCAGGTAGCGCTTCCACGCCAAGGGCAAACACTGCGAGCAGGAATCCAAATAGGGCTGTCATCTGTGGAAAGACAAAAATAACCTCTTCCTACAAATATAATAGTACTTGGGCCCTTCCAATCTCTGGTCAATGGATCTTTGTAAGATACTTCAGCAGACTCAGATAGCACATTCATACTAGTACCTGAATGATGCAAGGCTATAGCAGGTACCGAAGAGCCTCCTCGTACAGAAAGGAAATTAAGGGAGAAAAGAGCACTCATGAGGCAGTCTGGCACATCACGTATATCACTCATTCAGTTTAGTTGTGCTTTTATCGTAGGATGCACACGCTCTATAATAGCCTGACCTGTAGGAGTATGTGGGATCCCGAACTTAAGTTGAACTTCCCACTTTTGCAAAAAAGACTGCACTGACTGCGACCTGTAGGCCTGATTTGCGGAATCAAACTCTGTAACCCATGTAAGGTTGTAAGAGCTTTATTTCAGCACCACGCCACACGCTGGGTGCAAGGGGGATCACTCCTCCTAGCTTGCACACCAGAGAACAGGGTCCTGATACATTTATAAGCAAACTCATACATATTCAAAAGTGTTACCCAAGACCCATTGACATATTCATTACTTTTCTGGGATTTCATTTACATACTGTCTCCTTCCCCAGTGCATGTGCAGTAGTTTCCACCGGATGAAGGCTCGGCGTCTTCCTCCCCCTCTGGTGGTCGTTCTGGGATGAAGTCAGACATCTTCCTCACCACGTCCTTCTGACCTGTGTCCCAGTTTTGAGCTCTTCTCCCACCCTGCATACCTCAGCAATTTCTAATTCTGCCCATCTTTCCGCCCCCTTGCTTTCTTAGGGGCCCTTTCCTGCTGACTGGAGAAGGTTCCCTTGAGAATGTGTCTGGGCCAGCAAAAGGTTAAGCAATAAGTTCCCCTTGAGCTAGCAAGAGGTTAAATTAAGTGATGCTATTTGCGAATTTCTTTTGAGTTAGCAAAACCAAGCGATGTTATGGACCCCTTACCTTGTGTTCTTCAGCTTATTATCTCATCCTGCTTGCTACATTCTTTTGTCTTGGCACCCCCTAACTCAGGCCAGCCCATTATCCGTTTTGTTTTGGAACTCCCAGGATAGCAAAACATGCAATCCAATGCTTAATGACATATTTAGCAGATCCGCTCACTAAAGGAAAGGCCCATATAAACCCAGAGTAAGTGTTGACAGTGACATGAACATACTGTAGTTGACCAAACTCTGCAATATGGATCACATATGTTTGCAATACTTCCAATGCTCGTAAGCCTCAGGGATTGGTCCCCAGCCCAAGGCTACCATTATGGTGATTGCACTGTGGACATGTTTGTACTACCAACCTTGCATCATTTGTTGGAAATACCCAAATCATTTTTGTCAGGATGGAATCTCTGATAAAAGCAGATTTTATTCACAATTGCAATGGCAGGTGTCCTGCAAGCAGGAGCACACCTATGGACACAACATGATAGTCTTTATACCCTATTTTTCTCTTTACCCATCCCCCTGCCCTGTTTCCCCATTGGCTGGGTACTCCAGGTTCACAATCTTATCACAGTTTACATTTGTTGACTGGTGTGCTATCGGGTGTCTCAGTGCTCTTCTTGTAGTATTGATATGGTGATTTTCTCCATATGGTGATTTTCTCCAAAGTCTTCCTTAAACAGAGGGCCATCCTACTTGTGGCATCTAACTGTTCCACAATTCCCTTTATTGCACTCTTTGTGTAATTTGTATATCTCCACTGATTATAACAGATGTAGTTAATCCAATCTACATTCTTGTTGGTCATCACCCACCAGGACAGTGACTCAAACCCTGCATCAATTTGATTTCTTGCCTTAAAATTATCAGGAACAACAAGAAGTGAAATGTTTAAATCCTTAATTTGTCCACATATCAAACAATTAAAACAATTACTGATATTAGCATACTTTGCAATGATGTTTTTCACAAGAGGTACATAAGCCTTTACAACAAATGCTGCACTTATCAAATTAACATTTCTAACAATTATAAGAGCCCATATTACTGTCTTTGGATTCACAATTTTAAGGGTCCAGCTGACTTCAGTTCCCATTGTATTTGAGGCCTGGATTCTGATGGTCACATGTAACAAGGCCAGAAACCTCACAATTGATTAATATTTAAATCTCAGTGGCTCCAATGGAAGGATCAGCTATAGCCTGAAAGGTATTTTAAAAATCAAAACCATATGAGCAAGTGCTCCTCTACTCTGACTTTATGGGTGAAATAGGTTCATGGACTATATGAAAGAAACCTTTACTCCAACTTGAAAGAGACATAGATGCTTTCTGCAGAACTGGACCTGATAATCTCTTCAGGACTTGGACTTTGTGATTCTTGTGAGTCCCTTGCAAGCCAGGATGTTCTGATCCTCAAACATTTTAAATCAACAACAAACACCCCATTCAAAAGCATCTCTGTCATTGACAGACCATCTTTTCTCATTATGAAATTTCTCATCATAAGTGGACTCCTAATGGGCTAGACCTGTAGGGCTAGAAAATGTGTGTGGGTGCAGGAATAAGAGACAAAGAAATGATAGTTGAGACCCTTTTAAAAATGTGTAATTCCAAGATGATATAAGGAATGGTGATGGCAGAAAAAGTAAAAATAAAAAAAAAATAAAAAACAACATCAAACTCCTTGTGTTTCTTGTTCACTCTCAGTTTGTCTACACTCATTGAACAGGCTTGACAGCAGATCTTTCATGAGCACTACATTAGTAAATTCTGCCTGCTTCTGCTGTACACAGGTAAAATTGCCTTGAGGCTTACTCCAACTTTACTTCCCTCTCAGTGCAGTTAATGTGCTGAGCAGCACTGTTTTGGCTAGTAATCTTGTTTACACTTGTTTCTGCTATATTTTATTTTCTACATGCCTGTACTGTAATCTTGTTTACTACCTCTTCAGCCCCAAAGGCCAAAAAATGTAACAAGATACCAAGAACAACTAACAAAAGAAATGGCAGGAATCTGTCATGGTTTTATGATTTTTCGTTATCGGTATTCCACATCATAACATTGTGAAGTGCACTGGGAGTTAAGGTGTTAATGCTCCAGTTCCGGGCACCAGACCAGAAAAGAAGAACGACATACCCCAGGAGACTTTGCAGTCAGAGAGAAGATATAATCCCTGGCAAGGTTACCTGATGCACTCTTCTTTGTCTGCTCTTCTTTGTCAGCTCTTCTTCGTCTCCCTGCTGCTCAACTGGACTGCATATCTCATCTCAGCGTTATTGTGAGGCCTATCCACCTTTCGGACACTCTCTCTCAATATATTTGATTTATTATCTTCAATTCTAATTATATTGTATTTTAGTGTGTTATCTTGCATTCTGATACTATATTTAGTAAATTAGATGTTTCTCCTCAGATTGTTGTCGCTGTTTTTAATTATTTTGGGGTCCTGTTTCCCTTTTCTGGAGGCATTTTGTGAAATCCCTCCGCCCCGGTAGTTATGGAATGGGGCTGAACCAGCCCGTAAACTGTTGACAGAAGCTCATGGGAATGTCTTAACTCATATAGACAGAAACACACTCTTTCCATTGCTGCCTCTACTGCCACATTACAAACTGGACTTCTGCACTGTTCTGAGGGTTCCCCCAGTCCTACCTATCATTTATTTATTTATTTATTTATTTATTTATTTATTTATTTATTTATTTATTTATTTGACCGAGCTGCACAAAGGAAAGGGATTTGTGGAGTAACAGCTAATTCAGGAAAGTGTGTTTTATTGCTGCCTGTGTATCAGAAATACCAGTGCACTGAAGACAGAGGATTCCACGTGATCTTGTGTGCCTTATGTAGTGTACAGTATATCTACAACTGAACTTCTCTAGTCCCATCTGTTGGAGATGGATGTTGATTTTGCTCATCTTGCCACTTGAATCCCAGCAATAATAATGAACAAACTTAGTATTCAGTAGAGTGCTGGCAACAGATCTAGCTGGGTATGCTGAGTGCATGTGCTGGGCAAGGTTTCTTTTCTGCAGAAACATAAACAAATCTACAGATCTGAATGCTGTGATCCTATAATACATGCCACAATAGTCAAATCTTTGCATACTTTTCAATTCTGTGGATTTAAATCTATCACATTTCTTATTATTAAGAAACTTACCTATCGTATTTCCTGCGTAGATGGAACATATTTACTGTAACTGTCAACTCAGAGCTTAAGTACAGGGCTCAGAGCTAGTTAGAGAATGTCACTGTCTTTCTGGATATTTTTTAATTTAGGTTTTTTTCTGTTTGTTTTGTTTTTGACTGAACAATGTTAATTTATTGAAACCTTTCACTTTACTGAAGCTTTTAAATAGTGTTTGGGCTTCTGTCAAATGTTAATTCATATTCCCTTTTCCCTAGTAATTTCTAAGCAAAGTCACCTTTCAGGTCAAAGATATTTTCTTTTTAATCCAAACTGAATTGTTATCCTAATTTTAAATCTGAGTTTGAAATGCCCTTTTAAAGCTTAACAAAATTTCCTGTTTTAACTTGTCATTAAAGCCCAAAGTGGAAATAATTCCCAGAATATCATAATTCTCAGAGTAAACCCAATTCAGCTACCTATGAGCTCTGCTCTTGGCATGCACTATTACAGGCTTTCACAGAATCACAGAATGGCCAGGGTTGGAAGGGACCTCAAGGATCATGAATCTCCAACCCCCTGTCACAGGCAGGGCCACCAACCTCCCCATTTAATACTAGACCAGGCTGCCCAGGGCCCATCCAATCTTGCTTTGAACACCTGCAGGGACGGGTCATCCACAACTTCTCGGGGCAGCCTGTCCCAGCACCTTACCACTCTCTCTGTAAGGAACTTCCTCCTGACATCCAACCTAAACCTTCCCTCCCTCAGCTTAAAACCACTTCCCCTCCTGCTTTCAAGTCAGCCATGAAAATATATAACCATCTTAAAGTACAACTCTTACTAGTACAGCCTACATAGCTACAATTACAGTTCTTCAGATTATTAGCACTTTCTGCGTATCCTTTTCTTGAACACTCATATCGATATACAAGGACTTCTATGCTAGAGTAACACAAATTCTACTCTTCCCATGGCAGATACTTAACTAGGAATGATAGAAGCAGAGCCCATTCTCCTAGCATTTGTCCAAGTTCTGAGCCTTCCTGAAATGCAAGTTTCAACCTATGGTAACTTTGTTTCTTTTTCAAGTTTTGTATCTAGGCTGTACTTTTGTTTGTTGTTGTTGTATTGTTTTGTTTTTTACCCTAACTTGGATTAGATACACAGTTTGGGTTTTTTGCCGTACATATATTGAGATTCCATGCATTTGTCAGAATTCTGCAAAAGCTACAGCAGTAAATGAATTATAAAGAGAAGTGTTATCTTCATACCGTGAGAGTAGAGAACAATGGACACTGTGAAGTGCCTGTCTATGCAGTATTTATCAGAAGAATCAAGCAAGAAAAGAAATAAAGAGAAAGACTGTGGGCCAAACCTTTTCAAATCATTTCACATTTTCACAATTACAAAAATTTATGGAGAGCAGTTAGAAATAAATTAGTGAACATGCTTTTGCAAAGATGTTCTATATGAAACATGAAAAATGAAAGAAAATGCCTTATAACTATTAATTCTAATTATAAGCCAACCCCAGCAACTTGTTAACATGAACATACCCTGTTAGTGACTGGAGATGTCTTTATGTTATACTATGTTTTCAAGACATACAAAGAGCCAGAAGCTGTCATTCTGGGGTAAAATGAACAAAATCAGAGTGAAGGGGACAGTGTAGAGACACTCTCTTTTGGTGTAGGTGAATCTATAACATCAGACTAATCACCTGTCATCGCTGGCTGGATGGTGACACTCAAAGTGTTGCAATCAATGGCTCAGTGTCCAGATGGAGACCGGAGATGAGTGGTGTTCCTTGGGGGTCTGTACTGGGACTAGTGCTATTTAATATTGTTTCAGTTTCAGCTGGATCAAATACTTGTTGGTGATATGAACAGGACTGAGTGCATCCTCAGCAAGTTTGTAGACAATAGCAAGCTGAGTGGTGTGGTTGACACACTGGAGGGAGAGGACAAACCCTGACAGGTTTGAGAGGTAGGCATGTACAAACCTCATGAAGTTCAACAATATCAAATGTAATGTCCCGCATCTGGGTCATGACAATTCCAAGCACAAATACAGACTGGGCAGAAAGTGAGTTGAGAGCAGATTTGAGGAGAAGGACTTTGGGGTGTTGTTTGATAAAAAACATAGCAGGAGGCAGAAATGTGCTCTTGCATTCCAGAAAGTCAACCTTATCCTGGGGTATGTCAAAAGAAGAGTGTGAGATTATTCTCCCCCTCTGCTCTGCCCTTGTGCGACCCTACTTGTAGTACTGCTTTCAGATCTGGGTCCCCTGAATAATATGGCATTTTTGGAGCAGGTCCAGAGGGCCAGATCACCTCTCCTATGGATACAGGATGACAGAGTTGGGTTGTTCAGAACAGAGAAGGCTCCAGGTAAATCTTATGGTAGCCTTCCTGTACCAAATGGGGTCAACAAATGTAAGAAGGGACTCCTTATCGGAGAGTGCAGTGAAAGGACAAGAAGGTAACAGCTTTAAACTGAAAGAGGTTAATTTCAGATTAGACATTAGGAACAAATTATTCACTTACAAGAGTGGTGAGATGCTGGAACATACTGCTTAGAGAAACTGTGGATGCAGTATCCCTGGAAATATTTAAGGCAAGTTTGGATGGGCCTTTGGGCAATCTGATCTATTCAGAATATTATTCCTGCCCGCTTCACAGGGTTGAGAAACTAGATGAACTTTGAGGTTCCTTCCAACTCTAAGCCATTCCATTATTCTGTGATTCTATGATCATGACTAATGTCATCTGCTTCAATCTTCAAACACTTCACTTGGAGGTCCTTTTGTCCTTTCTCTGTTAAAAAGTAGCAAGATTGAGTTGGCTTATACATCATTCCATTCAAATTGGACATTTTTAAATTTGTATTTAATAAAATGCTGAACACTGTTTGGTGTACAGCATCAAATGCATGAGAATGAGAAATACCCTTATTCTTTGAATGCTTTGCAAATTACTGTATTTCGTGAGTCTTACAGTACAGATATGTTCCCAACTCACTGTAACTCAATGAAAACTTTCCATTTATTAAACTCAGAAGACTCCAAAGGAATATTGTGGCAGTAAAAATATACTTTTTTTTTTTCCACAATGGCCTCTCATTTCTACTGCCAGTGAGCATCTTTCAAATGACAAGAAAAGCTGAATCTCCCCAAAACAGAAGAGACATGGGAGGATAAGTTCACTTAAAAATCAAAGCCTATTTTCAGACTCTCAAAAATATCTATAATAAAAGCTTAGTTCTGCATTCATTTGTGCCTGTGTGTAGTCTATTCGTCTCAGCTTAAACATGATCGATTGCCTCATTAGATCTACCCACTACAAAAGGACAGAAAATCAACAGAATTGAAATGCAGTTTAATATTCACGTGCAAGAGTACAAGTACACCACTTAAAAGCCCCAAAATTCTACTGGTCAAATAATAATAATTATTATTTATTTATTTTAATTTTCTTACCAGAGAGGATCAAAAGAACACCATCTTTTAAATATCTGTGTTTCATATAGACAAATTTCAACTAAATGCAACTAAGCTTTCAGATTCTCAGTGGGAAGAAATCACAAGAGCTCCACAAATGTCATAGAAATTAGGCTAGTTCGTGCCAGCTGAGAATCTGCAAAGCTAGATTTCCTGTAGCACAGACAAGCAGAATTCTCACACGAACTCCTCAGAGCCTTCTCCAAGATCTTTGAAAGATTATCCTAGCACTCCTTAAGGCACTTGCATATTCTGTGACAAAGGGCATATTGAAGTTATTTATTAATCCTTGAGCTGAAGTGACATAAAAGTCCTGTGTAGCCTGATGAAATAGATAATGCTCCATAGACTTACATGACTAACACCAGTTCAAAACTTAGCCATGGTGAAGATTGTAATAAGGAACGTATACATATAGGGAACAGGAAAATCTACTGTTCAAGTTCAGATAGCCTTGTGGAGAATTACTGTTGAGATGGAACTTTTGCTCCGCCTCAAATCCAGTGTCAGAAAATAGTTGAACTGTGACAGATAGATAGAAATTAAGCTGGAGGTAAAAATAAAGATTAGAGCATTTATGACTGCTGATCATTAGTCTTTTAAAAACTTATGCATGTTATGCATATGTGATGGAGGTAGATTATTTTATTGAAATATAGACAGGAAAAAAGGTATAAAGAATACAATTAATGCACATTTTTCAAATAGCAATATAAACATAAACAAAATGTTCAAGTCAAAGTCACATGAAAAATTCGACTAATCTTTAGATGCATTCTATACCTGTATGTACAGCATATTTATACTAAAAGCTGGAATATAATCTCCAGACTTGCAACGTATCTAGATATTACAAAATAAATAAATAAAAATGAATGCCAACAAAATAAAAAGAACAAACACTCAAATCTTCTTCCAGACTGATAAGAAAACTTGATATGTTAAAATAATGTTAGAAGATAGCCTAAGCATGAGAACTTATTTGTAATAAAGAAAGTGCAGACCAACAATTGTTTCATTTTCTTATTTCCAAACAAAATCTAAGGTAATAAAGTCTTCTTGTGCCTGGGAGTGATTTCAAAGGTTTTAAATTTCTATGGGACCTCTACACACTCATTTTTTAGTACTAAACAATTTCTGTACAAAAAGATGCCTTCAAGCAGAACACATTTTCAACAATTTGAATGAAGAAATACAGCCTGAGAATGCAGGCTTGATGGGGACATCACAGTTATTTGTCCACATAAAAGTTTTTAGCAACTTCTACTAAATCACAATGATTTGAAAACAGTGAATAAATGTGTTTGGTTTCAGTCTCTACACCATTTTCTTCCCAGTAGTCAGTATCAGCAGGAGGAAAGCAATCAGACTTCTGTCATGCAAAAACCTATAGTAAATATCAAGAGGAAGTCATTAGGCTCTACACTACAGTATTATGGTTTAGATCCAAGTGAAAGATGCACTATTATTATACTTTCTTTTCAGATGAGTTAATATTAACTGAGTGTCACTAAGTACCATCAATAGTTTTTCTGCTGGATATGTCTTCTTCATCAGTTTGTTTGTATATAACCAAATATCCCAGAGAAAAACAGTATTGCTTCCCCTCTTGCAGTTTTTGCAATTATGGTATGCTTTTTTTCACCCCAGAAAAAAATTGGTCAACTCCCCTGCAGTGGATACATACAGTTTGAAGCCTTTTCTTCTATCAGTAAACACAGTGAATGTAACAACCCATTAATGGTGGACATTTTGACATGAAACTAATTCAACTAGCTGAATGACTATTTGCAATGGACAGATTTCCCCTGCTTATTGGAATAGAACTGAGGGCTAAATACTTAAGCATTTTTCTACTTCCAATCTCCGGCTCTGAAAAAAATATAAATAGCCCTTCTCAGGAGATTAGTCCTGGAACTTTATCGAGCTTACAGGTACATTCAAAGAATGTCCTAATAAATAGTTTTTGAATGGTAAATAAAACGTGTTCAAAAGATATCAAATCATGATTATGACTTCCATTTTTGTATGGCTTCAAAAATAGATGTTTTTTGCCTTACGTATTGAGAATAAAAAGACATGAAATACAAGAGTAAGTTAAACGGATGGAAATACAAATATAAAACACAAGAAAATTTCTTAAACATAGTTTAAAAAGAAACAGAATATATCTTCCCAAATAACTTCCTACAAAGCCTCTGCAAAACAAAACAGGGAAGAAGAAATAAAAAAGAATTATTCAAAGTAATTTCAGTGCAGTAGGATCAAAGAAATTATTTTCAACATGGTTTGAAAGGGAGTGAGAAATATTCTGACCACGCTGTACAGGTCCACTATGTTACTTTACATCACACGTGCCTGACTTAAATCAGAATGTAGGCCACAGTTTGATTTCACATGGAGGGGTATTCAGTATACCTGAAATTGTTTGCCTTCAAGGGTGGAAACACAGCCAGACCATTTGCCATGGGTTGATCCAAGCCATACTGGAACAGGGAAGTGCTCCTGAGCACTGATGGTGTGACTGGGTGGGGCAACACAGCAAGGGAAGTTTTTAAGAAAGGAGAGCCAATAATCCAGATCCTTCTGCATGCTGATTCTGCTATTAAGCAAAGCAAAGTGAAAGGACCTGCCCAGGAAATTCAGTTCCTAGGTATAAAGTGGCAAGATAAAGGTCATCACATCCCAACAACTGTGATCAACAAAATCACTGCCATGTTTCTGACCGCTAATAAGAAAGAGACACAATCTTTTCTGGGCATAATGAGGTTTTGGAGAATGTATGCTCCAAAATATAGTCTCATTGTAAGCTCCCTTTATCAGGTGTCATAGAAGAAGTATAATTTTGTGTGGGGCCTTGAGGAGCAGCAGGCTTATGAGCAGATTAAGCAGGAGATAGCCCATGCCATGGCCCTGGGGCAAGTATGGACAGGACAGGATGTAAAGACCATCCTCTGCACTGCTGCTGGAGAGAAAGGTCCCACTTGGATTTTGTGAAAAAGAGCCTCAGGAGAGACCTGAGACTGACCCCTGGAATTCTGGAGTCAGGCATACAGGAGTCCAAAGAGTGCTACACTCCAACTGAAAAGGAAATCTTAGCCATGTATGAGGGGGTTTGGGCTGCTTCTGAAATAATTGATACTGAAAACAGAATCACAGAATCACAGAATCACAGAATCACAGAAACACCAAGGTTGGAAAAGACTTACATGATCATCCAGTCCAACCATCCATCCATCCATCCATCACCAGTAGTTCTCACTAAATCATGTCCCTCAACACAACATCCAAATGTTCCTTGAACAGGGTTGGTGAATCCACCACCTCCCTGGGCAGCCCATTCCACTGCCTGACCACTCTTTCAGAGAAGTAGTATTTCCTAATGTCTAGCCTAAATCTCCCCTGGTACAGTTTGAAGCCATTCCCTCTAGTCCTAAATTCCCTTGCAGCACCTAAACTGTCAGTGTTGAACTAGATGTTTAAAGGAAAGGCTCCCTCCACCCATCATGCTACTGATGCCCCTTGGCACTTGCACGCAGTGTGTGTGCAGATACTTCACTCCATCAAGCAGCCAGTCAAGGAGGAGGATGAGCTCTATAAATATCTGTCATCCACATTTTGAGAGCGGCAAAACTGGACAACATAAAGACCCTGTTGCTTGTCAGAGATGGTTGCCTTGTTGCTTGTTTTCAGATTCTTCAGCTGTTACTTAACATGTTAAAAAAGCCAAGGGAAATCCATTTGAAAGATTTTGTACTGGCACTGATGGGGCCACACTTTGAGTGCTGTGTTCAGTTTTGGACCCCTCACTACAAGATATGCATTGAGGCCCTGGAGTGCGTCCAGGGACAGGCAATGGAGTTGTGAGGGCTCTGGAAGCAGTTGTGGGAACTGAGATGGTTCAGTCCAGAGAAGAAGAGGCTCAGGGGAGACCTTACTGTTCTCCACAAACACCTGAAGGGAAGTTGTAGTGAGGTGGGGTCAGCCTCTGCTTCCAGGCCATAGTGATGAGATGAGAGGCAATGGCCTTAGGTTTTAGGAGAGGTTTGGATTGGCTCTTAGGAATAATTTCTTCCCAGAAGGAGTGGTAATGCATTGGAACAGGCTGCCCATGGAGGTGATGGATTCACAGCCCCTGAAGGTGTCTAAGGAAAGGGTAGATGTAGTATTTAGGGATATGATTTAGTGGATAATACTGGTGGTAGGGGGGTGGTTAACTAGATGATCTTAGAGGTCTTTTCCAGCCTTAATGATTCTACGATTCTATGACACTAAGAAAAGAATCTGTGTGAAATAAACATTTTTCTCCACCCCCAAATAGAGAAGAAACATCTTATATCAGAAGATACATCTATACATCATCTGCATGTGTGAGCCCTTTGAGGTTAAAGGAGAGTCTCCTACTGCCTTTATGTTTCCCAGTTTCCTGACTGGATTGAAAAAGAAGGTAACAGGCTTCCTAAATCCCAAATTGCTTTATATAGCTCCTATGACTACAGGAGACATCAAGATGAGTGGGTTATATGCTTTACTCAAATACTTCAAACTAGCTGAACTGAAAACAGTAGCACTGTAAACAGGCTCCTGATTTTGCTGTGAGTGATTTGCTCAACACTAAGCTCGAACAGGACAGCGTGGCACGCTTGACTGGAAAATAAGGAATTTCAAAATTAAATACCTGATTTTTCTTCTGATTGTAATGATTCTACTTTTTCTACTCTTTTTCCTAAAGATTTATGATAGCTAAAATCAAAGTTGATTTTGCCTTTTTTTTTTTTTTTTTTTTTTTAATTCTTTTCATTCTTACTTGTTCCTGTAGCAAAGCAAGAAGGGAGAGGGAAGGGAAGGCCTGCAACAGTGGTCGAGTACCTTGTGAGAAGGCAGGGCCAACCAGAGGAGCGCAAGTGCTTTTTTTTTTTTCCCTTTACTCTGTGTCTGCTGCATTTTGTCTTCTTCTCATTTGCTGTAGGCAAAGACTTAGCCACCCTGCTATTATCATGGCATTTTCCATTGCATTATAGCATTACAGAAGGAAACTTGGAAGAAGAGAAGGACTTTAAATGAGAAATTTTCATTTTTTTTCAGTTGATATTAAATTAATTGAACTTGGTGTTCTCATATTGTATGGTAACTGTTGAGTCGTGGCCTGTAACATTTGGCAAGCCAGCCAAACTAAAATACTAAAAAATCCTTTTGTTTGAAATGTCTTCAAAATGGGTCAAGGGGGAGAACATCACCCGCCTAGGTAAAACTATCCCTAGATATATCCCAGGATTTCTGAGATCACCCTACTATGAACATGTGGTTATAATTGAGAATTGGGATCCCCTGGGGGTTGCCGGAAATATTTTCTTCCCATCCTGCATGGAGGACTATTTTCATGGATTAAGCTATCTTAATTACAAAAGAGCACGAGCTAGCCATGGCATGGCCATTATTAAATGCTTTAAATCAAGGGGATATATCAAACCATACCTTAGAAAATGAAAATCAACTACTACGAGATCATATTAAAAAATTAGAACAACCACTAGACACATTAACAACAAATAAATCAAGCATATATTTCCTGATAAAACAGGTCTGCAACATTACATTAGAAAATACCCAGGCTCCTAAATCAATGGACCTGGATGATTCAGAAAATGAAGCATCCAGGTTGGATCTCAAAGTTCCATCTGAGATGGATCCGTTCGAAATCCACCCCATCATAACAAAAAAAGTGCAAGCTGGACCAGCTGGGGAGCCCACTGATCAATGGCCCCCCACCCAAAATCATTTGCATGTAACAGCTTGTCCCTATACAGCAACTGAATTAATGGATTTTATACAATGATTTCTACAGAAGCCTAGAAAAAGCATGCCATCCTGGCTTTTAAAGTTATGGGACTCAGGGGCAGAAAGTGTTGTGGGTAAAAGACCAGAAATTTCTAAGTTGGCATCCATTACCTTGTGCCCTGCCCTTAGAAAAGATTATACATTGCCATTCAAAACTACGATGATAACCATTTATTAAGAGATTGGTTGATGGCAGCATGCTGCATGACTAGGCCTAATAAGACTGATATAACATTGCACACAGGTTTATGGTCCTCCATGGAGACCCTTCAAACCAATATTTGTGAATTAGGTATGAGAGAAGCAATACGTGAAGAAATGTTCAAGAGCCCAGACTTCAGCAGACACGAAAGACCTGATTTTACAACAGGCTCCTTCCCACCTTTATGGAGCCGTAGTTTCCATACTGAACCCCCTAGTGACCTCAGAGGCAATTGCCCAACAGGCTACCCAGTTGGTAGCCAATTTGGGGGAAACAGCACCTCAGAACGAGGCATAATCTTAGGGTGGTTGAAGAAACCTAAGTTCTCCCAGTTATTAAGACCAGGAAGGCTGCCCTATGGGCACACTGATCTCATATGGGCTGGGGTGGCCATCGCCAAGATTGATCAGCAGCCTAATCATATTTTACTTCAATTATGGAAACAACTGGGACATGATCAGAAATTTCAAAATAGTCCCAAAAGATCAGGAGTACAAATAATTCAACAAGTACCAACAAGAACTTGGAACTTAGAGGACTTAATAGTCCATAACAGAAGAAAAAAGCCTCCTCAGGTGACTCAAGCTACAATGCCCAAGCCATCTGAGGAAAAAGACCTGGCCATAGGACACTTTATGGTGTGACAGGGGATGTTAGATGGGACTGGAAGCCCTATGTTGAACTAACAATTTTTCAGTCCTGGAAAAATGTACAAGAAGTCATGGCATTGGTGGACACAGGCATAGAAACTTCAATTGTGTATGGTGATCCATATGAATCTAGAACCAGGTACCCACAGAAGAAAATGGGCTTGGAATGTGCAAGTAGGACTGAAGTGATGTACTTGCACCTTGGTGGATATTATTGGAGGTGGGAGGCTTGGTAGTCCCCCTGGTAATCGATACATGGCCTACTGAAATTGTGGTCAACACTCCGGTCTTCATTGCTAAGAAGACCCCTATCATGTCCCTATGGCAGATCAGGACACCCCCTCTGGTGCCTGATATAGGTATGCAGACGCAGATATTAGGCCAAAGGTTGGGGTACAGGCAGCCAGGACATGCTCCAGTGCAAGTCAAAGTGACCCAGGATAGGAATACAGCCTGTATCTTGCCCTGGAGGGCAGATCTTCCCCTCCTGGTTCCCCTGAAACATTTGTGCTACTCTCTCTGTGTTTTTGAGTCTCTAGGATCACCACAAGCAGCTAAATGCCATTGAAGCATTTCAGTGTCACTGTGAGATCAAGCGTGATACCTGGTGATGGCCTATGTGGGGCTGATGGAGCATAAGGTGGACCTGCACGAAACAACTGCATGCCCCGACTAACACCGTTGAGCACTGGACCATGAAAGAACACAACCTGCAACCACAAATCAACCACCAGTCATATTATGTCAACCTGCATCACAACGGGCAATTGTACAAGCATCACAGAGTGTTGGATCTTTATATTAGGGAAAGCTCACCCTTCAACCAGCTCAATCATTGGTTCATGCTGTGAAGTGATGGAGTGTATGGTAACTGTTGAGTCATTGCTGGAACCACTGATTGAGCACCTGGGGAGAGGACTGTGTCAACTCTGGGAGCACAGGTGAATGCAATTCACCTGAGCAACTGGAAGGAGTGGAGCCTGGCTCCACCTCTCTTAGACCTGGCATCCTAAGCCATAACCTTTCAGAGTCGCATACCGAGATAAGCTTTGAGCTGGAGAGCATCTACAGTATTGTATAGAAGTGTATGTAATACAAGCAAGGGTAACACAGGGTAAAAGACTAAATTTTTGCATCATGTGTGCTCTGTAATTTTTATCCTGCTGTTTCTTTCACTAACTGTCTCATGACTTGCTCCCTCCCTACACTGGAATGTCTGTCTTAGTCTTGTGGTTTCTTGGTGTGTTATGGAATATAATTCCATGTAAAGTCCTCAGGAGAATTGCACTACTGTGTAAGCTCCAAGTCACTCTGAAAAATGGGAAGACAATGTCATTTACTGATTTCTTATGCAACTGTTCTGCTTGTTGACTTGCTAATTCGCTGTCTTCAGTATTTGTGAAAGTTGCCATTCTTCCTGTTCTTACTGCCTTAGTGATGTTCTTGAATAAGGTGGTTAAAAAGTTCAAGTTACTGATATTCATATAAAAAACTCATATGAGTTGATGAGAACTGCTTGTGGCACATTTTAATTAAAGGTAGTATTAGTAAAACAGCTGTTACTTGCATATATCTTGATTAGCATTATCACCTCAGGACATTACCTTAGATACCACACTAGATAGATCAACAAGGATCAGTGCTCTGTGAATCCAAACACCATCCCTCACCAGCTGATGTGAGATGAATGACAGGCCACAGGAGGAATTATATAGGTCGCTCTGAAAGTAATGTCTCCCATGTAATTCCCTCAGTCAAGGCAATCTAATCAAGCGGGTGGCAACCCTGCCTATGGTAGAGGGGTTAGAACGGGATGATCTTCAATGTCCCTTCCAACCCAAGCTTTGGATCTGGAGTAGGGATAACAAAGGGATCATCTGAACTACAGTCTATCGTAATTCTAATTCACAGAAAAAAATCTACCAAAAGATATCAGGTATATCCCCTGGCTTCCTGTTCTGTTAAATCTGGCTATACAGGTAACACTGGAGAAAATAATGCGTATTTTCTTCCTGTAACTGTTTTGTACTCCAGATTTCCTTTGGAGGAAACATTATATCCTGTCACCCCAATTCAAGTTCTTCATGTAGATTCCTGATGTTAATTCAGAGAAGAGTCTTCTGTTAGTGAAGTAGCCTAAGCCCACCAGTGGGTATAGATTTTATCAGGCACTGAAAACATCACAGAAGGACGTTAGTTCCTTGTTTGGTACATCACTGGAAAGCATGTATAGAAACTGCTGCACAGCTAAAGCCACGAAGATAAAATTGAATCTTTAAAGTGTAAGAATGCTGCCCTGTTTATGCGGTGTAACTAGTTTCAAGACAGGTATTATAGTGCTATATTTGGAACAAGAGTTAGCAAGAAAGAAATTTGACCCCCCTCCCTCCCTTCCCCCCCAAGCATAGCTTGGCTTCCTAAAATCTACAGAAACAACTAGAGCAACACTTCTAGGTCACAACATCCAATTTCTTATTCAGGGAACAGTCTTATAGTGAATGTAGCAACTGTTTGTTCCTGTAAAGTCCACTCCTGCTTTAAGGAAGGTTGTCACAAGGAGTTCCCAGTGATCTCCCACAGAATATTTACAATATCTCTGGAAAGGTAGAAGTGAGAGCTTCCTGCAGATGTCCAATTTATATATAGTAGTTGAGACCAAAGGGAATTTTTAGGGCCTTCAGAGAAAGAGGGGAAAAGCTAGATGAATATACACCAAAATGGCCAGTGAAGTTTGCAACAATGTGACTTGTAAAGGAAAATACTCACATGCATTAAGATGTATCTGTGCATGTTCTGGGAAAAAAAAAAAAAAAAAAAAAAGATCTGAACACCATGAGATAATGCCTATACATACAGTTTAAAGAGAAACTAGCCAGAAAGTTATGTAACTTGACAGCAACCACTTTGGGTCAGTACTCTGCTTCAGTTCCTGACAAAACCAGAAATGTTTTTTTCAGTACCTGCTACATGAAAGCTTGTGAACACTATGCAAGCAAAAAGCAAAGGTACAAAGATGTCAGACTACATGTGGAAAAGAAAATGAAGTGAAAAAAGTAAAGTTGTCTCTACATTAATTAGTAGATTAGCCCCATTATGGATCTGGTGAACAGCTTTAGGTGCTGGAGTTCAAAACATATGAGAATGCTTACAGAAAATATGCTAATGATACAGGGCCTCTCTAAATAGTCAAACTGAACATTCTAGGAAAGACTGGATTCCCTGATATAAAATACGCCAGGAACAATCAATAAAATATGTGGCAGAAAGTTTAAAAACAGGAAATACTTCTTTATACAGGTTGCAATTGAACTAGGGAAATTAGTGATGTGAAATTTCCATGGCAAAAACAGCTGGATTCCAAAGAGACAGGGCATTTAGGGAAACATCCAGATTATCCGTAGATATAAACTTCAGACTGTAAAAACTTGGAATAGATTGTTATTCCAGCTATATTTTCAAATACTTAATATTAGCATGGTGTTATACAATGTCTTTAAACATCACTTTGTCCCTTAAAATTCTCAGATAACTTTCTTAAGGAAAGCCACAAGTCCCATCTGCATCAGTTCTTCCTACCTTCTGCTACTGAAAGTAGCATCAATGCTGCTTGATTCTACATTTGTTAAAGCCAGTATATATATTTCAGTTCAATTCTATAGTAGAGGATTAGGCCTTTATAGCCCAACATTCTCTCAAGCAAGAGTGCAGCAGGCATTTCTCTGGCCCAAATTTCAGATCATCAGTGTATTTTCCTGGTAGGAATGGTAAAATATTGTTCAAACTTCTTAGGATTAAGTTACTCTTCATTCAATGGCTATTAAATCTCATGAGAGATATGACATGCATGCATATTGAGCAGTGTGGGTCATTTTTAATATTACCTGTGCCTCATCCTGAGTTATACCAACTGCCTTCAACACCTACAGATAGCAAGAGGAATTTAGGACCTGGAAAAAATACATATATTAGCTCAGCACCTTGTGGAACCATGTTCTTTGTTTACAGTGAATAACAGAGATAACATGGCTACTTTTCAGTGTCTTTCCAGACTTACCAGATGATTCTTAAAAATGTGGGTTGTCTCCCTAGGGAAAGTCCGGTTAGTCCATGCACAATTATTCACCTCTAAAATAATAAAGTTTAAATTTGGCTTAGTATTCTGAAACAAACTAAGTTTCACTGAGTTTATTTCAAATGTCATCATTCACCAATATGTACCATTCAAAGTAATCACACACTAGATCTATCTTTTATTTCATTCAGTTTAAGTTTTCCCACTGCTCCCACGTAAACAAAGCCTTACAACTTTATGAAACTCTATCTCCAATGTGTGGTCCTTCTCTACAGAAGGAAATTGGCTGAAACATGTTGGTCTGAAGACCATAGTAATGTCTCTTTTACAGACAGTGCATTTTGCCCAGACAAATGTAGCTGTCACTAAAATAGGCTGAAATACTGCCATGGAAACTGTAAGACTCTCAGAACATGCATAGACTGTGTCAATGCCTCAGTTACATCTCTCTCCTTTCTTATGATTTATCTTCTACAGAAATAGCAAAAACTGAAGTCCTACTATTTGGGGAGTTGCCTTTTTTTTTTTTTTTTTTTCTGTAAGGTATGTTTTTGTAAGACATTCCTTCTATTTAGCCTGTCTGCTTAAATAATTATTTTGAAAAGCCACTAGGCAGATGGTCCCTGAATGTGAGTTAATAACATGTATGTAGTTTTTGTGGAAGCTTTTTGAAATCCCTTCATGCAAAATGATTTTGCAAACTGCCATTCTTTGGCTTTGCTGGCAGACCATTTCAAAATGGTAAGAGAAAATGGCAGATTACATTCTATTTGTATTGCACCAGACTGTTCTATTTTATAGTGGTGAAGGAATACAAAGAGGAACAAAATTATTCACAAAGCTTTTGCTGAAGATTTTTATAGAATTTGGAACTTGTGGCTGGCTACATGGACAGGTTCTATGTGCCTCTCTGTCCCTCTTCTGCAGCCCTTCTGAAGCATTACTTATCACTCAAAATAAGGCTGCTGTTTCACAAAACAGTATAGGCTGGGGATTCAACAATTATGAGTCAGACTTCACAGCATTAAAAGATTAATTTAAGAATCAGATTTCAAATGTGGAGCTCTTCCAGTCTGCCTTTGCGTAGTTACACATGCTTTATTTTTTTCATGGTAAAAAGTTGGAAATGTTTCTATTGTCTGATATGGGTTTTTTTTTGTTTCAGTTTTTTAAACAGATATCACAAGGAATTCATCACTACACCAGTGATAAAATGCTGCTGTATTTCTTAACAATCAATTCCCACAGAAATCCTTTCATGTATTAATCACCAAAATTTCAGGGCCCTGTCCTTAAACTCATCCAGTAAATTTGATCCAATACATTCAAATAATCAAGTAAGAGTTCCAAATTGATAGTTAACAGTGAGTTAGTCTTTCCCACAGATACAGGAAAGCCTTCTACTACAACGGAACAGAAAATAACACTTCCTTCTGGACTGAGCCAAAGACTGTAGGATAAGGAACAAATTTCAAGATGTATTTTACTTTGTTCATTCTTCAAAATCCTACGTTGATAATTCATGTGTATCTATCTATATACATATATATGTGGAGCAGAGAGGGATGAGTGTACAAAAAAAAATCCATGGACAGTATATATCCACTTGTGCTGAGGAAACTGGCAGAGGTGATTGCCAAACTCCTC
>JAPSGF010000041.1:365202-427629 GCA_035772895.1 Perdix hodgsoniae
TGATAACAAAGCTGAGAAGGTGTGTGATAATGAGTAGACGGTGAGGTAGATTGGGAACTGACTGGTTGAGCTCAAAGGGTGGTGACTGGTGGTACAGTGTCTAGTTGGAGACCTGCAACTAGCAGTAGTCCCCAGAAGTCGTTGCTGGGTCTGGTCTTGTTCGATATCTTCACTGACAATCTTGATGAGGGGATAGTGTCCACCCTCAGCAATTACGCCCATGACACAAAACTGGGAGGAGTGGCTGACACACCTGAAGGCTGTGCTGCCATTCAGTGAGACCTGGACAGGCTGGAGAGCTGGGCAGTAAGAAACCAGATGAGGTTTAACAAAAGCAAGTATAGAGCCTTTTACCTGGTAAGGACTAACAACAAGTACCAGAACAGATTGGGGCATGATGTACTGGAGACAAGTTTGCAGAGGAAAACCTGGGTTTCCTTGTGAATGGCAGGGTGGGCATGAGCCAGCAGTGTGCCCTGATGGCCAAGAACACCAATGGGATCCTGAGATACTGTTATAGTTTTATGATTTTTGGTTATCAGTATTCCATATCATAACATCATGTAGTGCACTGGGCATTAAAGAGCTAATGCTCCAGTCCCTGGTACCTGGTTCTCAGAAGAGAATTACATACTACATACCCCAGAGGACCATTGCATTCTTTCCATTTTCCATTTAGGCAGCCAAATATCTTTAAAGATATTCAATTATAAGCCTCCAAATATTTACCATGGCTTTTCTTAACAATATCGTGAGATAGTTTGGAGAGGGAAACTTCGTGTGAAGTTTTTCTAGGGCATATCCCAGGATAGTCGGGATCCACATATCATGAGATAACTTCTATTGCTGAAAAATGGAGCACCCTGTAAGAAGGAGGAAATATCCAGGAGTCCCAAAATATTTCTACCGTCTTAACAAAAATTACAGAAGAATGACAGTTAGCTGCCACCATGGTGACATGGCCACTGCTGATGGCCTTGAAACAGCTGAACATAACTGAAGAGACTCTCGCTCATTAAAATCAACTATTGCATGATCGTGTTGAAAAACTGGAAAGACAGGATGTAATTTTGACAGGGATAAAACCTAATCCAATCAATCCCCTACAGAAGATCTGGAATATCTCTCTAGAAGTAACCAGGGACCCTGTATAAAAGAGTCCACATAAAATGGATTCTGTAAATGAAAGCACTAAGAGGTTGGATATTGAGGCTCCACTGGGGCTAGATCCCTTTCAGATCTTCCTGGTTATAACTCAAAAAAAAACAAACAAAAAAAGCAGGATAGGCTAGCAGGCATGGCCCCCCTCCCTGACAGCTCACCCATATATGGCAGCTGAACTAATGGATCTAGTACAATGATTTAGACAAAAACCGAAAGAAAGCATGCCAGCATGGCTGCTCCAGTTATATTAACTGGGGGCAGAAAGCATTATGGTGACTGGACTGGAAATTTCAAAACTGGCACCCATTACTACTCACCCTTCCCTCTGGCAAAGACTATATGCAGTTCTCCAACATAACAAGGAAAATCATCCATTGATCAAATGGTTAATGGCCACATACTGTATAACATGGTCAAATAAGAGTGATGTACCATTAAATATGGGACTATGGTTCACTATGGAGGACTTGAAAAACTATATTTGAGAATCAGGCGTGAAAGAGGCAATCTATGAGAAGGATTTTGAGAGCCCAGACCCGAATAAATTTTCAGCAGGAATGGAGGATCTCATCCTGCAGCAAGCTCTGCCAAATCAGTATTGTACCTTGATATCCATACTGAACCCCCCTCCAGTGCCCTCAGAGGCCATAATACAACAGGCTGCCCAATTGGTGGCAGATCTGGGGGGAAATAGAGTGCCTATGGGTCAGGTGCAATGTCTAAATGGTAGTGGAATGGTCAAAGATCCATTCACCAACACAACCTAGGAGACCTGCCCCTAAGGTAATTCAATGTGGACCCATCAGAGTCTCAAGAAAACAAACGCTTGGTGACCTGATTAGAACAGGATGTGATTTTTTTTCATTTGAAAAGATAGATGGACAGCCTAATCAGGTCTTATTGCAATTATGTGTAAAAGATAGGTTTTGTTTTTGCAGTAGAAGCTTCCAGTATTTTCTATATGCATTATAGGCCTTTACTGAAACTTATAACTCTCTTGTGAAATAACTGTTTTTCTTCCACTAAGAAAGTTGCTGAACCGAGTAAGAAGCTATAGATTTGCAGCATTCTGGGGTAGAATTGAGCCAGAAACAAGGCAAATACTCAGGATGGAGAGAGCGCCTAGCACTGGACAGAACAAATGTGCTCACTCTTGGAAATATTACCCTCCTATCTCAATGATAAAGTAAAAAACATAACAAAAAACAACAGATTGGTAATGGGCCTTATATGGAAACATATCATAGCAACAGTATCAGGGAAATTGTGAGCCTGAGACACTCAACCAATGAGCAAATGCCAGGAGAGTATTACCTACCTCGGGTTTAGAGTACATAATAGAATGAATTTCCCTGACCAGTGCGCAATTTCTCCCTTGCCAATAGGGGGCGGGCACCTGTGATTGCAATAATGAAAAAACTTTGCTGCTCTCCATAAGATCTTTGCCTAACCTGAAATTTTTGACTTTGAGTGTTTCTCACATATGGAAACAATTACCAGACAGTCAGAGATTCCAATCCTCTCCTAAAAGGGAAGGAATTAGATTCATAGAATGGATTCCACAAGACAAATGCGATCTAAAAGACTTCATAGTCCCATATAGAAAGAAAAAAAAACCTCCTCAGGTGGCCCAGGTAGCCACAGTCAGAGGAAAAACACACGAGGATTACAGAACTGATGGCATGACAAAGGAATCAAAATTCCCCAGGACTAGGGTCTCTCGAGGAGACTGTAGACCATATGTTGAAATAAAGATTCTTTGAACCCAAAAGAATGTGGAATAGGTTATGGCACTAGTAGATACAGGCACAGAAACATCAATCATATATGGTAACCCAAATAACTTTTCAGGCACTAGGGCAATGATAGTGGTGGATTCAGGGAACAGATGATTCTCATAACCCAAATGTGGTTGAAACTGGGAATTGAGAATCTACCAACCCAGGAGCACAAGGTGTCTATTGCCCCAGTTCCAGAGTACATAAGGGGGACAGATATCCTGTCAGGTCTGACTCTCCAGACCACTGTGGGAGAGTTCAGGCTAAGAGAAAGATGTATCAGCATCTGAGTTGTGCAGAGGTCATGCAAAAATTAAGCCTATTTGTTTGCTGTAAATATGCCGAATCACAAATGCAAAGCAATATAGACTCCCAGTGTGCAAGAAGAAATTACCGAGAGTGTGCAGGAGCTGGAGGGATCAGTAGACCCACACCCAACCCACACAACTTCCCCATATGGCCAGTCAGGAAGTCAGATGGTACACAGCGAATGACAGTAGAATACATAGAACTAAATAAGGTCATGCTGCCAATCCATGTGGCCATACCCAACATCGCCTCCCTCATGGATACATAAAGTAGAGAAATAGAAATATATCACTGTGTTCTGGATTTCACAAATGCAATTTTCAGCATTCCAATTGCTAAGGAATCTCAAGACCAGTTCATGTTCACATGGAAGGCAGGCAGTAGACTTTTCAAGTCCTACCACAGAGATACGTGCATTCACCTACTTTTTGTCATAATCTGCTGACACATGACTTGGTTTGTTCCAGTTTGCTATCTACTGTCAAAATGTACCACTACATCGATTATCTAATGCTAACAGCTGATTCAGTCGAGGCATTAGAGAAGGCAGTACCAGCACTGGCTACTTATTTACAGGAAAATGGATGGGCTATAACCCCACAGAAAGTACAAGGATGAGGGCTATCAGTTAAGCTCCTGGGCGCTGTCTGGTTGGGTGAGACTAAGGTATTTCTCAGCACAGTCATAGGTAAGATCTAAGCATTCCTGGTTCCCATGAAACCAAAGCAGTTGCAGGAGTTCTGGGGTTTATTAGGATACGGGCGATCCTTTATACCCCACTTAGCACAAACGCTAAAATCTCTATATCAATTAACAAATTAACAAAGCCAAATATGGGATTGGGGTAGAGAAGAACAAGAAGCCTTCCAGCAAGGGGAAAAAAAAAAAGCCCACAACTGTTGAACAGGCTCAGGCACCAGATATATTCAATCCAACCCTTCTCGCTGAACTAGATGTGCATGACTCAAGAAGGGTTCTGCTGGTGGCTGTGGCATAGACAGAGTTCTCTTCAAACCCCAACTGGGTTGGGTCATTGGTTTGGCGTGGAGAAGCAGCAAGATACAGCATGGTTGAGAAGCAGCTATTGGCTACCTATTCTGCATTGCAGATAGTACAAGTAACTCAGACTGAAGAGGTTATTTTTGGTATTCAGTATTTTTGGTAATTCAGTAAATTACCAGTGGGTAAAAAACACAACCCACATTCCCAAGCCAGGGGTGGCCCTATTACAAACAGTGCTGCACTGGGTCACCTACCTTAGTTAGAGAAGCTGCCTGTCATCATCTCCACTGGAAGAAGAATTGCAGAATATACTGACCTGGTAACATATTACAGTGAGACACCTTGAGGACATAATGGTTACTTGCCCAGAGAAAAGTCTCATACAGGAGGGGAAATATCCTATCCTAGAAGACTCTTGGTGCACAGATGGATTGATCCAGCAGAGGGAACCCAAGTAGGTGGCAAGCTATCACATACCATTGACTGAAATGATATGGTTCAATGATGGGAATGGACAAAGTAGCCAGCACACTCAGCTATGAACTGTGTGTATAGCGATAACTCAAGAGCCAGGTGACAGTGCACAGGACATCTATATGGATAGTAGGGCAGTCTATTGAGGGCTTACTCTGGATAACACAGTGGGCCACTCAGAATTGGATAATCCATGCCTGAGCTATTTGAAGCAAAGATATGCGAGTTGATATATATGTAAGGATATAAGGAGGTTAGGTACAGGACAGTTCAAGCTTACCACATCTCTGGACATCAACCCTTGCAGTCACTGAGCAAAGATGAAGCTGACACACTGGCTCAAATTTGATGGTTAAGAAGTACATCAGCAGAAGACATAGCCCACTGGCTGCACTGGAATCTATGACATGCAGGAAACCATGTGGGCAGCAGCTAAAGCATGGGGGCTACCCATACAGTTACTGGATATTGTCCAGGTACATCAAGACTGCGATGCTTGCTCAGAAATGAGAGGAAGACCTCTTCCAGAAACAACTGCCTATCTTGCTAGAGGACAACTCATTACAGAGATGTCAGATCAATTATATAGGTCACCTTTCTCAATCTGAGAGGGCCAGATATGCCCTAACTTGTGTTGATACAGCAAGTGGATTGAAGTTAGCCTATCCTGCAGCAAAGGCAAACCAGGCCTAAGCCATTAAAGCTCTTACTAGGTTGCTGGTGTCAGACAGAACTCCTGAGGTCATCAAGAGTGACCAAGGCACACATTTCACAGGTGCAACTGTGCAGAAGTGAGCCAAAGACAACAACACTGAGTGTCAGTTTCACGCACCCTATAATCCAGCAGGAGCAGGCCTAATATAAAGAACTAACAGGATTCTAAAGGCTGCTCTGATGGCAAATTCAGTCCTTGCACGAGTGGACTAAGAGGCTTTATGAAACCCTGCAAGATTTGAATGAGACACCAAGGAATGGCAGACCTAGTGCGTTAAGAATGTTGCAGACAACTTAGGCCTCTCCACTTACAAATACAAATTACAGGCAAGGACACCTTGCTCAAGCCACAAGTTGGCACCCATGAATAATCTTCTGCTCCCTTCCCCTGAGGGCCTAGAGCCCAGAAACAAAACAAAACGAAAAAAAAGCACAAGGTAAAATGGCCTTGGAAGATGCAAGTAGGACCAAAACAGTGCAGTCTCCTTGCAACATTGGGGGAGACCGTTAGACTTTGGGGAATCAGTAAACCCTCCAGTAGTCAGTGCATGGCCAGCAGAACTAGTAGCTGACATTCCTATTTTCATTGCAAAGGGAACATTAATCATGTCCATGTAGAAAATTAGAATCCCCTCTTCAGTACCTGACATAGTGATCCAGCCACAGATATCAGGCTAAAGGTTATGATACCAAAGGCTAGAACATGCCCCAGTGCAAGCAGAAGTGTTGACTGTTGACTGAAGACAGAAATGTGGCCTGTATCCTACCACAGAGAGCAGACCTACACATCCTCGTACTTATTAAACAACTGTACCACTCCCCTTGAAGCTGTTAAGTTCACAGAACCACCAGTAGGAGCAACACCACTGCAATGTCCAAGAGGATAGATCGTGACACCCAGTGGACAGCTTAACTTCTGGGAACTGGCAAGCATGAACCTGAACTGCAAGAATTCCTTGAAGAAGATATGTCTCGAGAAGGAACTTCAAATACTGGCCCAAAAGAACCAGAAAAAGACTGCCAATAATTGCCTTCAGTGCCTTAACATTCTACATTGCAGTGGGTACTGTACATGCATCACAATGCACATTGATTGTTGAAACACCAAACTGCAGGACCTCACCTACTACCTGCTCGGTCATTAGTTCATGCTGTAAAGGGGTGGAACGCAGTGAAATAGCCAGGTCACAACCAAAACCAATAGTTGAGCACCAGATAAGAAGGCATGGCTAACCCAGGGAGCAGCTCAGATGCAAGCAATGCACCTGAGTGACTGGAAGAGGTGGAGCTTGAATCCACCACTACTCACTCTCATTCAAGGGTTAGTAGTTGAGAGAGTAGTATCTTTCTGGATAAAGACTGTGCTTCTCTTGAGTTATTACCAGTTGATGGAAGGGGTGAGCCAACTTTCCTTCATTATTACCCATTATTGCTCTTTAGTGCCTGTATCTCATTCAAATCACCTTATTTTGCCTTCCTTTCCTGACTTTCTACATGTGGGTCTCTCCCAGACCGCACGCGGCAAATGGTTAGTACCCGTTCATTGTTTTTTTTTCCCCAGGGTCTGTGCCCCCCCTGTCATGGACTTATATCTAGGGATAACCCCATGACAACTATTGGTCGAGAATGCGGGCAACTATGGTTTTTTATTTCATCTTAAGAGCTCTATATAGAGGACTAAGGAGCCTTATGTTCCTTGGAACATATTGGTTCCTTTTTAAGCTCCTCATATTCTGTTTCAGAGTTACAAATATCTATAGTCAGTTAAGGGCACTGATGAAGATACCTGCCTGGTTCCTAGACAGAAGATCCCCAATTTTTGAACTGATTCTTCAAAGATTGGAACAAAGATTATTGCCATCCCATGCTTCCATATCAGCCATCTGCCAAAGGGATAATAGAGTGTATTGGACTGTGTGGATTAGATGGCTTGGCACATCAGAACCACAGGAATGTGAAGCACTGGTGGACACCGGTGCCCAGTGCGCTCTGATGCCCTTAAATTATAAAGAGACGGAACTGATTTATATTTCTGGAGTGACTGGAGGCTCTCGGGAATTGTCTGTGTCAGAGGTGGAAATAAGTCTCACTAGAAAAAACTGGTAGAAGCATCCCACAGTAACTGGACAGGAGGCTCCATGCATGCTCAGTATAGATTCTCTTAGAAGGAGGTATTTCAAGGATCCTAAGGGGTATAAATGGGCTTTTGAATTGGCTGCTGTAGATAGAGATAGCATTAAGCAGCTGTCTTATCTGGCATGTCAGAAGACTCATCTGTTGTAAGGTTACTACAGGTAAAAGAGCAGCAGGTACTCATTGCTACAAAAACAATGCACAGATGGCAGTACCACACCAACAGGGATTCCTTGCTCCCCATTCATAAGCTGATTAATCAGCTAGAGAGTCAGGGAGGGATAAGCAAAACTCACTCACCTTTTAACCGCCTCATATGGTCAGTGCGTAAAGCCAGTGGTAAATGGAGGCTGACGGTAGGCTACTGCAGCCTGAATGAAGTCACACCCCCACTGAGCTCTGCTGTGCGAGATATGTTAGAGCTCCAGTATGAACTGGAGTCAAAAGCAGCCAAATAATATGCTACAATTGACATTGCCAATGCATTCTTCTCCATTCCTTTGGCCACAGAATGCAGGCAACAGTTTGCTTTTACTTGAAGGGGTGTTCAGTACACGTGGAACCATTTGCCACAGGGATGGAAATACAGCTTGACTATTTGCCATGAGCTGATACAAAGAACACTGGAGTTTTCACATCAATTTTCTAGGTTAGGGGAATGGGGAGAGAAAGGACTGACAGAATTAAGAAGAAATCAACAAATGGCTAAGGGAGTAGTGTTGGGAAAAGGGCTTTTGCTACTTGTGTCATGGAACTAATTTTGAGAACTCTGGTTTTCTGGGAAAGGACAGGGTTCATCTTTCTCAGACAAGGGAAAGATCATCTTTGTCAGCAAGATTTCCAATTTAATTCCTCAAATGATCCCAATTTGAGGCTGACAATAGTAATGGATGCCCTTGGCCTGGAGTAGAATTACAGGCTAGTTAGCACCTACGGATCAGGACACGGTAACTCTAATTGGTAAATCAGCCTCAGTGGGAGCCCAACTCAAATGCCTGTGCAGCAATGTGCAGAGCATGGGGAATGAGCAGGAGGACTTGCAGGTGTGCCTGTGTGTGTGTGTGCTTACAGGGCTGTGGTTTCTTAGGCATCACTGAGACATGGTGGGATGATTCTCATGACTAGAATGTAGGAATAGATGGGTATAAATTCTTTAGGAAAAACAGGCGGGGGAGAAGGGGAGGGGTTGTTGCCCTCTACATCAGTGAGTACTTGGAGTCCATAGAACTTCACCTGGGAATAGACAAGGAGCTGACAGAAATCTTATGGGTTAGAGTTAAAAGAAAGACAGAGGAAGTAGATATTGTAGTGGGGCTTTGCTACAGGCTGCCTTATCGGGAAGGCCAAGTGGATGAGGCTCTGTATAAACAGATAGGAGTAGCTTCACATTCTCAAAACATGGTCCACTTGGATGGGGATAATCCCAAGCACAGATACAGGTTGGGTGAAGAATGGCTTGAGAGCAACCTTGAGGAGAATGATTTGGGGGTGTCAGTTGATGAAAGACTCCATGAGCTGGCAGTGTGCACTTCTATCCCAGAAGGCCAATAATATCCCAAGCTGTATCAAGAGAAGTGTGACCAGCTGGTTGAGGAAGGTGATTCTGCCCCTTTACTCTGCTCTTGGGAGACCCTACCTGGAGTATTGTGTTCAGTTTTGGAGTCCCCGACACAATGAGAACATGAAGTTGTTGAAGCAGGTCCAGCGAGGGCCGCAAATATGATCAGAAGGCTAGTGCACCTCCACTACTAGGACAGGCTGAAAGAGCTGGGGCCCTCCCTGTATTTGAAGGGGCCTGTAGGAAACATGGGGATAAACTTTTTAGAAGGGCATGTAGCAACAGGACAGTAGAAAATGGTTTAAACTCAAAGAGGATTGATTTAGATGGTAGAAAGAAATCCTTTCCTGTGAGAGTGGTGAAACAGGTTGCTCAGTGGGTTTTTTAAATGCCCCCTCCCTGGAAGAATTGAAGGCTAGACTGGATGAGGCTTTGAACAACCTAGTCAAGAGGGAGGCTGGAGGTGCTGGATAGATTAACTGAAAAGGTCCAATCCAAACCATTCTATAATTCTATGATTATATATATATATATATATATATTTATTTATTTATTTTTCAGATGTTCACATGATTTTTGGGTTTTCATTATCACTAAAGAAATATGTTATCTTGACAAAGTAGAACAGAACGAGAGAAGTTCTGTATGTTGCTTGATATTACTCAAAAGTAAGATTACAGATTACATAGGTTGATGATTCTATCTGCGTATCAAATGGCTAAAGCAAAAGCATAGATTTAAGGTTTCCCTCACTCCTCCTTGCAAAAGCATATCCAAAGGTACACAGTTAGGACTATGGAAAGTGGAAAAGCATTTTGCCAGCCTAAGTAGTCATCTGGCTGTTTTGTGCAGTGAACTTTTGGCCAGTATAGTAATACCCATCCACATAATTCATCAAGAAGCTCCTTTTATTCTACAAACAAATAGGTTCTCTTAGGGGTTTCACAGCCTCATCTCTCCAGCTTTGTCCCAGAGAAGTAGCAGCTTAGGCAAACAATGGCTGCTAGAGTAAACCCGATGAGTGAAGGGCCTAATACTTGATATCTGAGTGCTTGCCATCATATTCTGGGATTCTGGCAATGAGCAAGAGAATTCAGTTACCAGTAGAAGAGATGCAAGAAGTCTGAGAGATACTGATTTTTCATGAAGGAAACAGATCAGTTTTGTTCCTAAATTCAAAAAACTACTTGGGTAGTATCAGGGAATTATTTGGTTGGTTCCTTACACATCATAAAGATTATCACAAATATCATCATATCTCAGGCTAACCATCATTTTCTGTGAGCTACCTGAAAGTCAGCCATGGATGTCAGAGCTCAATTGGGGACTGAGACAGATGCCAGTTATTTTATTAGCCAAAATTATTTTTGCCATGTAAATAAGCCTTTATTCCTGTTTCAGACATTACAGTTTTTTCTTCTATACCTGGGAACATTAAGCAACTGCACCTGCTGCTAAAACAATCTGTTTAAAAAGCTGTCATGCATTAGCTTAGCAGTAATGGGTGGATTACAGCCCTACAGTAGGACTACTGTGCTGAATAAAGTTAGTTTTGTATCATAACCAAGTACTACTTCATAGTAGAGTAGGGCATTTTTTTCTTTCTCCCACTAAATTTCCTGAATGAATATGATTTCCAGCAGGTCTTCATCTCATTGGTCAACAACTGACATAATTGAGCTTGTCTTCAAACATTCCTACAAATATGTGAGTAGGGGTCACTAAGAGTACTTGTTCTCAAATTTATGGCTGCAAATAACTAAAAGATCTCTGTGGATCAAGTATGACTGAGAATGTTCGAGTAATGTTGGTGCTATCTGTACTGATGCGGTACAACTCACACTACCTGGACAGGATAGAGAAGTGTAACAAGGAATACTGAAAAAAGCAATAAATGAGTGTATGAAAGGATGAGCAAGTTATTTTTTATTCAGTGTGACAATATTCAGTAATGTACATATTTCCTCCCCTATCTGGTAAATGAAGGTAAGAGGATCTAAATAAATTTAAGCACAGAAAGATGCATCTTATTGTAATGTATGGACTTTTGAATATTATACTCTTACTTAAATGAGTGTCTCATTACCTTTTCTCCCATCAATTCTTCCAAGGCCTGTGGTCACAAAGATTTTGACATCAGTTTTACTTACACGTACTCTCAGTCGCCCATCTTCCAGAACAATCTTTTTCAATCTGCTTAACTTTTCCTCCCCTGGTCTAAGTTCCCCAAATATATACTGCTTCATTTGTTCCTTTCTGAAGCCTCTCCAGTTTGCCTACTGCTTCACTATGATGTAGCAATTAGTGATGAATCCCACTGACTAATAAGGGACAAAAGTGGAAAAAATTATGGAGTTATTTAATCAAATAACTTCTGACAGTCTACTTATTTTACATATGATACTGCTATTCACAGTGTTTAATAAACCATTAGCCCCCTTAAAAAGGCAGTATCTTGGTAGGAATAATCCTGGTTATGTCACTTCAGTCTAGTCCACCAAAGTCCTGTCGTTTATTTCTCTGTGTACCAGGCTGTATGCATCTTTTGTCTTTCACTTGTCACATTTCCACAAAACTTCCTTACAGGAAGCCTGCAAGCCTTAATGGCTCACTACCATTTTGAGATTCCTCTGTTTAGAGAGGCTGTTTAACATGCACTGACACCTTGTTGGTGCCACTGGGTTTCATTGTAACTTTCAACTTAATATTATTCAAATTACCTTTGCATTGTCCAAATCTTCACTCTTTTCTTCACTAACAGTTCTTGATTCCTTTTGAATACATGCTTGAGAAGAAAGAAAGTAGTGGGAATAGCACAATGCCCAGCCTCAAAAGATGTAAGTTCACATCCTGTTTATCTCAGAAATGAAACTATGCTTAAGAGTTTTATTTGTAGCATTACTGAAGAAGTGTCACTCAAAATGAAACAAACTCTCTAAAAATTAATTAGCCATTGTCTTTTACTTTGTGCAAGACAGATAAGTTTGTGTTGGGCAAACAAAGTGTTAAACGTTACCAACTCAGCCTGGCAGGATTCCTTCACAGAGACTGGAAAGCAAATGCTGCTGGGCAGCTAAAACCTGAGATACTACCAGGGGAATTCGGCATTGGCCAGCTTTGAGGTGTGGTGAAAGGGCCTTCTATGTGCACAGATCTGACTGAAAAATCAGTGGTCCTGAGCCTCAGTATATATGGTGTGTCACAGATCCTAATATATGTATATTTCTACCCCTACATGCCTGTACTGTTCTGTATATTTGGAGAAACTCACCAGTGGCATGAGTATACAATGAGTCCAAATATGCATAATGTTTTTAAAGAAGATTCTACACAATTATTTTCAGCTTCCTAAGACAATTCTGCTAATGACATAAGTTCATAATAACATAAGCAACTATTGGTAGCTTAATAAAAACAGAAGAAAGGATTTCTTAATACTTGAATCATGTAACATCTATACACACAAACAACTTTCCTCAGCTCTCTTTGTAACCCATGGACTGAGTAAAGTTACTCAGATTGGGATCTACTGGGCAGACATCCAGCAATCTAGTTTCAAGATAGGAATAAACAGAAGTTTAGAAATAATATTATCATACTTGCTTATGTATTTGATTTGAAGATGCAAAACATCTGATATTCTCCCTGTTACTTGTAATGTGCAAAGATCTATATTACCTTGCATATAGGATATATTAATATTATCGGAATAATGTTGTTTTCCTCTAAAATAATCACGATAGAGGTATTTTTAAAACAATACTTTTATGCATGTCATTTTTTGTTGATTTTTTTGAATTTTTTCTTCTTTTTTTTTTTTTTTTTTTTTTTGTACATTGACATTCGCTGTTTTTAATTCTGCTTTGAACTGCTAGAGAAAAGTTTTCCTCAGGCATTGTATCACGATGGGTAGTGCAACAATGACAGCTCAGCAGCAAGATTCCAGGCTACAGTGAGCAAGGATTTGCTCAAACGCAACAGCAGTAGGCACAGAAACAAGGGGAATAAGTTACTTACTGTGAAAAACACTCAGTCAAAAATTTCAGGTTAGGCAAGGATCTCAGCGATAGCACCAAAGTTTATTCATATTCCAACAATGGGTGCACGCCCCCTGTTGGCAAGGGAGAAATTGTGTGCTGATCAGCAAAATTCATTTCGTTATACACTCTAAACCTGACACAGGTAATGCTCTCCTGGCACTCGCTCATTGGCTGAGCGTCTCAGGCAATCTCCCCAATGCTGTTGCTATGATACATTTTCATTTAAGGTCCATTATCAACTTTGTTTTTTGGTATGTTTTGTACTTTCCTACTGAGATAGGAGGGCAATGAATTTCAGGGGTGAGAACGTTTGTTCTATCCCGTGCTAGGCTCTTCCCACCCTGCATATTTAACTTTTCTTGTACATGTCTCAATTCTACCCAAATCAGAGCACCCCCAGTCTTAATTTTTTACTCTGTCCAGCAACTTTCTTAGTTAAAAAGTTCTTAGTTTTTCTTCTTAGGAAGAAAAGAACTGTTTTACAAGAGGGTTATAAGTTCAGTAAAGGCCTATACTACATACAGAAAATACTGGAAACTTCTACTGCAGAAACACAATCTACTTCTCACATTACTTCAGAAAACCTCAACTACACTTGAGGATCACTCTACACTCTAGAGTATCTCTAGAGAAATATCCTTGTCTCCGCTACTGACCCTTAAATGAGGTCTGGGAAGGGGTAGATCTGGGCTCCGTTCCTTCAGGTCACTCACGTGCCTTGCATGCACCTGAGCTCCTCTGAGTTGGCTCTGCCTTCCTACCAGGTGCTCAATCACTGTTTCAAGCTGTGACTTAGCATTTCCACTACACACATAAATATAACTTTTCTGTGGATTCACAGTGCAATCACTGATATCACAGTCAGTAGTGGATTCTATGTTTGAAAACAGAGTCCTCAGATTGGTAGTTTTCTAGTGCTGACATGCTGTCTGCCACCGTAGGTTCAGGTGCTACTCGTGTGCTCCAGGCCCCTTATAAACTGGTTAAATAAATGGTACCTCAGTAGAACTGCTGTCAGTTCATACTGCTTATGTCAGAGCTCCTGCTTCATAGCAAAGAGCATATTTCCTACAACTCATTACACATTGGAAGTATCTCCAGAGGGAGGTGAGAGATGGCAACAGAAATTGGTTCCTTAGAAAAAATTATTCTCACTAAAGTTTACCTACATGACATATGTTTTCAGCAAACCCATAGACACGGCATAATATTATAAGGAGTTGCACCACTGTGCTGCTATCCATTAGATCAGATAAGTCCAACCCATGGCCCGCAGGCCACATGCGGCCCTGGACAGGTAATAAAGCAGTCCTGCAAGATCATAAACTTTTAACATTATTATGTGACTTTTAGTGATATTTTTCATGAGTTGATCATGTGTAACTCGATTGCAGATGGTGTAGGTGATAACAGAACACTGTGAAGGGGAGGACATAGTGCAGGATTAACTCTGCCTCTCATGCCCACCACACACACTCAGTCAAACTGAAACCTATGTGTATTAGACATTACATGCTTGTGCCACTTGGTGAGAAGAACACAGTGATTAATAACACATTCACTGTAGAAGAAATATCCAGAATATTTACATGGTGCTGATAAATTTTGTAATTTTCGATATCTCAAAAAGCTCACAAAAAGTATAAAATAATTTGTAATATGTTTTTATTAGTTTTGCAATATATCATAATGTTACTCTAGCTTTATATTTTGTTAATCTTTTTCATGTTTTAATAATAATAATAAAAGCTTTGTTACTTACATCCATGTCACAGTTTGAAGAGAGGAAGACTGAACAGTTCCTGGGAAGTTTGAACAGCTTCAACCATCTCCCAGTACCAAGAGCTTAAGTCATGATGTTATGATATGGAATGTTGATAAAAATCATGACAAAGCATTAACCATATGTAGAGCAAACAAGGGCAATGACAGAGCCTTTATTTAAAAAATAAGTGCGATAGGAAAAGATATCTAGGAGGAATTAACTCACACCTCCCAGTAATAGTATGAAGAAAAGGACAAGCTGAGGAAAGTGACCCTCCCCTGTTTGAACCACCCTGCCACAACAAAGAAGGAGAGGGGAAAAGGGGGACCCATGCAGACTCAGATGGCACGGGAAGTATCATGGAGACAGAAGGAGTGGCTCTAAAGCCCCCCCTGCCCGCTCCAGGCACTCACATACTCACATAGCTCACCCATTGGTTCAGCCTGGGACCTTGAAATTCCACTACACCACATTATATATTTTATATGTGGCCCAAACAATTCCTCTTCACTCAGTACAGCCGAGGCAAGCCAACTGGTTCAGCAACCATACACTAAATCTATCACAGGGTGATGTGAATTGCCTACTAGCAGTGTCTACCTTTTTTTATTAATAAAAGAAAGAGCCTAGACAATTCATATTTTATGCCTAAGTATTAGATAGTTCAGTTCAGGCAAGTTGTCTGTTGGTCTTCAGTCATATATCAATAGTACGTGGGTCTGAGGTTGTCCACTTAAAGCTCTGTAGTAATGTTATTGTGGAATGTAATGCAAAACAAACAAAGTCTAATGTAAAGGAATGGAGAAACACTGGTTTGCTGGTACTTTCTTCCCCGCTTAGATGGGTGTATAAGACCTTGTTAAAGGTAGGGGAATAGGACTGATCTATGCCCCCTAGGACAGTCTTCTAGTGGCTGACCAAATTCATACTGAAAAGTCATTTGAGATCCCCACAGTAGGTGCTGCACCTCCCTCCTCTGTGCTTCCCAAATGTGCAGCTCCAACTATCTCTGAACTGGAAATCAGAGTAAAAGAAGCGAAGAAGCAAAAGGAGGGGAAGCCACCCAGCCAGACCCTGAAGGTAATTCACATCCTCCTCTTCATTAGTTAACACAGCTCCTGTACTGGGGATCTGCACCTGCCTTCTCTTCCTTTCTTTTTCCCTGCTCTGCTCCAAGGTGATCTAACATTCTCCTCCTCCTCTCTGTGAATGACTTCCCTTAAATTCCCAAAACCATGAGCTTTTCTGCTTGGCATATTCAAGTCATGTCATTTTGCATTGCTCCAAAAATGCTTTCAGGCTTTTACTGCAAAAGAGACTAATAAAGCTGACTTTCTTAGTGCATATGCATTCACATTAAGATTGTCAGCAAATATAAATTAATGTATCTCCACATAAAATATGACCGTCAATACTCATTGGATCACTAGAGACAATCAATGCAAAATGTCTCTGTAAGGTCTTTGATGGTCTTAAGGAGATGCAGCTTTGATAATTTTAAGCCATGATGTTTCTAGTTCATACCAGCCTAGGAATGTTCAATAGGAGCCCCATTGTGTGCACAAGCAAAACACATCTTCCCACACAAAGACAAGAGATGTTTTTTTTAAAATAGAGAGTCAGTCTAATTAGCACTGTAACATGCTGAATTTTAATATTGAAATACAGCATATTGAAGAGCTGCTAAAGAAGTCCTCAGAGCTGAAGCTTCAAGCAGGACAAGTGAGTAAAGCTGAACTATGCTGTTTTTCCCCAGCTGTAGATCTGGTGTGGTAGCTCTGGAGAACAGGAACCTCATAAGCCTCAGTGTTGTAGGCACCAATGTGCATTTACTTGTTCTAACAATGAGGTAGAGACAGAGTACTAGGTAACCATGCAAAGTTAATTGACTTACAGCTGCAAGAAATTCTTGCCATGGGAAGACAATATTCCCGTTTTAGATTTGCTAAAGAACATATGCACCACTGGACTCATCTGGCTTGCCTTCTCCCTTTTTCAAGACTTCATCAGTAATCTGATGTAAATGTTGCAAGAAATGGGAGATACATGGGAGATACAGTACCACCCATTCTCTCATTCTAAAACAGATCTTTCAGCCTGACAGAAGCTGTTCTGTGAGGAAACAATTCAGCTTTGCACACAAGAGGCCATTTTCCACAGATGCTATGAGCAGGTGTAGCTTCTCTGATACTGGTGGACGTAAACTGAGGACCAAGTCAGACCCTCCTGGACCCACAGGGTGCTTCTACCAAACAGTTGCATTTTAAACAGTCACTCAACTCCTGTAATTAGTAAAAAGCAAATCTAGATCTTCTGGTGACGGAGGTGGAATACCTCTGTGAAAACTAATTGCAAATTTTTCCCTTTCCACAGCACTGTGCTGTGACAACATGAGTCATCAAAGGAAAGGAAGGTGATGACAGTTAAGTGATCAGTACTAGGGATGAAACCTGCCATCCCAGTTCTCATTTTTATCACCAACTCTACAATACACTTGCTTTAGCACTTTTGGAAACCCCTTGCCTTCCCTTAAAAGGAGGATTTTCACGCCAATACCCTTTAAACTAACAATCACTATGCCATGCTGAAAGATTAATGAATATTATCTTCTCTGTTTCTGCCCTTCCTCTATGGTAGAAAAGATATTCATACATCCTAGCTGAAGGTGACTAAATTAAATATTTAAAGTCTGGAGACATCCTTTCATTCCCTGTTGACTGAATAAAAAAAAAAATAAATGAGTCCTTGATGTCAGTTTTAGGAATAATTTAGAAAAGATCCAGATACAAATAAAGTATCTCAGAATTTGCAAAATGAAATTATTCCAGTAGAGTCATGGAGGTACTTCAGATTCACAAAGCCTACCCAAAATATTCTCATTAAGGGAGTGGAGCATCTGGAGTGCTGGATGCCATCTCCAGACAAATGGAAGAAAAGGAGATTATCAGGAGTAGTCAGCATGGGTTCACCAGGGGGAGGTCATGCTTGACCAACCTGGTAGCCTTCTATGATGTTGTCACTGGCTGGATGGATGGGGGGAGAGCAGTGGATGTAGTCTACCTTGATTTCAGCAAGGTGTTTGATACTGTTTCCCATGACATCCTTATAACAAAACTGAGAAAGTGTGGAATAGATGAATGGACAGTGATGTGGGTTGAGAACTGGCTGACTGGCAGAGCACAGAGGGTCGTCATTGGTGGTGCAGAGTCCGTTTGGAGACCTGTAAGTAGCGGTGTTCCTCAGGGGTCAGTGCTAGGTCTGGTCTTGTTCAACATCTTCATCAATTATATTTATGAGGGGATAGTGGCCATCCTCAGCAAGTTTGCTGATAATACGAATCTGGGAGGATTGGCTGACATGCCTGAAAGCTGTGCTGCCATTCAGCGAGACCTGGACAGAAGATTGAGAGGGGACCTGATCCAGGTCTGTAAATATCTAAGGTGTGGGGGGCAGAGTAGCGAAGCCAGACTCTTTTCAGCAGTGTGTTTGTCCAAACAGGACAAGGGGAAACAAACAGAAACTGCAGCATGAATGAATGAATTGGCTGATTGGCAGAGCACAGAGGGTCGTCGTTGGCGGTGCAGAGTCCGGTTGGAGACCTGTAACTAGTGCTGGGTCGGGTCTTGTTCAACATCTTCATCAATGATCTTGATGAGGGGATAGTGGCCACCCTCAGCAAGTTTGCTGATGATACGAAGTTGGGAGGATTGGCTGACACTCCTGAAGGCTGTACTGCCATTCAGCGAGATCTAGACAGGATGGAGAACTTGGCAGTAAGAAACCAGATGGTGTTTAACAAAAGCAAGTGTCGAGTCTTGCATCTGGGGAGGAATAATTGCATGCACTGGTACAGGTTGGGGGATGACCTGCTAGAGAGGAGCTCTGCAGAGAGGGACCTGGGTGTCCTGGTGGACGACAGATTGGCCATGAGCCAGCAGTATGCCCTTGTGGCCAAAAAGGCCAATGGCATTCTGGGATGCATTAAAAAGAGCATGGCCAGCAGGTCGAGGGAGGTGATCCTCCCCCTCTACTCTGCCCTGGTAAGGCCTCATCTGGAGTACTGAGTCCAGCGGAGGGCCACAGAGATGGCAAAAGGCCTGGGGCATCTCCCCTATGAAGAAAGGCTAAGTGAACTGGGTCTGTTTAGCCTTGAGAAAAGAAGACTGAGAGGGGACCTGATCCACGTCTATAAATGTCTAAGGTGTGATGATGGAGCCAGGCTCTTCTCAGTGACATACAATGATAAGACAAGGGGCAGTGTATGTGTAAGCTGGAACATAGGAGGTTCCACATAAATAAAAAACTTATTCACAGTAAGGGTAACAGAACACTGGAACAGGCTGCCCAGAAAGGTTGTGGGGTCTCCTTCTCTGGAGACATTCAAAACCCACCTGGACACATTCCTGTGTGACCTAATCTAGGTGTTCCTGCTCTGGTAGGGGGATTGGACTAGGTGATCTTTTAAGGTCCCTTCCAATCCCTAACATTCTGTGATTTTGTGATTTTGAGCATGCTGACTGGTCAGAAGTTGCAGCAGGGTATATACCAATTAGATATAAGGATAAGAAAATCACTGTGATAACTGTGCAAGGATGGAACTGGTCTCCCAAAATTATGAAATCCTTAGAGATTTTCAGACCATGACTGGACTGGTTTGGTTTAACCTGGCAGGTGGCTCAGCACCACAGTCATTTGCTCACTCCTCCCCTTCCCAGTGGGATGGGGGAGAGAACAGAAAAACAAAGTAGAACTTGTGGGTTGAGATAAAACCAATTTCAAAGATAGAGAAAAGGAAAATAGTTATAACTATATATATATTTAAATGTATATAACAAGTGATAGACAAGAAATTGCTCACCACTTCCCGACCAGCTAGCCAGCTATACCCCGAGCAGTGAAAGAGAGCCATCTGGACCTCCCACAAAACTCCCTTCAAAACTCTTTCTGCTTGATGTCATATGGTATAGAATATCCCTTTGGCCAGTTTAAGTCAGCCATCCTAATTCTGTTCCCTCCCAGCTCCTTGAGTTCTTTTCTGCAAATGACCTTGGCTGTATACAACACTGCTTAGCATGCAACTAGTTGTTAACAACTGTATATTTCTTATCTTACGGATATAACTAAAGAATAATTCTTATGAAATTGATAAAGGTTCCTCTTCCACCAGCTTTTCCTTCAGTACCTACATTCAGAAATGCTATAGCTAGTGAAGTAATGCAAGTTTTTACAGAGTTATCAAATGAACAGCTGGATGAAGAATAGATGCTCATATCTTTGATTCAAACCAGATTCTAAACAGGCACAACCTGGCTAAGTAGCATCTGCAGTGCTGTTAACGCGTTCTTATTCTTGAGCTGAACTTCCATAACATCTTGTAATGTTTGGACCACTGTGACATCCACTTCACTTGACATCTGCTATCCACAGCTTCAATGCACAGCCATGCCCTTTGGGACTCTTGTTCCACATTTTTTTTAATGATATCTAGATTTAGATGAGAAACAATGAAAGCAAAAATCACACGAGGAATGAGGCAATGCTGTACTTATGGGAATTGCTGAGACAGGGGACTGCGGAAAGGAATGATAGATGTTTGCTTAACCACTTAAGAATCTTACTCCTGAAACATAAATCTGTATATCTAAGCCACACTGCTGTTGTGCCTTCATGTTGAAATCTGCTGTAACTGATTCTTCTGTTTACAGAGTACTTGCTATCTCTCCTAGTTTACTGGCAAAGACGATAAACTGCAAGCACATTGAAGTTGAGCCATTCCAAATAATCTAGACATAAACCTGTTCAGGGGATAATTGGACACAGTATCGATTGAACAGTCCCCCTGGGCTGATGTGATGGCAAAATGACTCCAGGTCGCAAAGGGAAAACAACTTGCAAGCTGAATGGATATTGAAAGCTGGACATGACAGTGGAGAACCAGACACTTATTTCTATAACTCAAGTTACTAACTTTCATGACTGGCTGACATGACATGGTAACTAGGGAGTTCAACAATCTTGACTGTTAAAGACTGAAGCTGATCACTGCTTTTGGTGCAGTATTCCAAAGTAAACAATCTCACACAACCACCTCTTTCACTTCTTTTTCTTCATTGCTGGTTTCAGTCTTCCTTTCTCATAGAAATCAAGGATTGCTAATGGCAGCATGTGACACAAGCTATCTACTCTATAGAGTTCCTAGAGGAACTCTTCATAACCTAGTGATTCCCATATTATTCATGAGTGCATGTCCTCTACCTTAAGAATAAGGTCTATGCTTATCTCAAGAATTGCTTATGTAGGGCAACTTTCTCCAGGTGATTATAATGTGAGGCAGCAAATCACTGGTAACTTAGTGCAGTGTGTGTTGGCTGGAAAAAGTCCAGGACCAGGAAGCAGAAAGTTGCAGACAACCCTGTGAACAGAATCAGAAGCACACTTTGTGCAAGGCAGAGTTGTGGAGTTGCTTCCCAACAAGACATGCAAGATGGAGTCAGTAAGAGAAAATTACAAACAACGGTGTTCTTCCCTTTTTGCAGTGTTTCTTTCATTGCATAATCTCACATTGTAGAATCATAGAATCATACAGCTGCTCAGGTTGGAAAAGACTGTCAAGATCATCAAGTCCAACCACAATCTAACCACACTACCCTGACAACCCACCACTAAATCCTAAGCACCACATTCAGACAGTTTTTAAACACATTCAGGGATGGTGACTCAACCACCTCCCTGGGGAGCCTATTCCAGTGCTTAATAACCCTTTCCTTTAAGAAGTTTTTCCTGATATCTAACCTAAACCTCCCCTGGTGCAACGTAAGACCACTTCCCTTTGTCACCTGTCACCAGTGAGAAAAGACCAACCCTATTCTCACTGAAATCACCTTTCAGGTATTTGAAGAGAGCCCTCAGCCTCCTCTTACCCCAGACTAAACAGCCTCAGTTCCTTCAGTCTCTCCTCATAGGGCATATTCTTCAAGCCCTTCACAAGCCTTGTTGCCCTTCTTTGTACTTGCTCCAGCATCTCAATGTCCTTTTGGAATTGAGGTGCCCAAAACTGAACACAATACTTGAGGTGGGGCCTCAACAGTGCTGAGTACAGGGGCAAGATTACTTCCCTAGTCCTGCTCACCACACCATTCCTGATACAAGCCAGGATGCCATTGGCCTTTTTGGCCACCTGGGCATGCTGCTGGCTCAAATTCAGCCGACTATCTATCAGTACACCAAGGTACCTTTCTGTCAGGCAGTTTTCCAGCCACTCCTTTCCAAGCCTGTAGGGTTGCCTGGGGTTGTTGTAATCAAAATGAAGGACCCAACACATGGCCCATAGATCCAGTCTATCCAAGTCCCTCTGTAGTGCCTTTCTATCCTTCAGCAGATCAATGCTCCCTCCCAAATTGGTGTCATCTGCAAACATACTAAGGGTGTACTTAATCTCCTCATCAAGGTCAAAATAATCACAGAATCACAGACTTGTAGGGGCTGGAAAGGACCTCCAGAGAGCATCAAGTCCAGCCCCCCTGCAAAGCAGGCTCCCTACAGCAAGCTGCTCGGGTGTTCAGGTGAGTTTTGAATATCTCCAGAGAAGGAGAATCCAGAACCTCCCTGGGCAGCCTGTTCCAGTGCTCCATCACCCTTACTGTGAAGAAATCATGTAATCCTTTCAAAAATTACTGGTAACAAGCTCCACTAGAAACATCCCTCCTGCCTGTTCCCCCGGCATTCAAAATCACAAATGCAAAAGAGTTCTGCTGCTCAACTACTATGTTCTGTCTCCCCAGCTCTTTTTCCACCCAACATTAGCTGGCACAGCCACAGCTTTGCTAAGGATTACCCTTAGCTTTGCTAAGGTTTATAGAATCATAAAATGGATGGGTTTGAAAGGTATCTTAAAGATCATATTGTTCTAATCCCCTGACATGGACTAGATCAAGCTGCCCAGGGCCCCATCCAACCTGACTTTGAACACTTCCAGGGATGGAGCTTCTACAACTTTTCTGGGCAACCTGTTTCAGTGCATCACCATCCCCTAAGTGAAGAATTTATTCACAATATCTGATTAAAATCTATCCTCTTTTATTTTAAAGCCATTATTTGTTGTCCTATCATTACAACCCCAATAAAGAAATTCTTCCCATATTTCTTGTAGGCCCATTTTATGTATTGGAAGACTATTGCTGGAGGCTGCATTTGGATAACAGCTGAGAAATAAAAAGTACCAGCTCGAAGAGCCATGTCTCTTAGATGGAAGGGGGCCCAACATTTTTGCAATCCTTTTTGAATATGTGGCACAGCTTTAACGTTTACCACTTCATAGAACTGGTTTCAAAGAGACTAGGCTACATAGAAGCCAGTAGACAAACTACTCAATACCTGGCCTGGCTTTATTCAGCAGTGATGTCTTGATATGCCTAGAATGTGACTACACTTACTTGTGAAATGGGCACTCAGAACATATCTAAGCTAATCCTTCATTAGAAAGGCACTCATTGGCTTCTCAGCTGGCAGAAGGGAGGGAGGCAGATTAAGCTCTGACATTTTGGCTGTGCATATTATTATTACCTGTATTGTTCTTTGATGTATACATACACATGTGATTCCTGTGGTCTATGGGCCATCCCTGTAAATTGTCCATGGAATTCATTTAGTCTTTATTTCAATAAGAGTTTGGACTCCACTTGTCATAACAATCTTTCAGGGCAGGAAGAATGAGGAATTACTGTGTGCTATAGCAAGTTCTGGTTTAACCAGATTTCATTCTTCTTTGATCTGGGTGATTCTTACTGCAGTACAGTTGATAAGGCATATAACAACCATAGTAATGATGACATGAGTATTATGTAGCAATTAACATAATACGATTCAAATTATTGGCTGTTCTCACTCAATACCAAATCTCCTTCAGATAATACTGGATGTCTTCATTCTTCTACATGACCCACCATGTGCACCCATGTCCTTGAGCAAAAGCAATCCCATGAATACGAGTACCAATTAAATTAATGACCAGTATACTATGAGCACATGCTATCTCCAAACTGGCAAAACCAGAAAGAATCCTAGGCCAGACCTCAAATGTGATAAGCAATATGGCTGGAGTTAAGAAGGATGTCAAGTGATGCCAAGAAGAACAAGAAGGGCTTCTACAGATACTTCATCTGAAATATAAAAGTCCAGGATGGCATATTCCCCTAGGGAGCGACACAGACAAACTGGTAACAAAAGATGAGGAAAAGATTGAGCTACTTAAATTTTTTGCCTCAGCCTTCTTGATAACTGCTCATCACACAGCTCTCATATGTTTGGTTTGGTAGGAGGGGATTGGGGAAGCAACGTCTCTCCCACTGGAAGCAAAGATCAGGGTTGTGATCACCTGAGGAACCTGAACATCCATGAGTCTATGTGTCCAGTTGAGATGTATCCCAGAGTCCTGAGCGAATTAACTGATGTAGTCACAAAGCCACTCTCAGTGATACTTGAGAAGATCATGGCAATCAGGGGAAGTCCTTGTTGACTGGAAAAAAGGCAACATTACACTCATTTTTAAGAAGGATAAAAAGGACGATGTCAGGAACTACTGACCTGTCGGACTCATCTTTGTGCCGGGAAAGATCATGGAGCAGATCCTCCTGGAATCTACGCTAAGGCAAATGAAAGATAAGGAGGTGATATGGGAGAACCAGCATGGCTTCACCAAGGGCAAATCCTGTTTGACCAACCTAGTGGACTTTTATAATGGTGTCACTGTACCAATGGACAAGGGAAGAGCCACTGATGTGAAGAACTGGCTGTCGGATCAAGTCCACAGAGTGGTGGTCAATGGATGGCTATCGGTAACTAGTGGTGTACCCCAGGGTTCAGTGCTGGAATCAACACTCCTTAATATCTTTATCAGAGACATTGATGGTGGGGTGGAGTGTATCCTCAGCAAGTTTGCTGATGACAACAAGCTGTGGGTTGTGGTTGACACACCAGAGGGATGGGATGCCATCTAGAGGAACCTAGACAGGCTAGGGAAGTGGGCCAGGTGAATCTCATGAGATCAAAAAATTCAAATGCAAAGTCTTGCAACTGGGTTGAGGCAATATCCACTACCAGTACAATCTGGAGGATAAAAGGATTGAACACAGCCCTGCTGAAAAAGACCTGGGGTACTGATGGATTACAAGCAGGACATGAGCCAGTAATGTGCCCTTACATCCCAGAATGCCAACTATATGCTGGGCTGCATCAAAAGAAGCATGTCCAGCAGGTCAAGGGAGATGAACATGCCCCTCTACTCTGTGCTGATGAGGCCTTATCTGGAGTTCTGCATCCAACTGTGGAGTCCTCAGTACAGGAGAGATGCAGACCTGTTAGATCACATCCAGAGGAGGGCCACAAAAATGACTCAAGGGATGGAACACCTTTTCTATGAGGACAGGCTGAGAGAGCTGGGGCTCTTCAGCCTGGAGAAAAGAAGGTTCTGGGAGGACCTGACAAGAGCCATTGAATATCTAAAGGGGAGGTACAGGGAAGAAGGGGATAGACACTTTAGCAGGGTCTGTTGTAATAGAACCAGGAGAAGTGGTTTTAAACTTAAAGAGGATGGATTTAGGTTGGATATAAGGAAAAGGTCTTTTACACTGAGGGTGGTGAGGCACTGGAGCAGGTTGTCAAGAGGTGTAATGGATGCCCCATCCCTGGAGACTTTGAAGGCCAGGCTTAATCAGACCTTAGGCAAACTGATCTAACTGTGGTGTCCATGTTCACTGTAGGGGAGTTGAACTAGATGGCATTTAAAGGTCCCTTCCAACTCTAACAATTCTAAGAAAAACAAAATTGAAAGCAAATAAAACTACATTGTGAATGAAAGATCATCATCGTGACCAGCAGTTATTAAGCTACTACATCACTTATAACTATTTTATTTTAACATGCGCTGGTCAGATAAGAATATTAACTAAAAATGAAATGCAAGGCATTCATTGCAAATTAAATTCTTAGTGATGCATGTCCTATTCACTCCTGACCTTGGCTGGTTCACCAAGGTCACAAATGTACTGCAATCTGCAGAAAACTGGCAGAAAACTAAATGTTTTGAAACATCCTCAGGATTTCTGATGGATGCGTAAGTTGCAGAATCTGCATTCCTACTTTCCATTGGCACATTGTGCAATGAGTAGGTTTCACCATCTGTCTCCTCTGCACTGCAGAGTACTCTGTACCGCAGAGTACAACTCATTCTGTCCATGCTCTGGCATGCACCACCAGATAGCAATGGCTCCATCACCAGCTTAAAGTGGGCAGATGCAAGTGAGTAGGATTTATCAGTTCATCAGTTTCTTTAGATTTGCATTGGCATAAATCCATTGAATTCCACAGCACTAAGCAGAAACAATACTTCATCAAGTTTTCCATTCTTCCGCTCCCCACACACATTCCTCACTTAAGCTACAGCTTTCATCCAACAGCCTGTAAACAGTCATGTTACAGAGTAAAAAGTTTTAAATATCAGGCACTTGTGGAGGAGGCAATTTGTCAAAGGTTTCTTTCTTTCCACTTGTGAAACTGACTGGAGAACCAGCACATCAATCACCAGTATGATCATCATCCATCCAGCCAAAGCATGGAACTTCTCCCTCCTGTGTGTGTTGATTCTCAACTCTTTCAGCAGAGGGCAGGAAGTGTCACTTGTGTTTACTGAATGGACCAAGAAGGGACACCAATAAGAACCGTGTTTTCTGACTCTCAGTACCTTAGAAACATGCTTAATTATTTATGATACCAATGCACGTCTGTGTTAAAGAAGATGAAACTTGCCACCAAATCTTTCCATCTCCATCAAACTCAGCCCAAAGTAATGTGTGGATGATTTCAAAGACACCAGTTACAAACACAGCCGATTTTTCTGTTAGCATCGCTGACAGTTGCCAGGAAACAGCAACTTGATGTTACTACAGTGACATGGGATACAAAAGCCACATGTCACATAACGCCCACCTGCAGAAAAATGTGAGAAATTCACCTTGACTCTTTCTTTCCTTCTCAGATGAGAAGGTAGGTAAAAAATAAATCCTCTCACGTGACAAATGATGCCAGCACAAAACAGGCACAATGTTCTTGCCACCTCCAGCCTACACAGAGCTATGGTCACTTGGAGAGATCACCAGGATGTGCTGCGTCCTGGTAGCACCCAGGGGATGTTGCAATGACTGGATACCTAGCTGACATGAATGTTAAGGAGAGGTAGCAGGTTTTATAAGGTCTTATGAAGGAGGAACCTTGAGAAATACAAGATGGCATAGGTGCATTGAGCTATCCAGAAACACCACTGTTGAAAACAACCACACACAGGAGGAAAGAAAAACCTCATGCTTTGACTGGCTGGATGACCCCACTGCGTGTTCTGCAAGAAGCAATAGCAGGGAGATAACTGGGCATTTTTTCTTTGTTGCTTCCTTGTAACTTTTCAGTTCCTAAACACATAAACTTCAGGGCCACGTAACTAATAATTCTTTTTGAGGCATCTACCACTTGGGCTGTGGATGGAGAGAATACTCCATGCAAGCACGCAAGAAGAGACAGACAGTTTTCTTCAGGATCATACAGTGGATTATGTGTTTAGCCTAGTGGCTTGCAGTGCAACCACATTAGTGCAGAAAAACAACAGGATGCCATCCCTCTCGGGAAAATGAAAGGAGGTTGCCTACATCTCCTCTGGTATGTTTATTACTTCCAACACCAAGAACTTAGAGCTTCACAAAGAATAGTTCCAGCTTTGGAAATTTGTTTATTTTGTCTTTTCCTGCATTGGGAGAAACCAACTAGCTCTGCCCAGACAGAGTCTTTTGGAGAACAAACTATATCTGCTTGTGCATGGGTGTCCAACATTTTGGCTTGTCTGGACCACTAGTTGAGAATAGGAAAAATCTTGGGCCACTTACAAAATACATAGAACAGTTAATGTATATAAGTAACAAACCTTTTTAATATGCATATCTTTTTATTAAAACATGAGAAAAAATAGAGTTACAATAACATAAAACTAGTTGGATATTTGACCTTATTTTTGTGAAACTAGAGCATCATTCTGGTTTGATGGAAGTGGCTGCAATTCTTAGTGAGTTCTCAAGGTACCTGTCAGAGATTTTGATTAAATGCTATTCTTCATCCTTGAGAATAGTTGTTCTCAAATGCACATACATCCAAAAAGTGATTATATGAATAAGGCATGTGGCCACTCTCTCAATTTCAGGTTCCAAAACCATTTTTTAGTACCCAGCACCTGAGTTTGGGTTTCAGAGTCTCTCTTAGTGTCCAAAACCTCTCTATAGAACCCAGAGCCTCATTTTAAGGAATAAACCTTCCTTTTTAGGTCACAAACAATCTGTTAAAGTTCTAAACTCCCTTTTAGTGGCTAGAGAGTGTACTAATAGGAACTAGAGGCTCTGTTTTATTGATTATGGCATTAAGCACCAAACCTATATTTTCAGGGCCTATAACCTATATTTGGTATCCAAAACCACTGTTGTAACACCTGCAGCCCAATTTTTCAGGTCTGGAGTCTTATTTTAGGGCCCAAAACATTATTTTTAGGGCCCAAAGCCCTCTTTTGAGTGGCCATGGCATTCTCTGAGAAGACAAACTTTCTTCTAGAGATCAAGTCCTGGATTTTAGAGCCCAAAGTCTCCTTGAGGCCAGTTCTCCTCTCACTCATCAACCACCACCTTCATGAGGGTCCAAAGCTTAATTTGAATACTCAAAGCCTCCTTTCAAGTGCCCAAAGCCATATGCCATTTACCAAATGGCATATGCCATACCAAAGTCCCCATTTAGGGCCCAAAGGTGATCAAATGCCCATTCTTGAGAGATCAAAGCGTCACTCTAGGATCCAGCTCCTAAGCTGGAGAATACAAGCCCCATTTTGAAAGGTTCAAAGCCTCATATTATGATCTAAACCATCCTTTGTAGAGCACAAGCCCTTTTTCCACTCTGCATACTGTCTGCTGTTCGCAGGACTGTGCTTAGCTAATCACAGAATCACAGAATCATCAAGGTTGGAAAAGACCTAAAAGATCATCCAGTCCAACCATCACCAATACTCCCCAGCTAAATCCTATCCCTCAACACAACATCCAAACGTCTCTTGAACACCTCCATGTTCGGTGACTCCACCACCTCCTTGGGCAGTGCATTCCAATGCATGACCACCCTTTCCGAGAAGTAATATTTCCTAATGTCCAGCCTGAATCTCCCCTGGCGCAGTTTGAAACCATTGCCTCTAGTTCTATCACTGTCTGTTCTATCACTGTCTCTGTTCTATCACTGATGTATCAAAATACATCAAATTACTGCCATAACTTAGTTAGCACTGCTTAGTTAGTACTGTGCCCTCCCTGTGTCCTGGTTTCAGGCCAGGCAGTGCCAATTGCACATAAATGTTTGGTTGTTGCTGACTAAGAGGAGTGTACCCTGGGCTGGGCTAGGCCACATGGCAGGGAAGAGCCATGGAAGGACCACCATGATGGTGGTGGGTTGGGGACAGGCCAAAGTCTGAACTGTCCCAGGCTGCATGTGAATTGTAGGCCACAAATTGAATACACCTGTGCTAATGGGAGCTGTGAAACTTGATGCCAGCACAGGCTGTCTCCTTTTGTAGAAGCTGAATTCCTTTACCTTGTCATAGAGAAAAAGTCTGTATTTCCTCTATAAAATTGACAGATTGTACCTCATATTCCAAGAACAAAGTAGGAGAAATGTAAGATGAGTGAGAAGACATACCCTCCAAAATGTCTACTCTTCTCCATCACTAGCCTGTGTGGAGGTAAGCTAAAATGAACACTGCATTTCAGCAGAACACACGTTCTAGAGAGTATGTGGTGCAATCTTTCCTTTGTACGGATGGAACAGAGCGACATTCTGGGCTCTCACCCCATGCAAAGTATGACAGCTCCTTACTGCTTCCTACTCACGAGGTGAGGTCAAATGCTACAGAAGATTTCAGACCTGCCACTTCGGCTGCACATGGTAGCCAAGATGATTATTTCAGTAAAAACAGATACTAATTTCTGATCATCTTGTTCCAAAGCTACAGATTACTGCAATATGAGCCATGGAGAGGAGAGAAGAACATGAAAAGCAGTTGACGAATAAAATCAAGTAAAATATTTATTTTAATGTGGAGAATGAAACTGACTTTTTTTAATCAGTTCAAATACTGTTTAGGAACATTTCACTCAAAACTCTTAATAGAAAATGCAAGCAAAGTATTCTCTGTAGAATTTACACATAAAGGAGCTTCTTGGTTGGATCTCCTGAAGTCACGTAGTCTCCAATGTTATCCTCTTCACCAAGCACTATGAAAGATTCAACTAAAGCTTCCACATCCTGAAAGATGCTCCTGAAATATGTTTTGAAAGCATCAAGAGGTGGAGATATTTCCCTTGATCATTTTCTCCAGGTGATAGCCACTAGTTTTGCAACAAGCCTTAATTTTCTGTACATGCACAAGGTAAATACCAGATCAATTATCTCAAACCAGAGGAGGGCATGTACCTATACCATCCAGTTCATTATACTAAAAATGCTGGAGTGTTTCAGAGGCATCCATCACTAGGATTGTTTATTATTTATCCACTTCTGGAAGACCTCCGCTGCAATTAAGATCACCAGAGGCATTCTTCCTCCATTCTGTCTGATTGAAGAGCAATGGAAATGCTGTTTGGGCTTTCTGAATGTGGGAACCATGCCAATTAACCTCACTTGAAGCTTCTAACAGACCTGTTTAAGAAACTACACAGCCTACCTCTGCCTTGAGATTGCTGTTGAGGAAGGTGATGTGTACTCAGGAATGACAGTAAGCTATGGTTTTTGTTAGAAACTGCTAGTTTCTACTTATGATTGAAATAAGCAGACCTGCATTTGCTTTTCCTTGGTTTAGTCTCAACCTGAGCAAACTCAGCATTTAGCCTGAATCTTCAAAGACTCACCAGGGCACTGTGGAACTGGCATTTATATGGTAAATTGAGATTTCTAATATTTAAGGCAGACTCATGAAGGAAAAATTATCTCACTAAGAAAAAATCTTCAGCAGATTCCCTGTGATTCACTGTGTTCATAGCTCCATCTGTTTCTCTTAATATCTAATGTAGATAGATACACATTAACCTCACATTAAAAGAATGAATTATGACAGCTACAGCCAGCTTCATACTATCTAGTGAAAAAACTCCATAAGGCTAAGCTAAAAGAAAGTAAAACTGTTAAGCGATATCTTTCAGCACAAATCTGTTAAACTCTCCCAACAGTACAAGACTGGAACACTAAAGTTGTTTTAATATGCGATAATCCATGTCAGCTCTTTGCTTCCGCTGCACTTCACTTCTTTGCTTTTTCTTTGTTTTCCTCTAATCCTTATTTTCCCCTAGGTGAGCTATAACTCCAGCCTGAGCCTTTCATCAGCCCTAAAATCGCAAAACTCCATAATGCTACACTGCCAAGCCCAGCCTGAAGCCGTCTCAGCTTTGACAACAGGGAGGTGCTGTGAAGGCAGTGGCCACCATTTCTGGGCTGGAGTCAGTTGGTGCAAGCCAAGCCTAACTACAACTGCTGACAAAGGAGAAAAATCACTGAAATCCTTTATGGCACAATACAGCCTACCCAACAGGGGTTGCACCAGGGGCAGAAGCTTGCAGGAGGAGGTTTTTAACAGCCTTCTCTGATAACATAGGAGGGAACAATCTAGTTCACTTGGTCTTCTCAAGGCTGCTTCTTTATCTTGTGCAAGCTCAGAAACCACTGAGGATCTTTCAATACCTTGAAATTATTATTCGGAATGAGATGAGTTTAAACTAGTAAACAAAATGTAATTCATTTCAGTTAAGCCACCACACAAATAGACCTACCAATCAAGTTCTCATTACCATTAATATTGTTAATGACAATGCACAATTCACCACGATCAGATTCATCTCTCTTAGCTTCAGGCATTTGATATGGTTATCTGGACTTTTAGAGTCAAAGAAGAGAACAAGATGCTTCTACAATACAGTTAATCACCACCATAATGAAGACATCTCCCTGAGGTCAGACAACTCATGTGTTTTGTTTCTGGATATTATGAGCGTTGAGGTAGCTTGTTCAGAAATAAATGTTTGTATCTTTGCTGTAACCTAGAGTTTAACCTAGAGTTAAGCACAGTAAATCCTGCTTCTGCCTCCCTCTGAGATTCTATAGCAGTACTCTGATCTGTTTATATCCCTGGAATTATAATTAAATATTTAATGTACCAGGAACTGATGTCTCTAACTCCTAGGAGACTTCTGAACTAAAGATTCTACCCAGGGCATTTAATACCTGCCCTGTTTAATCTCCACCTTAAGAAAGATTTTAATTGCTAGAACCAATTTCAGAATAATTCCTTGTAGAAGAAAATATTTTTAAGTACTCAGTTTAGATTAACATCATTATCACTCTGTTGTTGCTTTTCCCTTAATCTCATCTCACAAAACTGATTTATAATGGTTCTGCCTGTCTCTTCTCCCAGAATCAAACCAGTAAAGCACCCAGATTTTGAAAAAAGACTGGTATCTATCCACTGTTTTGTCACAGCTACTGCTCATGAGTAATAATTGTTAGCCAGTTAGCCAATAGATATATTCCCAGTTTTATTGTTAAGGAGTTTATCATTATATCTGTCCGAAATTCAAAAGATTTAATTAGCATAGCACTATTAATTGAAGACTTTACATGATAATAAAATACAAGACAAATTTCTTACCACACATACATCCTACTTTCTTCCTGGGGTGACAAAGCACAGTGGATGATACATCACAAATCTGTTCTCCTTCCTCATCCCAGAGATTTTATCTAATTGCATCTAATTTTAATAAAGAAAATTTTGCTAGATGTAAGGCTAGAAATAAATTAAAAAAAAAAAAAAGATCTTACAGTGAGAGGGAATCCAAACCAGCCTATTATTAGATTTGGAAGGTGTCAGTCAGAAGACTTCACATCCTTGTCCAGCTCTGCTACTGAAGTACATCTTTGTTTCCAGTGTGGAACTGGCTCACCTTTAAGTGGAACTTCCTGATCAGGGTGACATCACTTGGCCTATAAATTGACCTTCTTCCCTCCTTGAAATAATTTATTTCATAGACATTCAATTTTAGATTAATTTCATTAGTTTTGAGAAATTGAAAATGCAACTAAACTACACTCTATATATCTTTGAAATTAAACCTGCTTGAAAAGAAATCTGGCCAAGCTGACCTTCAGAGGACCTTTCTAAACTAATTTTTCTCTATGATTTTTTATTAAAAGATTTATAGGAAAAACTGGCCAAGAGTCATTCCATAACTTTGTGCATAAAAGAAATGAGAAGACTTTTATCTGCAACAGAGCAAGTCTATAGAGCTCTAATGAACAGCTTTTAAAAACAGACCTGAGGTACCAATGGACAAAAGCTGAATAAGTGCCAGAAGTGCATCCTTGCAGTGATTAAGGTTAACTACATAATAATCAGGGAACTAGAAAGCAGGTTAAAGAACCTGACTTCCTTTCTATTTCCTGCTAACTGAAGCCACTAAGGGGAAGATTGTAAATTTACATAGCTCATGGACTAAAAATGTGGCCCATCCTGAATCCTCTAGTTAATAAAGAAACACTAGATAGAACAACAAATTAGAAGGTAATTTATGTTATTGTTCTGCTCATGTAACTATTTAAATTGGGAAGACCAGGACTATGGCTTCTAGGATGAAGAAGTGACATCAAAATTAAGAAATCCCCAAAGTCGTAGGGCTCACAGAAAGAAAAAATGAAAGTCTTGTTGAAGGAAAGATCCTTTAAGTCATGGAGAAATCCTAGTAATCAGAGCTGAGCAAAGACTAATGCTACGGGATGCCACCAAGATACTTCTGAGGAACTGTCTGGCAAGAACTATGACACCCAGAGTAGCAGCAGGAAGAGAAGCTGAGATGTAGGTATTGTAGTGCTGGTCTGGGGAGAGGTAGCAAGCACTTAATAAACCAGAAAAGTAAAAGCTCTAGTACCTGTGCTTATTAAATAAACCCCAGTTGAGGGAGCTTGGTTTGCAGAAGTGAAGGACCAAGGAGGCGGATGCAATTTATCACTTGTCTGTCACTGACTACTGGTAGATTATAGAGAAGAGGCAGACACATTCTCCTCAAAGATGCACAGCAAATGAGAAGCAACAGATGGCAAAAAGTGAAAGTGACATAAATAGGAAGAAAAAAGGTTTTTCCCAAGAATGCACTGAAACAGGTTGACTAGCTGTAGAATCTCGATGCTCAGAAATATTCAAAATTCATCTGGACAAGGCCCTTAGCAGCCCAGTCTTGCTCCAAGTTTGATCTCTGAAACAACACCAGATGTGACTAAGTTTAGATCAAATATCAGCTTTCATATTGAATATACTCGGAGCACAACAAGACACAAATTTTTGGTAACATTCACCAAGAAAATATTCTTCCTTATTTTTTCCTTTAACTTACTTCTTTAGGCTAAAAAGAAGAAAAGTAACAATGCACTTTGTGCTTTAAGTTAGAAGGATTGAAATAATTTTTGGAACACTTATGGTACAAATGAAGAACTACCCTGTGAGCAAACTCTTTTTCTCTCAGCTAAAGTATAATTACAAGCTTCTCTATATAATGGGACAAAAGCACAACATGGTATCATGGGTAGTGATGCTAAGACATGCAGTACTGTGCATGTGAAAGTCAATGGTGTGTAATTATATTGGTATAGCTACTGGTTATCACAGACCATCTTCTGATTATGCCTGATTTAACCATTGGCTCATATCTACACAAGCAAAACAAACAGGCAAACAAAACAAAACAAACAAACAAAAAAACCCTAGCCCATTAAAAAAAAAAAAAAATCAACAACCTACTCTTTCATGGTTGCCAATGTTTGAATGCCTACTCATACTATGGGTAAATTTTAATCTACTAGTAATTATTAGATGTGGGCAAATGATTTTAATATGGTAGCTTTAATTCAGTCTACAAGAAGTACTATGTATTTATTTGACTTAGAGATTTTAAATGCCCTCCTTTCAAAGCAAGACCTACAGAAAATCAGTTCTGAAATAAAGACAATGAAGATTTAATTCTTTCACCTGGATTCAAAGTCTTTAATTTCCCCAGTGGCTACACAAAATCTGCAGTAAATCACTGGTAGCCTACAAAAAAAACCCAACATATACAAGCATCAAATAATTTAAGCAAGACTTAAAATATAAATACATCTCTCTTTACTAACATAAAGCAAAAGTTTCAAAAGCAGGATAGTTCTTTGCCCAGCTCCTCTTGAACAGATTTTCAAGGCCAACTGTAGGAGAATAGTACAGATGAAAGAGAAACAGACATAATTCAAATTTTTGATACAGATAGGTCTGTATATAAATCTTTGGGTCTCAAAATTGATGTTGGCATAAATATCCAAGATGATTATGGTACTTACAGAACTGCATTCCCCTACTTAAATTCTGTTTAACTTAGGAATGTCCAACCTGCAGCTTGTGGGCCACGTGTCCCAGCACGTCACATACTGTGACCCATGCCATCTCAAGTCTTTATGTTTTAAAACAAACAAACAAACATAAGTTTAGTTACTTGTAAGCATTAACTATATTACATATTTTACTGCTCAAAAAATAGTGCTTCCTGTTTTACTATGTTGGCCCATGACACCAGATGCAGATGGTGATAGTATGGTGGTAGAGGTTGAGCCTTTCCACTCATATTTCATCACATTTTCTAACCATGTGACAAATAGCAGCAGAAGGGCAGTCTGACAAAATGGTGCCTGACATGGAAGTGCGTATGAAGCAAAGGTGTATCATTCAATTCCACCACGCAGAAAAAAATGGCACTCAGTTACATTCATGAACACTTGCTGAACAGTGGATGTTAACTACTCACTCACTCACTTAACTCACTTAGGTGGTGAGTGATACATTTCAGCACTAGTGACAGGGACAGTGGATCATCTCCACTGGTGCAGATTTATACACCATGCAGGCTCTCATTTATCACTGATGACAATGTATAATTAATGGAGGTGATTTGCACTATCGAATAGTATTATTGTGCTCTTCGTATCTTCTGTAATTTCTATGAAAATGAATAGGGGCATTACTTTTGGAGAGACCGCCATAGTTAATGATAAAATACTAATCAGCAAAGTGAACCAAGTTTTTACTTCTAGTATTTTGAAAAACTGAATAGGTTGCAAAGTTTGCTAAGTTCAGATCGGTGCTTTTTTTTTTTTTTTTTTCCTTTTTACCAGACAGAAAAAAAATTACCTCAAAATTTATTTTCTTAATGTCCTCAGATGCAGCTGCTGACAACTCTGAACACATATTCAATGTGTAAATACAATTTAAAATAGGACCTTATTTGAAAGGAATATACATGAGGAGAAAACAGAAGTCCTTCCGGATTCACCCAAGGCAGTATTTATGTAATGTTTTCCATAGAGCTTTTCTACCCTCAGATGGTTTGTAACAAAATATATACTGTTAAATACACACACGTCACATTTTAAGAAAAATGGCTGATAATATAAAGCAAATTAATATCACATTCTAAACATTCTTCCTGAGTCCTTGTTACAAGGTAAATCATTATTCCCTAGCAGTACTATTCCACTATCAGTGGGAAAGGCACCAGACATCTCCTAACAACTTGTTACAGAAGTAGTTTAACTGCAGACACACGGACAGGAAAACACTATAAAAACACTATACCTGTGTGTTCCTAAACTACTAATGCAGTTCTGAAGCCTTCAGGCCTCAAACAGGTAGCAGCAGTACATAATATTTTATTCCATGGACTGCTGTCTTAGGAGTTCAGTTATACTCAACACGAGTTAAAGTGGTAGAATACACACCTAGTGACAACTATTTCTCTCTAGACGTGATGCCTTTCAAATGTATTCCTTTTAGAGTCAGGTTCAACCCCACAAGAGACACAATCTATTTCCTATCTAGTATGGTTCTGCTGGTGAAGAAACTTCCTTCAGATCAATGCTATTAAAAAAAAATAATAATTAAAAAAGAAAACAGAGTTGAATTAAAAAGTGGAAAAAGAAAACAAAAACCACATACATCGTGCTTATGCTTTATGTATGCATAACATACAAAGCAGTATGATTTAGCACGGGAAGCAGATAAGGCAGAAACATTCAGAAAACAATTTAAATACAACTTAGTCTGTGGATCCTGACAAACTCGAATAGATTCCCAAGTTTTCTTTTGAGTTGTGTAATTTTGGCCAAATAAACATGTGCAGAAGCTCCTGGAAATAGAGCTGTAAGATAATCCAAGCTTGCAACCACCATACTGTCACATTTATGACATGATGAACAGCATATGGATATTGGGAAGCATAGACTACAGAAGGCACTTCGTGGAGGCTTTTAAACTTCGTCTTTTAAAATGGCCTGATAGTTATAGGACAATGATGAATGGTTTTAAAGTAAAAGAGGAGATATTTAATTAGATATTAGGGGGAAAATTTTTACACAGAGAGTGGTGAGGTGCTGGAACAGGTTGCCAAGAGATGCTGTGAATGCCTTATCCATCCCTGCAAGTGTATAAAGCCAGGTTGGATGGGACCTTGGGCAACCTGATCCAGTGCCCCATTTAATGGTTTGCAACCTTACCCCCAGCATGGGAACTGGAACTAGATGGCCTTTAAGGTTCCTTCCAACCCAAGCCATTCTATGATTATAGATAACAGCATGACCTTTTGATGTATCATTTACTGCTCCCAGTTTTGTGTTATCTGCAAACTTGCTGAGAAAGCTCTCTGCTACATTATCCATATCATTAATGAAAATATCTATCAAGATTTGGAGCAGCATTTATTTCTTGGGTAACTTGTCAGTTACAGGCCTCCAATGAAACATAATAGGCATGACCACCCTTTCTATCTCACCATTCAGCCACTTTTCAATACACCTCACCGCCTCCTCACTGCAGCATACAATCCATCAGTTTCTTGGTTAAGATCTTACATGAGATTATATTAAAAATATTACTGAAGTCTAAGTACATCCTAAGTACTAAGTCTAAGAATATCCACTGTTCTCCCTTCATTTACCAAACAAGTCATTTCATCATAAAAGGCTATCTGGATTATTTAAGCATGTATTTCCTATGGTAAATCCATGCTTAATATTCATGCTTACCTTCCTGCCCTTCTTGTGCCTGGAAATGACTTCCAGGATGAGGTATTCCATTACTTCCCCATAGATCAAGGTGAGGCTGACTGAACTGTATTTCCTCGGGTACTTTTTCTTGTTTCTTGACACCTATATTAAGTTCCAAAGGCAGAGAGGAATGCTGAATCCAGCCATAAAGACAGATGCCATAAAGACAGATGGCACAATCTTTAACATTACACTGCTGATTTGAAGACCTCAGTGTCACGTAAATAATGCATGGTTTTCAGGCTGAACATCCCCAAAAGATAAATTTCGTTGATAAAAAAGTAATCTGTATGACATAAAGACACATAGCAGAACTTGGCTAAAATGGAAATTTGTATGATGACATGTATGATATCATAATATGAAAGCCCAGCAGGCAAGCAAAAACATTTAGGAAGTTCAATAATTAAGAAGATCTATCTTATTTAAGAGTTCCGTTCCTTTTTTTTTTTTTTTTTTTAAATAACTGCTTTGAGATTAAAAAGACAACATTCCCCCTGCTTGACATTAAATGTTTAGTTTTGCTTGAAGCCTTTGGCCGAAACTGAACTCCAGTAATTAGATCATTTACCAGATAAACACATCACTTCAGCCTTAGGCCTCCTATCTTGTGCAAGTATATCTTGTAACAATATTTTAGAAATTAACACCTATTCACTGTAAATATTGCTAATAATTTTAATGTTCCTTTGGATGAACTATTTGGGGTCAGCTAAAGTGTTTTTATCAGTAATAAAAGATTCTGGAAAATATATGATTTAAGATATTCAATCTTATCTGCTTTGGAGGCAAGCCCAGAGCAAATAAAAAAATTAAATTATCATCAGTTACATGTTTAAATTGCTTTTATTAATAGATTGGAATTACAAGATGTTATAGCTCAGTATTTTATATATATATCTTCAAATCAAGAATACATTTCAAATATCTTTCTCAATGACCTGAATCAGCAGATTAGATACTATCAGCAACTGGTAAACACACTTCTTGGAAATCCACTTGTTAATGTACATAAGAATAGCTGTTAATACGAAAATAATATATATTATTTGTAAGGAGTGGCTACAATCAATTGCACAGTTATTTTTTGCTTTATTATTGATTACCAACAAAGATGATAGCCTCATGAATCAAAGTGAAAATGCTGAAGTGCTTCACTGTTTTCTGTTTGCAGCATAAAAAGAACACCGCTCAGCATTACCTAACTAGGATCATTTCCTGACTGGCAGTAAGGAAGATTGACTATCCATTTCATTTTTAAAGCTCATTCAAATGCACCTGAAAAGATATAACACTATGCCCATTCACATCAGAGGAAGACCTTAATTATTCCTTAAAGAGAACCTTCATCAAATTTCTATTTTCCACATAACTAATTGCAAATCTAGTCTACATTGCTTAACTACAAATGCTACCCTGAGTGGTATGCATCAAAACAATTACCAGTGAGTGGCTAATGTCATTGTCCAGAAAGCTGATTAATTGCCTGGTCATGTGTAGCAATAGAACAAAGTGCAATTAGCAGAAACAAAAACACAGGAAGTTCCATACTAATACAAGAGCTTATTAACTGTCAGAGTGATGGAGCACTCAAACAAGATGTCCAGAGAGGTTTCAGAGTCTCCTTCTTTGGAGATATTAAAAATCCACCTGCACACCTTACGTGTTTGACCGGCCGTAAGGTACTGTTTTAGCATGGGGGTTGGAGTCAGTGATCTCTAGAGGTCCCTTCCAAACCCTACGGCTCTGTGATTATGATTTTCTCAATCCATCTCAGATGTATACATTATACATTCTAGATTCATGCTGATTGTGTCATGTCAAAATCCAGCTCTTTCTCCTGTGCATAAAATGAGCATGTGTTTCATAAGAATGTTTCATACCTAAGAATACCCTGTCCCCAGTATCCAAGATCTTGCCTCTTTTCTCTCTGAACGCTATTAGGGCTTTCTGCCGTCTTCTGCCTCTGTAACAGATGCTTGTGTAATTAATTGATCAAGCTAGAGATAAGATTTTTGTGCATTGTAAGGCATAATTCTGAGAAACATACATACAAAACCAAAATGGAATAGCAAAGAAAGAAAGCACAGCCACCTGGGCCATGAGAGACCCATACTGAGTTGCTTCAGTTAGAGCTGCTTTCCTGAATCAGGGTCACCTTTTCTATACTAGACCAAAACTGTGACCTTATAGGCACTTAGAAACATTTAAGTCCTCTCCAGCCTTTGTACAAAGTGGGGCTGGGATTACAAGCTTTTGACAATTCTGAGGCCCCAGCAAAGCACTGCTGGCCAGAGATGTGATACACTTGGCACTGTGGATTTTCTCCTGTGTGAACAGGATATTTCACCTCCTCAGCTCATCTCCAGATAGTCCAGTGCATTCAGACTAGTTTTCAAGAACCATGGCCTCTTCCCAAAGACAAATGTCTCCTAACAATTTCAGTGCCTCCTGCTTGTTCCTCTTTCTCAGCTCAGCTTTAGCAAGAACTCCCATCAGAACAGAAGTGACCACTGCTCTCACACACTTACGCACAGCTGAAGTAAAAAATCTACAAGTAATGCACCCAGCTCAGGAACAAAAACTGTACACAATAGAATAAAAGCATATATAAAAGATAGCAGAAGCTTCTCCTCATTGCATGTCTATAGCAGAGAGAATTTACATATCCCTTCCATACTTCTCTTTCTTCCATGCTGCTACAGTCCCTGGGCTTAAGTAGTGTGCATAAAGTAGGCATAGGCATTTTGTACCAGGAGAGACTGTATGATGCACTGAGGTTCTCAGCACTTATTTGTCCTTCAAACAGCATATTTCTCCTGCAGTCATATGCAGAGGCTGCTGCATTATTGGCCTTGTAAAGGACAAGCAAGTCAATCTCTGAGCTACAAACTATAACTCTGCTAACCTCAGAAGAACCTGTGTTGTCTCCTTCCTTAGCAATCTATACTCCTTTACTATCTGATCTCAACAGAAGTGTTGGTTGGAATTGACCTGTAGAGGTCATCTAGATCAATCTTCTGCTTAGAGCAAGACTATTGACGGAAGGTCAGCCGAAGCTCCATCAAACGAAATCTTGGAAACTTCAAAGCCTGATTGATTCGTTTCAGCGCTAAACTACTCAACTGGTGACATTTTTCCCTAATGTCCAATCCAAATCTCAATAATATTACTGGAGAACATACAGGGAGACTTTTCTCCATCCAAAATCTTTCCTTATGGAGGAGTTGTTTACTCCCTCAAGAGTAGATAGTCCTTCCAGAGAGTTCTTGACAAAGAGACGGAAGGGCTGGGCGATCGCAAACTGCATGAAGCTGAATAAGAGCAAGTGCTGGATTCTGCACATGGAGTGGGGAAATCTTGGATGTACATAGACTGGGGGATGAGAGGCTGAAGAGCAGACCTGCAGAAAGGGATTTGGGGGTTCTGCTTGACAGAAAGTTATGTACGAGTCAGCAGTGTGCTCTGGCACATTGAAAAAGCCAACTGTACTCTGGGGTGCATCATATACAGCATTACCAGCTGGATAAGGGAAGGGATTGTTCCACTCTGCTCTGCCTTGAGTGTTGTGTGCTACCCTGCATCAAGAGAGAGTCAGGTTGAGTATTAGGCTAAGGTTCTTCCTTGAGAGGGTGATCTGGAGCTGGAACAGACTCCCCAGAGCAGTGGTCACAGCCCCAAACCTGCCAGAGTTCAAGTAGCATTTGGACAGTATTCTCAGATACTATGTTTGATTTCTGGGTGGTCCTGTGTGGAGCCAGGAGCTGGACTCTATCCTTGCAGGTCTCTTCTAACTCAGGATATTCTATGTTTCAATAGCTCTCCTCCTTATTCATAGAACTTCCTCTTTATTACCATGACCTTACATTTTCAAAGGCTTATGCAGGACACACAGCTGTAAAGCTCCTGTTAAATCTGAACTAATTTGGTTGCCATGATTTGGCCTGGCTTGGCCTAGTTCCATGACAAGGGAGGTAAAGGGACTCACAAACCCATGTCACTGAAAAAGGGGCAAGGGGAAGGAAAAGGCAGAGAGATGAGCCTGGATGAGGAAAACAGAAGCAATGAGATGTAAGAGATTATTCTTTTACATCATTGTCTCAGCTTGCTGAGGACACAGATGAACAAGTCCAAGCAAGTCCTGGACAAGGGTTGAGAAATCCTTTGTCGGAGGGACACAGATGGACAAGGCCAGGGGCAACAAGAGAGACATAAGCAGCAGATTAATGGCCAGGAAGCAGTCTTTTGTACATTGAGGAAGATGGCTATCTCAAGAGGTACTGCACATGGTACAAGCACCCAGGGATGTCACATAGGCAGAAAAAAAAGAAGGATATAAGAGGGATCAATAACCATAAAGGTAGGTGTCTGCCATCAGATCCTTCACTATGGAATGCCTGCATGCTGACTCTTTCCTGGACCTGCTACCTGAGAGCTGCTGCTTCCTCCTGGACTTACCCTGTGGCTTCTTTCTGCTACCTACTTTCTGCCCAAGGACAGCCACACTGCTGCTGCTCTCCCCCTGCACTTTTGCCTCGGACCATCAGAACCATGTGCAACAGGATGCTGCTGGATCCTGGTGGGGACTATCCCAGCTTTACGCAATTCTTGCTTCTTTCCTATCTTTTCTATCGCCCACCTTCCCTTCCCCATCATCCTAATTCGTAATAGTCACCATCCTCCCCTTCCCCATCTCCATGATCAAGATTTGTAATAAACTGGTTGTATCAACATTGTTGTTTCTTAATCTCACACTATACATATATCAAAGATATGATGTACACTATACATATATCAAAGAACCTCTTATCCTTCCTATCAATTGGAGCGAGACATGAGCTAAGGGAAAAGCTTTAGAGTACTAAATATAATAGTAGAATGTGCGATAATACAATATAATACAGTGTGATTGGAATTGAAGCTAGTGAATCAAATAAAATGAGAGAAAAACAGTTTACAAAACCAAAGTCCTTACTCTAATGATGTAGGTGAGAGGACATGGAGCAAAGAGAAGAGCAGTCTTGTGTCTCCCACTGAGTTTTATATTTCCCTTCGAATAGAAGACAGAAATGGAAGAATTGAGTCTTCTGGGAGTTGTAGTTCATTCTTCTCTTCTGAGACCAAGAGGCAAGATATATTGACAATCCAAAGAACTGCAGCATTATCTCTTTAGCTCCCAGTGCACTGTATGATGTTATGATGTGGAATACCAATCAAAAATCAAAACCACGACAGATTCTAAATTTAGCTTAATTAGAAAGACAATTTCAGGAGATGAACTTAATGGATCTGTAACTTTGCAGTCATCTGTTTTTAAGAAACAGTATGCAAGTACAACATTTTCAGTAAGACACTGAAGAAAAGGATGTTTCCCAAGGCGTTCCTAGGAGATAACTTCTTTCACAGAATCATAGAATCACCAAGGCTGGAAAAGACCTCCAAGATAACCTACTCAAATTGTTCACCTATTACCAGTATTACCCCATTAAACTGTGTCCCTTACTCAGTACCAAATCTAAACATTTCTTGAACACCTCCAAGGACGGAGACTCAATCACCTCCCTGAGCCTGTTCCAGTGCCTAAAAATTCATTCAAAGAAGAAATTTTTTCCTAATATTCAACTTGAGATATTAATTACATGCTTTAAGGAGGCAGGAGATGCAATTGAGGTGAATTTCAGCAAAGCATTTAACAGTGTCTCAAAAATGATTCTTAAAATATAATTTGGACATAATCAGTGGGTTAAAAGCCAAGCATATTTACATAAACAAACAGTAACAATAATCTGTCCTGCATCATAGAGTACTAACAAAACATAGAAAGTTATTAAGAACTTGTTATTTACATCAATGGAAATATTTATATTTCAAAGGGGGGAAGTGGCTGCAACTGAATGGCAGAAAAAATCAGAATGTTTTTTCCAACTGTGAAAGGAAACTTGGAAATACTACGTGGTAAATCAGGAGATCTGGGTCTTCAGTGATCATCACATCAAATGATAAATCAAAAACATGATTTTCAAAACAATTTGATATAATAATGAGATAAAAATTAGTTCTGGGGGGCTAGGGGGAGATTAGTTTAAATTTGAGAATAGTAGATTAATCCTATTTCCACATCAGCCAGTAGTAAATCTCTACTGCCCTGCATTGTTGATGCCAAGCAGCACGCTTCTACCGATTGTGTGTAAAAAAATCACTCCACCAGCACAGCCATTGGAAACATCTTGTACAGTGAATATTAAATAACAATGAAAAATATAGAGGAATTGCAAACAGGCTAATAGTTAATGGAAGAAGGACAGGCCCATTAGAAAAAAATGGCCAGATATCTGGAATTAGCAATATTCCCAGAGACTGAATGACTGTTACCCGATCAGGCCAGGCTGCCAGTACTCTTTGCAGGGTTTGTATCGATGAGAAATTTATGAGTGGGCTGATACCCAGTTAAACAAGGAGCTCTAAAAAGATGTTTAGAGCCACATCTGACAAAGTGTCCAAAAGCCAATGAACTAATTTGATATACAGCTACTCTGCAGACATGAGGTTCATATCTACATTGTTCTATGAATAATGATATGGTATGGATCCTCCAGCAAGCACTGTGTAGACGTGCTGCAAAGATACACAGGAAGACAGGACCTTGAATTACTGCATAGATTTCTGTACTTATCTATAACAAAAATTTAACAGCAGCCTGGAACAAATTTCATTTAAGTGTGACAAAAAGACCTTGAGAGCTCTAGGAGTTTTGAAGAAATGATTTGTCCTCATTAGTCTGCCCTAAATTTATTCCTCTGATTAAATTTATTCTCTGATTACAGAGATCTACCTGCTCCCTCTCACACAGAGGGTTACATAAAGCCCCAATAAAAAAGCCAAGGGAAGTAACAGACACATGCCTTACACTTGAAATAGCTAAAGAGTAGAGTGGAAATAAGGTGTCATCTACTATAGGGAAAAGTCACGGCAAAAAGACTCTTGGTAAGTAAAATGTAGTGTGGTACATTTTAAAACGTTTAAAGCCCTTTTAAATCTTTGATTTCAGTGAACACCTCATGCAGTTCAGTTTCGTAGTGGAGCCTTGCAACCAGGGACCCTTTGCAGAAGTAAAACCACGGAAAAGCACTGTAAGAAAAGCCATTGGAAAAGCAAGGAATTCCTAGCCCCACCCTAAGCAAGAAGTACCAAATACCTGAGACACAGCAACACTGATGCAGTGTGGATGGAACTGGGAGTGATGGCAGCCAAACCCCCCACATGTACATAGGTGGTCCCACCAGAGCACAGCAAGCAGGAAGGGAAATCGGCATGGCACAAACCATTTGAGATGAGCCTTCCAGCAGTGGCGATCCAGACAGAATGCCTGTCCAAGAATGTGGCTAGCTGCTCAGGTCTCTGGTTGCTGGGAGCACCTGAGCCTATTGCTGCCAATGGAGGGAGACAATACCACCTGTGTGATGTGTCAGCAGGATCTGCTCAGCCTGGTGGCAGAACTCAAGAAAGAGGTGGAGAGGTTAAGGGACATAAGGGAATGTGAGCAGGAGACAGACTGGTGGAGTAATTCCCTGTCATACCTATGAGAAAGGCACAAGGGTGTTACACTCTAAATAGCAGTGGACCCTCTACCCTGTCACCAGCAGAAAGAGAGTCTTGGGGACCCAAGAGATGGGGAGGAAAGGAAACAGGTCTCAACTTGGCATCACAGGCAAATCTTCTTCCTGCCTACCTTGATTTCCCAGGTGCCCCTATGTAATAGGCCTGAGATTCTGGATCTTGAGGAAGAGGTAAGTGGGGATCAATGGATGATCTCTCTCAGAGTTTGATTCTCTGATTATTACCCTTTACTGATAGTTTAGGCTGACAGCAATGAAGTTGCTAAGAGAAGCTTGAGGACTATCAAAAGAGACTTCAGGGAATCGGGGTGGTTAGTTGATGGGGCAGCATAGGAAGTATTTTCCTCCATCCCTTCAATGGCAGTGAGGGATACTGAGAGGACTAGGAAAACCCATCTGATAAATATGTGCCTAGGAGGCTGGTGCCACTGCAGGAATTTTGGCTTTTTCAACCATGGGGAAGTTTACTCAGCACCTAGCCTGATGGCTGCAGGTAGTCTCACAAGTCTCAAAGGGTGAAATTAATCCTTGCCAAAGAGCTGACAGACCTCACTGAGGGGGCTTTAAACTAGGTATGAAGCCATGTCTTAAAGCCACAGGAGCAGGCTGTTCATGAGTGACTTAAGATGACATGCAGGTGAAGAAGACGAGTGTGGATGAACAGAGAATTTAACTAAGACTCTAGGAGAAAAAATAAAGTTTACCTCCTGTGGAAGAAGGAAAAGGCAACTCAAGGAGCATACAAAGAAGTTTCTAGGGAAAAGGCAAAAGCCCAGCTTGAATTCAATCTGGCCGTTGTAGTAAAAGAGGAAAATTTTATATATATATATATATATATATATATATTAACAGTACGAGGAGGGCTAAAGAGAATCTCCATCCTTTACTGGGTGCAGAGGGGAACATGACTGCTGAGGATAAGGGAAAGGCTGAGTTTCTCAATGCCTTATTTACATCTGTCTTTAATAGTCAGATCAAGGGATGGGAAGCAGAATAAACCATCCATGATTCAGGTGGAGTCTGTTAAAGACATTCTGGAATGTTAAAGACTACATCTAGACTGTCATAGGTCCATGGGGCCAGTTGGGATCCACTCTAGGATGGTGAGGGAGCTGGCAGAGGTGATTGCCAAGCTGCTTTCCACCATCTATCACATTCTATCACATCAACCAGAGAGGACTCGGAGGACTGGAGGTTTGCTAATGTGACTCCCATCTACAGGAAGAGTTGTCAGGAGGATCAGCATGATCCTCATCATGCTCGTCAGTGCCGGGGAAGATTATGGAACAGACCATCTTGACTGTGATCATATAGCATGTATGGGATAACCAGGGAATCAGGCCCAGTCAACATGGGTTCTTGAAAGGCAAGTCCTACTTCACCAACCTCATCTCCTTCTACGACTTGAATGACCAGATTGACGCATGAGGAAAAGGCATAGTCTACCCAAACTTCATTAAAGCCTTTGAAACTGTCTTCCACAGTAGTCTCCTAGTGAAACTAGCAGTCTGTGGCTTCGACAGATACACTCTGCTGGGTACAGAACTGGCTGGAAGGCTGTGCCCAGAGAGTGGTCATAAATGGAATTCAATTCATGAAGACACAAAGCTGGGTTGGTGCTGATCTTCCTGAGGATAGGAAGGTCCTTCAGAGGGATCTGGACAGGCTGGCTCACTGGGCTGAGGCGAATACACTTTGGTCCCAATAGCCCCAGGCAATCCTACAGCCTTAGGACAGAGTGACTGGAAGACTGTCCAGAGGAAAAGGACCTGGGGATACTGGTAGATGCTAAACTGAACATCAGCAAGCAGTGTGCCCAAGCCAAAAAAGCCAAGGGAATCCTGGCTTATATCAGAAGTAGATACTCAGATGTTGAGGTAATTGTCCTCCTGTACTCAGCTCTGGTGAGGCTGCACCTTGAGTACTGTGTTCAGTTTTGGACTCCTTACTACAAGAAAGACATAAAGGTCCAGCAGCACGTCTACCTGAACAGTTTTGAATGCATCTTCAAGGGTGCTTATGATAATGGAATCTGCCAAATATATATATATTATTATTATTATTATTATTATTTTGCATTTTCAGATCCCGTTTGCCTTCAAGTAAAATTGTTATTAATAATAAAAAGTTCCAATTCCCCAATTTCCTTTTTTTTTTTTTTTTTTTTTCCCCAGACAAATTTTTCTTCTGGCAAGAAGAAAACTTGTTTATTTTCTGAAAATTTCTGGACAAAAAAGAGGCTTCCACTTCAACCAGATGTAATTTTTGTATCTTTATATCTTTCAAAAAGCACTCCAGACACTTTTCTCAACTTGAGAATTTTATATTGCTGGAAATTAGCAAACTGATTAAAGTGAAAAGCTCTTCTCCTATTTCTATTTCTATTCCTATTTCTATTGTCACTTTTGATCACACATACCACAAAGATGATTAAACAAATGGAGAATCTTTCAGAGATGGAGAGACTAAGAGAACAGATTCTGTTCAGCCTAGAGAAGGGAATGCTTAGAAGGACCCTACCAAAGTGTATAAACATCAGATGTGTAAAGGTTCTCTCCTCAGTGGTACCTAGTGACAGGACAAGAGTCAAGGGACACAAACTGAAACACAGAAATTCTGCCTGAACATAAAAAAATCTTTTTAATTGTGAAGATGTTTGAACATTGGAATCCATTTCCCAGAGAGGCTGTGGAGTCTCTATCCTTGAGACACTTAGAACTTGACTGGATACAGTCCTGGGCATCCTACTCTGAGTTCTTACCCTGGAGCACAGGACTTGGACTAGATGATCCTCAGAGGAGTCTTCCAACCTCAATATTTCTTTGATTCTGTACTACTCATGCACAGAATAAAACAGAGATTTTTAATATCTAGCCCAACGCAAAAGAAAACTGCACTATTCCTCATTCCTTGTTTTCCTGAAACATACTAGCATTTTAAGAGACTACAGAATATAACAAATACTGCTTTTCAGCTCTTTATGCATAAATACTTTAATTTTCAGTGTTTCACAGAGCTTCAAGAACAGCTATGCTCTATAAGACCAATGTAAGTAAGCAGAAACAAGCCAAATTTGTCTTCCCTAGATTATAATTTACTTCCTTGATTCTTTCCGTCTTGCCATGCTACTGACCTACATTCCCTTCCTATTGGCCTGAAGCTTGCCATAACCTGAATTAACTGCAACTCATTTAAAACACTGAAAAAGTATGAGATCAGGATGGTTCAAAGCATATTACACCCTCTGAGAAAGGGTAAGTACCATAGGCTACAGAAGTATTTTCATAAATCAGTTCTGAAACTGGGAACACAAGGGGAGGCAATGGGAAAGGAGGGCAAGGAGTAAGATAGACCACATCATTTCTTCACCTCCCTAAGGGGACAAACCCTGTATACTCCATGAGATGCACACTGAAACGTCCATGCAAAAGAATTGTAAGCCAGGTACCACATTCCTTGGAGAACAGAGAAGGGGAGCATTAGGCATCATTTCCAGTTGTTTTGCCTCTCTTGCAAACTGAGGCAATGCATTCATTGAACTGTGTTGGCAGCCCTTGCTAGTTTGTTCATTCTGCTATGGATGAAATTACACAAGAGTTCCACAATAAGAACTCTGCCCAGACTACTTGACAGCCATTTGCCATTTGATTCTGAACAAATAGTTGCACATTTTTCTATCAACAGTTAAGAAAGCCTACACATTTACCCCTCATGGGGCTTCTGCATAGGGCAAGATGGACTTCAGGAGACTACTGGGACCACAAAAATCCTCTGTATCTCCATGGGCAAGAACTCTGCAGGGTCAGGTAGTAACAGAGGCAAAAATCTTTTACTACTACTAAGACCAAATACTCTGGTCCTGTGTGTCGGACAGTGTATTTGTGGACAAGGTTTTTTAGCATTATTATGTATCTTAAAGACTGGAAAAGCAAAAACAATTATTTGGTAGTTATAATTTAGTAACACATTATCAATAGGTGATTATCTCTCTGTGTACTATTGATGAGTGTAGAGACATTTACCAAACCAGTTTCCTAGGAGACCCATAAACGGACTATCATCTTTCTGCTTGTATTGAGTTTTATTTCACTTTGCTCAACAGAAACCCTGAAAGAATGAGTAAAGCAAAGCATCCAGTAAAAAAAAATAAATGATTAGGTCTCGGAAATCAGTGCAAATGCTGATCTCTGCCTGATTCACATCAAATAAGTGCTTGCTTCTCATTAAAGACAATGTATTTTACCCTAAATTTATCACAGAAGGCCACCTAATTGGAAAAAATTACATAGTTCCATGGTTGCCTACCAATATTTAATCTCAGGATTAACTCCTACGTTATTTAACAGGACGAAGTGCTGCTTTGCAATGGGCATTGGAGCACATGGATCCGAAGACATGTTGCAGTAAGACATGTTGTTATCTAGAAATTAAGTCCCAGCAATGTCTTAATTCTCCAACCTGGTCTGCTAGGATCACACATGGGACTCCTGCTTCATTCCTGTCAGGCAAACAAAGGCAATGTCAGGGCCTTTATTTGAGATACAGGTGCTATAGAACAAGATATCAAAGAAGGAGGAATTAACTCACCCCTCCTAACAACAGTTTGGAAAACAAGGTGAGCTGAGAAAAGCAGCCTTCTCTGGTTTGAACGCTTGTGCTGAAGGAAGAGAAGGAAGGGCAGGGGAAACCTGTGCAGACTCTTACATAGACTCTTACATACATGCTCCTGAAAGCACTGCTGAGGCAAGAAGAGCAAAAGGATGGATCCTGGCTCCCCCCACTGCAGGCACTCACATGCTCATGTACTTGTTCAGGCTGTGACCTAGGAATTCTACTGCAGTTCCCTACCTGGAAAGGAAAATTCTGAGGATGGACATTGCTCAGTGGGCATAGTGAGGATGAATTGATGATCCTGGAGGTCTTTTCCAACCTTAACAATACTCTGATTCTGTGATTACCCCTGAAAAGTTCAGACAAATGAGAAATTTTAATCTCTGTCATTATTCACAATTTCAGCTTTCGAAGAGATGTAATTGCTACAGGTTGTAAAAACAGCTTTTTCCTCATTTACCCATAAACACCTGCCTGAGCTCAGATGTTATCAAAAAGAAACAATCAGAGGGGGCTTTATTTTAAACAATAATCACTGAGATTATAAAATAACAACAACAACAAATAAATAAATAAATAAATAAAAATAATAAAAAAAAACAACAACGATACTTATTTTAACTCATCTTTTTATTGTAGTCACACCCTGAGATCCAGTGCTCCATTTTATTTGGTACTTCACACCAATAGTCCCAGACTTGAGTGGAAAAACAACAACCGTGTAAGCTTTACCTGAGCTAACCACTGAACATCATTTAAACAAGATCATCTATTGCTTTCCTGTGTGTCATTGTTGATATGACTCTTACTCAGTAAAATATTAAGAGGTGCTGAAATCAATAGGAGTTTAGAGCACTTGGAAAGATCAGCTCAGAAATGCATGGGTATTTGCAGATAAAAGCGCTCAATTCCTCTCTGCTGACACAAGCTGTTTTTATACTACAATTTCATTTCTGATGCCTGTTTGCTTTCTTCACATTGGTAATCTCATGGAGCCACTCGCTTCCCTGGAATTCAATTCCTTTAAGCCAGCTGAGCATCTAAGTGGCCCTAAGTCTGCCTCCCTGCTACAGAGACAGGAACGTCATTCATTCCCTTTGCAGCATCTTAGAACATGAGGAAACTGTTCCTCAGGCAATTCCCTGTAACAGGCTCAGGCCATAATTTCACAGCTCCAGAAGCAATGGAATCCAATGGAATGCTTGGACCATGAAGTAAGTGGCACAAAATGCCTATGCTTATTGTGTGCAGCAAGGTTTCTGGTAGTTTTAAACTAATCAAGATTCTTCTGTGACCAGAAAATTATCTGGTCAGGTTTTTTTGTTTGTTTGTTTTCTCAAAAAACTGGCAAAAAAACTGAATCCTCTCCCACTTTGAAACCAACCAAAAATCGCCTGAGATATATCTCGTAACTTTCTGTGAGCTGCAGAGGAGCAGAACCCACCCTACCAGCCATGATGTTCTGAAAAGATCCAGGTATTTTAATTATGTTATCTCCATAACTAGTCATGAGTGTATCGCTATGGAGTGTACGGTGTCTTCGAGCTGTGTGTTTTAGTACAGTTTAATCTGCACTACGGAAGACTCAGTGGTATTGCCACACTGGCAAAGCCTCCAAAATGCATGCAAATTCTGCTTGTAGAAAATAATTACTGCCATGGATTTTAGCAACCTTCTGCATAAAGTAGGATATACTAGCAGATTTGAAATATAATTGCAGAGGTTTTCTGTGAAAGAAATTGTTAGGTTTCTAGAAGAATATTCTTCTTCTGAGTGTCACTTTATGCAACTTGGAAAGCTAATGGTTGTAGTAAAAATGATAATAAAGTCTAATTCCCCGGGAAGTATTTGGAGAGACACCTACTCCTTGTTCCTGAGCTTCACCCAGGCTGTTACAGTAGAATCCAGAGGATTGTTTATGCATCCAAATCATTGCCAGTCTTTTCTCTACTTCCTGCTGTGCACATCTGAGGTTGCCTGATATGATGGGTGGTTTTCTGTTCACATTAATGTATGTAGATATTAAAATATAAGTAAGAAATATATTTATTTTTTCCTAATAGTCATATAGTGACTTTTTGTCTCTACAGAAAAATAAGCCTTCTCTGGCTCACTGGTTTCTATTCGTCCTCACTCCCATCACTTTATTATACACACTGGCCTTGGCCAGTATTAAAGCAACTCTAGATAATGTTTATCTCTAGGAGATTTTAGAAGAGAGTAAGTAGAGTAAAAAGGCTTTCATGTAAAATCAAATTTAAGGTTTGGAGACTGTTAAGTTCAACTACAGTAAATCACATGTTTTGTTACTGCTGCAGTAGATTTATTGGAAGAGTATTAACAAGAGAAACATAGGTATTAACAAGTTAGCTTGCTCTGTAAATGTTTCCTTGAAAACTGACATTTCTCCTGTATCCTTGATAATTTTTTTTTTTTTGCAATCACTTTTTTTTTCCATAAACTGTTCCAAAGTAAGTTCAAATCTATGCACAATGAAAGAGGAAAATTCAAGTCTTCACTGAAACAGCATCAAGAGTTTTGAGATCTATGGGCAAAATCATTGTCCTCCACTTTTCATTTTAGTATCTTAAAATCTACATTCATAGAACACTGTCCAGAACTTTTTGTGGTAGATGAAAAGGTGCTTTGATGTCACCTTAACACATTTTTCTTCTAAAAGGTGGGTTTCTTTTTTTCCTATTCATTATATTCCTGATGGGCAGGATTCTTCCTTTCCGGCCATACAACAGCTCTTATCTATGTAAAAAACTGCCAGATATAAATAGGAAAGAAAGACATACAGATTATTAGTTCAGAAGAAATAAGTTAAGCTGATTCACACTAGTCATTTTTTATTTTATATACATGAATATATAAAATAATAATGAATAATAATAGCTGCACAGGATGCAGGCAGCAAAGTCTCAATTCCCTCATTCTCCACATTCAATTTTGTACTCAAGTAATGAGAGTAAGAACTTAGTGGGTATCATCAAAAAGAGGCACAAAATTCAAAAGATTAATACCCCTCCACTACTCTGGCTGTCCCCATGTCCATATATTCCAACTTGCAATTTACGATTTTATGGACAGAATCAATCTGTTCTCAAGTAAGACTGAATTACTCTTTTGTGCTGGATTTCAATAACCTTTTTAAACTGTTGTAAGTAGATGAGATCACAGGCATATTAAGACCAGGAAAAAATACATCACAGCACTGTCAGACAGAATGCATACCTTGAAAGTGCATTTGCCATAGTAGCTGTATACCAAGTGGCCAGCTTCCACTTACTACCTTTAATTGATTATTGAAAAGGCTGACCACCATAGAATTTCAGATTGTTGTTTTAGTAACCCTTGATATATATATTGACACTCTGTACTAACACAGTACATCTGGACCAGTCTCAGAACTCTGCCAGTTTAATAAACTGACACACAAGTTATCTCCCCAGTTTTGAAATGCAGTTACTTCTGAGAGAAAACACGGCTGCTCTTTAATACCACTCTTGGAATGCTACCAAATTACTTGAACAGCAAATGAAATATTTAGAAGGCAAACAGATACAATGCCAAAGTAAACCAGAGTAGAACTCCAGTTCTGCTCAGACACTGGGAAAGCATCACAAAGTCTTTAATGATACCAAGATCTTACAGTGTTCCTCATCCCAAGTACTGACAGAATGCCCCTTAACTATTATGCTGAAGATCAATTCCACGTTACCTTGGGAGGACTGAATCAATGGCTTCAAACTCAGCACCAAACTTATAGACTTGCTGAAAGACTCAGCAAAACAAATTCCACCTGAATTAGATGATTCTGTAGTATTTCTGACAGATTAGCCATTGCACACAAAACATAGCAGTGTTTGGATTCATGCCAGTTTTGTATCTTATGTTCAGAAGGATGACAAAATTATAGAGGAAAAAAGTCCAAAAAGTTAGAGCCAAAAGAATGCAGGCCAACTGTCGTATTAAGTTCACAGGAAGATACTAGCTTATCACTCACTGAAATATTTTTTCAGGACAACCAGGTTTGTGTAAAATCACTGTTTTTTTCATTAGGGAAAAAAAAAAAAAATCTCATTTAGTATTTTGAGCCTTGAAGTCAATTGCTCAATCATTGATTCACTGGAACTATGATCCAGGGTGACTTAGCGGTCTTAACCAGTTGCAGTAGCACCACTTTACTTGGGGACCTACAGTCAGACCAGAACCATTCAGGCACCATGCTGCAGAGCAACTTTCCTGAAAGTGCTGCGCTGTTACTGTACATACCCAGTGGCACTGCCAGCAGTATTCATATCTTTGCCATTTTGGCATTTAAATATTAAGTATCACACAAGTTTACATTAAAGACTCATTAGCTATAAATGCTCTTCTCTTCTAATGCCAACAATTTTTATCATCTGAATAATTGTAACAAAAAATGTATCCAAGTGACAGAGATCCCTTTTTTATTTATTTTTTCTTTGTGAAATGAAAATTGCCAAAATCACTCAACTGAAGGAAAAAAATGGAAGAAAAAAAAAAAAAACAACAACCCAAAACAACAAAAACAAATCAAAAAGAAAACAAAGAAAAAAAATGTCAAAACATCTTCAAAAATTCCCTCTCCTTGGAAGGAAGCCATTCAAGTACATTTTGGAAAACATTAATTTCCCCTTTATCCTTTCAAATTCCTGAAAAAAAAAATCAAAACCACAGTTTGCAAATGAAAAAAAAAAAACAAAATTAATTACATTAATTGAAGCTTCAGATATTCTGGTCGTGTGAAATAAACTCTTCTCTGAGTATTTCAGAAGCATTTTAAATGATTGATCTGCCTGGTATGCCACTGCAAGAGTTCAGCAAACCAGGTTCATAACAACAATTTGGCTAACTCAGAAAGGAAAAAGAGGAATACTACCTCCCTTGTAAGCTGGAATTAGCTTTTGAAAATGAATGCTGCACACTCAAAACAGAAAGGAAGGATCAAAGTCATCAGGAGAAGGCAAAGATACATCTAAACACCTTCCACTGCCCTAGTGATTCCACCTGGATGCCCTGTTAGCAGCCTCGGCTCCCACAGTCATTTCACAACATCTAATAACAGCCCAGATGATCCTTCATTCAGAATTTAATGCAGAATTTCACATGGAAATTTATATTTAGAATGGCCAAACAGCAAGCAGATAATACTCCATAAAATAAAAACTTAGTTGTTTTTTTTTGTTTTTTTTTTTTCCAATCTAGAAGAACTGTTATTGTCTATGTTGTGTTCTCAACATTCATGGAAAAATATTTTGATAGTCCTTCCATGGATTATCTGGATAGTTTGCTTCTTGGATGGCATTTTTTTCTGTATTGCAGTGATCACTGAAGTGATTTAATTAAAGCTTAATCTTATACCAAGCAATGGGCCTGATTAGGCTGGGTATTCTTTGTCAAGCAGAGGCAATTAATGCACGTAATAGAGGTACTGTAAAAAGAGAATGTGACCATTAATGTGAATGCGTGCAACAGAGTATAACTGTGGACTTGCCACTTCTTCCCCAGTAAACCTTTCTATACATATGGAATTGAATAATATGAACCATTTCTTATGAAATGACAGAGGAAATTTCTGGATACACCCATTATAGCAGGTGCATTTAGATGATCAAGCCCTGTAAGCATCAACCCTCCTATCATTCCTAGAATTCAAAGATCTTTAAATATTTGTGACTACAAGCTGTATTAACAATATAATCTTAATTATAGCTGGAACACTAAACCTCGATTCACACAATATATGTGTATCAGCCATCTTATGCAAAATGAATATAGATGAACCTCCTTTCACCCTCTTCTCTTAACCAGGTAGCATGAAAATGATATGCGTCTCTACTCAGATCTGTCCTTTCCATTATGATAATGCAGCTCTCTCCATCACACTTAGTGACAACAGCAAGCTCTTCTGCATGAAAGTCAAATGCGCTAGTGTTCCTACCTAGTGAGAGGAGGTCACCAAATACACTATCTGCAATTGCATTTTCGTTTTCTAGCTGGAAAAGCTTTCTATTCAAGAGTCATAGTTGTCTTCTCATTGGAATAAAATGTGAGGTATTTTAGGAAGCTGTTAGAGAAAATGAGTGGACTGAAGTATTGTGCTAACTAAAGCTTCTTTGATTTTTGAAGGCTTAATCTGAATACTCTATAAAGTGAGCATTTTATATAAAGACCAACTATGGGATACAATGCAACTCTGCAAGTAACTGTTAGAAGCCTGCAGTACAAAATGTTTCAGATCTTTTCTCAGTAATCTGAAAGGCAGCATGAAATCATGGCCTTCCTACCATCTTATCAAGTGATGAGACACCACTCTATTTACTTCTGTGGGTTCTGGTTTACCTCAAGAGCACAGCAGTTCCCCCTATATATTTGCAAGACCTTTGTTGAGAGTACATAGCAACTGCTTCAAGGGATAGTACTGAATCATGTCTGATCTTCTTTGTCAGTCAGCCTATCTGATTCAGAATGCTAGGCCTGAAGGCAACAGTTCTAGATAATTGAGAGAAAGCATAACAACACATTTGTGATAAACGCTTCTTGTTTTCAGAGATATGGGCCATTTTACTCTCTGAAGTATTAGGCTTTGTATTTGTTAAAATATAACTTTGAGTTTCTGCATGGCGAGGGCATATATATTCACATCTGAGATTCTTATGCTTTTATAAAGCAATTATTTTGTACCCATTAATCAAACAGTACATGAACACTAGATGACTTCGAAGAGTAACAGGTAAATTTAGTTCAATTGGAATTATCAATATAATATAGAGAAGGTAAGATCAAATGGAATCACTGAATGGATTCCCTCCTTCTCTGTTGAAAGTCTGCTGAAATTGTCCTCACTTTCCTTATAAGCTGAGTGTAACTGCAGCTGAAGGAGAAAGAGGACGTGGATCATTGATATGCTTGTTAACTAAGTTACAGCTGCATAGTCACACACATTCCCCAATGTAGGCTGCTTCAGAGCAAATGTGTAAGACAAGAAGACTGCTTGGTGTAACAAAAGGATTACATATGTAATTTTTCAGTATTTGATAAAACAGAATTTGCAATTAGGAGAAAAAAACCCACACAATTATTTTCTTTTTAGATTAGCTAAGAAATTATCAGGGAGACTCAATTCAGAGTACTCAATGCTGATTTTTTTTTTGTAATCACTATGAGGGAAAAAAAATAAATGTCTTGGAACCTGATTCTGAATGTATGCAATTTTGTTTAAAAATGTCCACTACAAAACAGACCACATCACAGTAAATATCTCAGTACAAGATATACAAAGGGATACAATGAGTAAATAGACTGTTGGAAAGATGAGGTAAAGCAAAGGTAATATTCTGTTAGTGTCATGGCTAAAAGAACATAGCAAGAACATTTTCCACTCAGAGGAGGCAGCACAAATAGAAACAGGTGAGAACTTCAGAAGAATTGTGACAGTGATACAAGAATTCACATTCCCATTCCTAACGGAGTTTTTTTTAAGCTAGATCCATTACAAGTATGATGATACAAACCATGAAGGGCCTCAATAGAGAAAGCTCTGGGTGTAGTATTTGACAAGTCAAAATATAGTCAAGTGGGAAGAAAAATAGCAGGGGGAAACAGGAACAGGTAAACAACTGAATGATATATTCAGAAAACAGAATATGAAGCAACACTGTAATTTGATTCAAAGAACACAGAATTAGTTTTGCTACAGACAAAAAACAGAATATTGATACTGTAGAGGTGATAAACAAGCCTCTTAAAAAAAAAAAATAACAAGAAACAGACTTCAGACACATATAGAGCTAGCAAAACTCAGTGACTTTGATCACACTCTTGTAGAACAGACATGAGTACCTCATGAAATTACAAACAGTACTACCAAGCAGCTACAAGTTAGATTACTTGTACTAGATCCATTTAAGAATGGTACCTTCAAACCCTTATTGTAAGTCAAACAAAACAATTTTTGTCAATTTATAAGTGAGATTAAATAAGACTAAAAAAATTGAAAGTACTAATGAAGAAGAATTTTCTTGATGAAAGCTTTTCTTGTTTAAGAAATCAAAAGAACTAAGCATATAAAATCATATGGCAGACCACCAAAAATGTTATGCCTAATATCAGGTTAGGGAATTTTCATTTCATCTTCTGGCATGCAACTAGTTTTGTACTGTGTATACATCCCACTGTTACCACGTGCACAAATGTTCAGAAAGATCTGACAGTCATTATAGATGGACTTCTAATACGCAACACTTCTGGCATAAAATAATTTGCATTTATGTTATTACCTTATTTATATATGACAAAGTATCAAGGCACGGCAGGCATGACTTAGACAGACTCATTTGTGTGAAACACACATTAAAATACAATTTTCAGAAGAAAACAAGACCAAGTCAATTTGACTTACTTACATTGTACCCAAACCAAAAAACATCACTTGCACGGTTTTATAAACCTGATCTCAAATCAGCATACACATGATAAGGCTATAGGCAATACTTTAGATTCAGGGATGTAGCCATAACACACCAATTGATTAAAAATAATAATAATAATTAAAAAAAAAAAGCCTTTGGAGAATACAGCAGGCTTACTCTTAATCTTACATCTGCTAATTTTGGTGAAACTGAGTGCTGTCTCAGCAGCGATGGTGTGAACATTACCCACTCAAGGCAAGATCCAAGGCCTATGGAAGCCAAATCCTTGTATTAATTGTACGATAACACATGAGTTGACATTTACAAGCCATTCATAGCCCACAGCCACATCTCATATTGATTACCATTTCTTATACCTCTCAATAAGGAAAGCATCAACGAACCAATCATTCATTTCAGATAGAACTGAGAAGTAGTGACAGAAGTTAGATTCCACAAAATAATCAGACAATAATTTTGTGTAGGATCCTTAAAATTATCTTTAATTGATGTCAAATATGAACAGATGAACAAAGAAGTAGGGAGAACTGCATAGGTGAAAACTATGCGTTTCAAATAGTTCAAGAACTCATAATATTTGATGTTCAAAAAATTATAAATCAACTTTACTAATGGAAGTAAAATGAATTGTATCAAGACAATGAAATACAGACTTGATTCAACATATGTACACAATTTGTAATGGTGGAAATAAGAACAGCTGTGTCAGCTTAAGTGTTTTGTTGCCCTGATGGTGCACTTTCATATTGAGAATTTTTAGTTTATATATTTGTAATATTTGTATTTAAAATTAGAGGTCATACACAGTCCATAAAAAGCTGTTATTTATTCATTACAAATGAACATACTGCAAAAACAATGGTTTACGTGGAAAAGAAAGATATAAGTTTAGCATGTTATAGGTAGAGGTTTGTTGAATTTAACCATAAAAATACAATTTTCACTTTTGTACAAAAGTAAATTATACATTTGATTCCATTATAGAAATGTCCCTGAAAAAAAAAAAAAAAACAAAAATAAATTAAAAAAAACAAGATGTATCAAAGACTGATGCACCAAAAGGAACCAAATGTGACATGGCTTCATTTTATTTATTACAGAAACAAGAAATGAAAGATGATTTTTAAAAACTCATAGTGACATTTACTAGAGTCTGTCAAGAGGTGAAATATACAGCTTTATTTAGATATTAACAGATATATTGAGACAAATTTTGGTTAAGATCTCAGTTTCATTTTATTTCCTTTGAAAACATTAAAGCATGCTATGCCTTCACAGCATAAACTGTTGACCTCACTGGTGGCAAGTTCGTCTGTACTGAGTGTAACAGTAGAACACCCTGAAGTTTCATTTTTGCGGATACGAATACTCACTACTCTTTAAGAATACTTGATTAGTATTTTAGGAAAAATAAATTATACATATCTGCTTAAATAAAAACAGAAAAGCAGAAAGTAGAAAAATAAACATAGCCTGAAATAAGTCTAACCAAAACTGAAACATAGGTCCCTGTTTAAGCATCCCAGAAAAGGAGTCTATTTCAGACTTGTGATATACAGGTCTGGAACAAACTTTAAATGTTGAGCAATCACAAGGACAACTTTCAAACTGTATAAAGCTCTGTGGCTATTGAGGGTAAATCACACTTTGGAACTGATTCTTCCTGTGACCAAAATTTCTATGACAACCAGCGGCATCAGGCCTGCTGAAAGGAAAACTGTGGTACATCCCTATTCTGTACACTAGGAGAAATTAAACTAGAATGGCACTCCTCAAAAATGAGTAATCAAGGTAGTTTTAGAAAAAGTATATACTCTCTCTACATATGTGTGAAGATATTCTAAAATCCAACTTTCTACCTTTTTTCTAAAAAATTTCGGCTGCCCCTAACCTACTGTTCATTTCATTTCATTTAACACATACGCATATAAGAAACTGCACTGTCGAAGTATGAATCATGGAAAACAGTCGTTTGCACTCAGTTCCTTACAGTAACATATTTTATGTTGCATTTGGATTTCAGCTTTTTATAACAGAAATGAATATTCTGTACTTCTCTTTAAGGAAAATAACTGTCCACTAGTAAAAATGCATCAAGAAAAATAGCGACTAGTCAAACTGTTGATTTGGACTAATGTAGCCTCTAATGAACAATATACAGCTGATTTGCTAAGAAGGGTCTGAGCTCTGAAATCTCTCTTTGGATAAAATCACTATTGAAACAATACATTTTTGCTAAATTTTGTCCTGCCACCAGTGCTTTACATTCTTTCAAGTGCTTACTCACCTGATCTACAGCATATCAAGATGAGCACAGTTAGACACTGTAATTGGAAAATAGTTTACTTGGGCCTTGATCATTGTAAGCAATACCACCTGAGAGGCAGACTCATATCTACAGATACATAAGCCAAGAACGAAGGAAGGAAACCACTGACGAAAATGGGGTGTTAGCCTATCAGCATGTCAGGCAGTGAATTTCCAGCACTCAGACTTCCACTCCATCTCTCCAAATGCTCTTGTGGTACACTAAAGTGTTCATAGCACGTGGCTACCTCTAGCAATGTAGTGTCAATTCCATTACATTTAATGAGTACTAAAGGCTTATCTGTCTGAATTAACTTGTAAGGTAGATGAGGTAAACTGCATTAAGCCCCATTGTGTACAGAATTAAGGCAGCCTTAATTCAATTCAGTTTACTTTCCTCCCAAAATGAATGACTCCAAATCAAATTAAGGTTGCTTTTATACTGCAACAGAATGTCCATGCTGGGCTTTTAAAACAGCTTAACAAATCTACATTATACTCACACCTTTCAATAATTTGGATTAGCTTTCTTGAAGTCTCTTGTAATGAATTATAAGAGACTCTATGCGGGGAATCTATGTAAGCTTTCTAGAATGTTGTGAACTCATATACTGGCTTACTGTACAGTAACTGCTTCTAAAGACATGTAAGTACACATCATTGTCTCTGCTGGAGCTGCTGCACAGTCCTCCCAGTTCTGTGAAGTAAAGGGGTACACGGCCTTTCATTTTCACTCTCCCTATTGCTTCTCTGCCTGCTTCTTAGTGATCTATAGCTAAGAGTGATAGGACCAGATGGAAGATATGGGCAGTAAGATCAGTCTCTGGGACTGATCTCTGCCACTATCCACTATCTCTCCCCTTCATTCCTATCTCTGCACCACTGAGCACTGCTGCCTCACTCATGTAGACCAGTTTCTTAATCCTCTTTGCAGAGTGGATGAAGAAAAAGCCACATAGTGCAACTGAGAACCCAGCATCAAGAAGTGGCTGGTAAAGGAGGCTGGAATTGCTGCCTTTTCTTATCAAGCTACAGCCCAACTAAGACTGCTGTATATTGTTTTCTCTGCCCAGCATAACACAAGCATTACTTCTGGTCAATCTCTACCAGATAAACAAAGATCTTGTCTTTTTCTCAGAGATACACTGATTGGGCATCAGTTCCTTTCCAGTCCTCTTCCACTGATATAAACAACCCCACAGAGTTTGTGGCAAAAAGAAATGTAGGTCATAAGAAAAAAAGAAAAAGAGAAGAAAGAAAGGGGG